>JADBJO010002574.1:432500-437500 GCA_016801955.1 Conus betulinus | reverse complement strand
GGACCTAGACATCTCACAATGCAACCCTTTTCTTTCGTAGACATTCCAGGCCTTGTAGGCTTTGCAATATCCACAACAACCTCGAGATCACTGACCGAAAAATCAGGCCCCTCATTGGGCAGCATTTTAAACCAGTGTTGTTGTACTTTTCGCCCAGCAGTCGACACAACAGACATCCCAGAACTGAAGATTGTTTGAAAGCCTGTCTTTCAAGCTGCAGGCGAAGGTTTCTGACGTTCGCTGCTGATCCGCTCAAGCAGCGAGAGCCACGGTTGTTCGGCGGATCGTTCCATTCCCAGCCTCGTGGAACTGCGCTGTACAGAATGAAACCAGAAAACCCCCTTACACACACACACACACACACACACACACACACACACACACACACACACACACACACACAAAGGAGTGAGCGTATTGATGAGGGAATTTCATCAGAGTGTGCATGCATGCGTGTGCGCACACAATTGGCTCAGCCCCTACGAGAACGACGTAGCTTGGGAATTTTGCACGAACGGCGTCACGCTGAAACGATTCTGTGCGTTTTGAGAGGGTAGGTTTGGAAATTTGACCTCTGGAGATGCTTGGGGATGTTCATCACCTAGCTAAGTGGCTGACTGAGGGCTGGAATGAAGTCGTGTCCAGGTGTATCATTGTTGCCGCAGGAAATCAGATCCTTGAAGTGTGTGATGTGCTCATGACACAGTCCTCAAGGCTGAGAGCGCAAGTGAATGTTCCCAACTGCTGTTCTTCAAGGTGTCCATTTTTATATACACACCACACACACACCACACACACCACACACACACACACACATACACACACACACACAACACAACACACACACAGAGAGAGAGAGAGAGAGAGAGAGAGGAGAGAGAGAGAGAGAGAGAGAGAGAGAGAGCATTCCACCAAGGCCGTGACTGGATCGATTATCTGCCTGCTTCATCTCTCTCTCTCTCTCTCTCTCTCTCTCCTCTCTCTCTCTCTCTCTCTCTCTCTCTCTCTAACTCCCCCCATCCTTCCCTGACACCTGACCGGTAACTTTGATTTTTCGATGTCGCTAGAGATCCGGATTGCCCTCCACCTCCCCGCTCACCCAAAGAATTAGGTCACCTGAGACATCTCCGGAGTGCTGGCTGGCTGCTATGACGGTTCATTAAGCGACGACAGGGGGATTAACTTTCTTTTCTTTTTCTGTTTTCCTTCTTTCTTTCTTTCTTTTTTTTTTTTTTTTTTTTCAACGTGGCAAGAGCCTGGATCGATAGTTGCTGCTGCAGGCTATACAGGGTAGATGGATCTCATGTTTTGCTCTCTCCCCATTCTCCACTTTGGCTCGGTTCAAAACAACGCTCGCGTCAACACGCTCATCCACCCACGCATGCTCTCTCTCTCCTCTCTCTCTCTCTCTCTCTCTCTCTCTCTCTCTCTCTCTCTCTCTCTCACCACACACACACACACACACACACAACACAACACAACACACACACACACACACACACACACACACACACACACACCACACACACGCACACGCACGCTGATACGAACAGCACAGATGCTTACTGGGGTTGTTGTAATGGTGTATTGCCATTTGTAAACATATTTCACATTTTCTGATGGTGTTGTGTATGTGTGTGGTCGTACAAGGCATCCGTTACCTTGCGTTATTGAAAACTAACAAAAAGTAACATCTGTATCTACATCTCTCTCTGTCTGTCTCTCTCTCTCTCTCTCTCTCTCTCTCTCTCTCTCTCTCCTTCTCTCTCTCATCTCTCTCTCTCTCTCTCTGTCTGTCTGTTTCTGTTTGTCTGTCTATCTCACTGTCTGTCTATCTCACTGTCTCTCTGAGTCTCTCTCCCTCTCTCTCCTCTCTCTCTCCTCCCCCTCTCTCTCTCCCTCTCTCTCCTCTCTCTCTCTCTCTCTCTCTCTCTCCTCTCCTCTCTTCTTCCCCCCCCCCATCCCCACTCACTCTCTCTCTCTCTCTCACTTTTACTGTCGTGGATAACAGCATAAATGCCAAACAAACCCTAACCTACACATCCGTTTGAATGCTCCTTTTGTTTTGTTTTTAATGCAATTTCCCGTGTTATTCTAGATGTTCGTGCGGCCCCTGTCCCATCAGAGAATACTTTACCATTCACATGGTGGCCTGCTCTCTCTCTCTTACTAATGTCATCCTCTGTCCGATGATGGGTTTGGGGGGAGAGGCGAAGGGGACACAACAAACGAGCAATGATGGACTTCATGGCAATGCCGAACAGTCCGTTGGCCATTTGAAAACGGCCTCTGGCGAGAGAGAGAGAGAGAGAGAGAGAGAGATCGAGAGAGAGAGAGAGAGAGATCCCCCCCCCCTCCCCCCCCCCCCCCCCCCCACCTTCGCACAAACGGGGGCTAAAAGCCACTGTCCATTATAGACGTGTTCTGCATGTCAACAGGCCGCGTGAGTGAGGAGGACTTCCTCTCCAGGGAAATGCCCAGCTTAGAATGGAACGAAATGCCAGTGGTTGCTGGCTAGGTCTTGGCTTTCAGGGTTTGTGTGCCAGTGACAGTGAGGGTTTGGAATGGCATGTTTACTGGCTCAGAGTGTTTGAATGACGTTGTACTGATTCAGAGTGTTTGAATGACGTTGTACTGATTCAGAGTGTTTGAATGACATTGTACTGATTCAGAGTTTTGGGAATGACATTGTACTGATTCAAAAGCTTGTTGAATGACATTGTACTGATTCAGAGTTTTGTTGAATGACATTGTACTGATTCAGAGTTTTGGAATGACATTGTAGTGATCTAGAGTTTTTGAATGACATGTTTACTGATTCAGAGTTTTTGTTTGTTTTGTTTTTTTTTTTTTTAAATGACATTGATAGAGTTTTTGTATGACATTGTACTGATTAAGAGTGTGTCGAAGGATACTTTACTGATTTACAGACAAGAAATCATGAATCAAGGAAAAAAAAAAAAAAAAAAAAAAAAAAAAGAAGAATATCATCATCAACAACCACAACAGCAACAGGAAAGACGCTACGACAAAGTTGAAGCTCACGAGGAGCGTCTTGTCAACTCGTGGGGCATTTCAGCCACACGCCCCTTTTTTATTATATAGCTAACGATAATTGAAAATTAACCAGATTTATACGATTAACAAACACACAAAAACAAACAAAAAAGACAGAAAAAAAAAGAAATGTCAGCTGATCGGCTTACAAACAAAGCGCGGGGGGCCATGTTGGATGTTGGGAGTTGTGGCCTGTGAATCCTGTTAAGCGCTGAGCGTTTTCCAGCGGGAGACGTTTTTTTTTTAGTGCCGGATGATGTTTTCTTCTTTTTGTTTTTTTTTTGTTTTTTTTCTTTTTTTCTTGTCTGTGAGATATGTGACGTTGGTCGATAGCCGGCTGTAGGGATGAAGGAAGGGCAGAGAGAGAGAGAGAGAGAGAGAGAGAGAGAGAGAGAGGAGAGAGAGAGAGAGAGAGAGAGAGAGTTTTGTGTGTGGTGTGGTGTGTGTGTGGTGGTGGTGGTGGTGGTGGTGTGGTGTGTGTGTTGTGTGTGTGTTGTGTGTGTGTGTGTGTGTGTGTGTGTGTTGTGTGTGTGTGTGTGTGTGTGTGTGTGTGTGATTGAGTGAGTGAGTGAGAGAGAGAATGTGTGTGTAGTGTGTGTGTGTGTGTGTGTGTGTGTGTGTGTGTGTGGTGTGTGTGTGTGTGTGTGTGTGTGTGGTGTGTGTGTGTGAGAGAGAGAGAGAGAGAGAGAGAGAGAGAGAGAGAGAGAGAGAGAGAGGAGGCGAGAGAGAGAGAGAGGAGAGAGAGCACGACGATGAACGAACGAACGAAATTATTTATCCACGATAATGAGATAAGCAAATTGCGCATGCCTTTTTTCCACCTAGCCCTGAAAAAAGTAAGAGAGGAAAAAATGAAGGAAAAAAAAGGACATGGAAAACATGCAAACATGCAAGTAGCAGCAACATATATATATATATATATATATATATATATAGAGAGAGAGAGAGAGAGAGAGAGAGAGAGAGAGAGAGAGAGTGAGTGAGTGACACTAGACCAACCAGGACTAATTCCATCCCAACATTCAGAGGAAGATCAAACATGATGACCTGAGTGTCAGGACAGAACAAGGGGGGATGGCACAAGGGGGATGGGGGGGGGGGGGGGGGGGGGGGGGGGGGGGGGACAAAAAACGATTAGCATGCGCGTAACCCTCTTCCTTCCTGTCCCACTCCAAACAAACACACAATCACATGCACAGACAAAACTCTCTTTCTCCTCTCCACTGTCCCCCCCCCCAACCCCCCCCCCCCCCCCCCCCCCCCACACCCCACACATCAACAAGCACACTCCACTCCCTCCCCGATATAATTTATGTGGATCTCGCACTGTGCACGTGGCCCGCGGGGCAAAATAATCTCGCACTGGCGAGGGCCCGGGGTGGAAAAATAATGTAGGAGTATTAGCTGCTTGCCGAGTGGCATTGACCGTCGTCGGACCAGCGACTGGTATCTGTAGTAGCTGGCGCACACGTAGGGGCCGTGTCGTGGCTACCTTTGTGCTGGAGGATGGTGTATCGATTGTCAGCCATAAGGGGGGGTCCAGTCGGCCGGGTGGCCACCGGCATCCCAGGCCGGTGAAGGCAAACGGGTCTGTGTTTTCATAAGCTGACATTGCCACGGCGACAGACGACTGTAGCCGTTCGTCCGGAATACGGCTGGAGTTTGCCAGTGGGCCCACCTGTGTGGTGGTCTGTTTGTGTGTGTATGTGTGTGTGTGTGTGTGTGTGTGTGTGTGTGTGTGTGTGTGTGTGTGTGTGTTTGTGTTTTGCCCTGTCTTCAGGTCCAGGTTTACTCAGCATGTTGGGTGTTCACTGCCCAGCCTTCTCCAGGTTTTTACTCAGCATGTTGGGTTTCACTGCTCAGTCTTCTCCAGGTTTACTCAGCATGTTGGGTTTCACTGCTCAGCATGTTGGGGTTTTCACTGCTCAGATTTCTCCTTCTCC
>JADBJO010002574.1:422500-425000 GCA_016801955.1 Conus betulinus | reverse complement strand
AGAGGGGGGGGGGGGGGGGGGGGGGGGAGAGAGAGAGGGGGGGGGGGAGGGAGATGGGGGCGGAGGTTCGGATGGTGGCTGTGTGTTCCTCAGTTACGCTGGCTCTCGTGGAAGAAAGGGGTACCTGGATGCGCAGGCAACTCGACGAGAAACACCCCCCCCCCCCCCCCCCCCTCGTCACCCCCGAGAACACCACACACTCCACAACCACCCTCCACCCCCCCTGTGCTCTTGTGGGGGAGGGTGGAAGTAAAGCATGTTTAGTAATACATGCATGCGTGCGCCGGTTGCGTGCTGGCGGCTGCAGCTTGCCTTGAAGGCCTTTCTCCACCATTGAACTCGCTTGGCTCTGAAGGCAGTGAACCATGCGCCATTCGTGTCGGACTGTCCGCGTTACAGGGGGAAGGGCTTGAGGGGGTGGGGGGTGCGGGGGGGGGGAGGGGGGTGGCGGAGAGAAAGCGCGCGCGCGCGTGTGCACGTGCAAACACACACACACACACACCACACACACACACACACACACACACACATATATATATATATATATATATATATATATATCGTACGCGCGCGGGGCGCACACACACACAACACACACCACAGCACACCACACCACACACACACACACACACACACACACACACCCACACACACACACACACACACACACACACACACACACACACACAAAACACACACACACAACCGCGCGCGCGCGCGCCTCACACACACACGCCTCACACCCCAGCTCACAGAGAGAGAAAGAGGCTAAGAAGCGCTATATAGCACACAGACCTGACATCACAAGAGGCTATCAGCAGAAGAAGCCATCACTGTCACAATGAATGGCCCCTCTGCGATAGATCTCCTTTGCATGTTAAAAGCGACAAACCAGAGGCGAAGGACGAACCAGCACGAAGACACAGAGAGAGAGAGAGAGAGAGAGAGAGAGACTCTAACTGGAGCCCCCTCCCGCCCCCCTCCCCCCGTCCCACCCTTCCCCTCCGTCCCTCACCGTGGTGACCCTTCCGTCATCCCACCCCCACCCACTTACCCCTCCGTCTCTCACCGTCACCCCTTTCCGTCATCCCACCTCTCACCACTTACCCCTCCCTCTCTCACCGTCACCCCTTCCGTCATCCCACCATCATTCTTCCTTTACCCTCCCCCCCCCCTCCCCCTCCCACACACACACACACACACACACACACGCGAACACTTCCTCCTTCTCCGGAAACCCAGAACGTTCGATTCCCTGACTTGTTTCCTGTGTGCATGAAGTAGAGGAAACAGAGGGCTTGTATGCAATCACTTTCTGTCTGATATAATCGGCGCCATTCATCCATCAGTTTCGTTTTTGCGTTGTCGTTGTCGTCGTCGTCGTCTTCTCCCCCCCCCCCCCCCCTTCCCCCCCCCCCCCCCCCCCCCCCCCCGTACCCCACTGCCCCCCACACACTCGCCCTCATCCACCTTTGTCTGGGCTGGCCATTAAATGGGTTGCCCGTTCCTTGGTTGCCGTGTGTTTTTTCTTGCGTCTCATCCCTACCAAGGACACAGAAACTGGTTATTTTTTTTTTTTTTATCATCATCATCATCATCATCATCATCGTTGTCGTCGTCGTCGTGATCATCATCATTATCATTAGCAGTAGTGGGGGCCGGAACAGCCCAGTGGTAGAGCGCCGGACTCGTAATCTTGGTGATCCGGGGGGATTGCGGGTTCGAATCTCCGCTGGGCCCGTTCGGGGGGTGGGGGGAGGGTGGGGATGGGGGGTTAGCTCGGAGTTAACATTGATTCTGACTCCATTTCCCATACAGTCCTTCGAATGAAAGCTATAAACCGAGATTCCGTGTGTGAACGAGATTCCTTGTGTGAACGCATGCATAACATCTTGCACATACGTAAATCCCGTCATCAGTTTCGGAAGAGAAGGCCAGTTTGGCCTTTTTGTATGGATGACACGTTACACATAGCATTCTGCACCTTCCAGGAAGTTGAAGTGTGGCAGCCTTAAGGACGGGATGAAAAAAAAAAAAAAACAAACAAAAAAAAGAAAACTGTCATCCACACAAAACTCCACTCCTTTTGTTGGGTAGATGGGATTAATCCTTGCCAGTGTATACAGGGAGTGTTCGCATGAGTATCAGCCTGCGTACGCAGAGAGGGGGGGGGGGGGGGGGGGGGGGGGAGAGAGAGAGAGAGAGAGAGAGAGAGGAGAGAGAGAGCAGCATTAGTATTATTATTACAATGATAACGATAATTATTATTATTGTTTTTGTATGTTATTTTTTAATGTTAATTATTGTCATGATCGTTATCATTTATCTTTTTTTTCTTTTATGATGGTGATGGTGATGATGCTATTCTTCTGAACAAGAGGTCGTAGGGAGTGCTGCAGCCGAATGATGAGCAAACATGTTACTGTAACATTTCAATGGGCGAAGTGGAATGCTGGGCGACACTCACCTTCTCTGCAGGTACCCTGATGCAGGATGCATA
>JADBJO010002574.1:407500-412500 GCA_016801955.1 Conus betulinus | reverse complement strand
TCTTACTGCCCGTGTCCACATGAAGCATCAAGGGCATAAACCGAACGGCACACCGCCCGTCTCTGGAATTTGTTGTTGTTGTTGTTGGAAAAAAAATGCTTCCCCCCCCCCCCCCCCCCCCCCCCCCGATATTCAGGTCCCCCCCCCCCCCCCCTTTTTTTTTTTTTGTTTTTTTTTTATTTGACTTGTGAGTTGACTTCAACGCTGTGACAAACCTGATACGGCCCTTTTGCGGTCGGCTGGGCTATAAGCAGCATTACCTTACCTTATCCTTTTTCACGGTTATTTACTACTACTATTGCTCCTTCTACTACTACTACTTCTGCTACTACTACTACTACTGCTACTGCTACTATTACCGGTACGTGTTTTGTTTTCGTAGTTACTCTTAACGGGTGCCGCCAGACGATTCCCCCCCCCCCCCCCCCCCCCCCCCCCCACCTCTCCTCCCCTCTTGCCGTCTCATCCTACACGCGCTGGAGCCGAGATGGGCGGGAAGTCAGATGTTGGGTATGCCCTGATGGACGTTGCTGTTGGCGTCGTTGTTGTTGGGGATGTGTGCAGTGTGATCGATCCGCTGTGGCCGCGGGGTTTGATCCTTGGTGCTTGTCATCGCTACCCCAGCCTTCCAGGGCACGCCGGCTTTTCCGCTCTGTCGGTTCCCCCTAGAAGGGGCTGCGCGCTCCCTCTCGTTCTGTGTATCTCTGTGTCTGTATTTCCCACTCTCTGTCTGTCTGTCTGTCTCTCTTTTGTTTCTCCTTGTCTCTGTCTCTCACACTCTGTCTCTCTGTCTGTCTCTGGCTCTGCCTGTTTCTCTCTCTGTCTGTCTGTCTCTATCTCTCACCCGTCTCTCTCTCTTTGAGAGAGAGAGAGAGAGAGAGAGAGAGAGAGAGAGAGAGAGAGTACTTCCCTCTCTCTCTCCTTCTGTCTATCCCTCCCTCTGTCCCATACTTTCCGTCATGATGTCAGTGTCCATTTCCCAACCCTGTCTCCATCCCCGCAGCGCCGACTTTCAGGCCAGTCCCTGTGAATCACTGTGGTGGCCACTGACAGGTGAATTCTGAGCGTTTCTCCTCCCAGTCGCCAGGAAGATCACGGCATTCGGCGAATGATGCAGGCCAGTACAGGTATACACACTTTATGAAGAAAAGGGGTGGATGAGAAGAAACACAGACGGAGCTTACGTGATCCGGTTTCCAGTTCAACTTGGTTGTGTTTACATTCCAGGGTTAGAGATCAACAAGATGCAAAGCATATACACGTACTTCCCAGTATATCTCCTGAAAAACGTCACAATCAAGATGCTTCATAGTGTATTTGATGTCACAATCGAACATGCGTCATAAAGAGATATTCCATAAAGAAGAAACACCGTTTTGGGCCGTTATAATGAACATACCTACAAATTTTCAGAAAGATCGGCCCAGTTTTGTCTGGAGCGAGTGGAACACATCTTGACCACGGACAGACAGACAGAGCATTTCTTCGTTCCCATTGTAAAGTACGCCCTGTTCTATAAGAACTGGGAGTACAAAAAAAGAATTTAAGGTACATCCGCCAGTTAACATGGACAAACAAATTACAAGACAAAACACATCGCGTTTCGACCTCATAGGTCTTCTTGAGGCAAGATAAAACAACATTCAGGACAATGAAAACGAAGAACGAGCAATCACTTATCTTCTCAAATGGCGCAAGATGGGCGTGACCTCCTCAAATTCGCCGCTATTGCTCGTTCTTCCTTTCATTGTCCTAAATGTTGTTTCTCTTGCCTGGAGAAGACCAAAGAGGTCGAAACGCGTCGTGTTTTGTCTAGTAATTTATTTGTCCATGTTAACTGGCGGATTTACTTTAGATTTCTTTTAAAATGTGGTATCTGGGGAGTATGTGTAGTGTTTTTTGTTCATGTCCTTTGTTGGTAAACGTTTGAAGAAGACGTATTAGTGGATAATTCACTGGTCTGTTTTGGAGTTTGTTTGAAATCAGCGTTATTTTACACGTTGATTTGTTTGTACCTTTGCATGTAGTCGTGTTTTCTTTAACGCTGCAGCTATTTTCAGGGTTTTTTTTTTTTGTTTGTTTGTTTGTTTTTGTTTTTTTTTTTATCATCATGCACCCAAGATGGTAACGTAATCTGACTGGCAGGTGAAGCTCTCGGTATTTTTGTCTCGTACTTTGCTGTAATTTGTCAGGTTGACAGGCTGAGCCGAGTGCTCGTGGGTACGCGTGGAATTGATTTAAGCTTGGAGTTTGTAGATGTTCAGATCGTAGCAATGTGTCATGTGTACGTGTGCATCGTGAAGCACGTGAAAACCAACCTGTTTTTAACGTGAATTTGAACAGCTAACGGTTGTTTTGCCGTTGTCACGACGAGAATATTCATATTTTTTTTTTGTTTGTTTGTTTCCCTGTGTAAATGTTTTCTCCAGCACACGTTGATGCAGTATTTTGCTGTTTGTTTTAATGTCGCTGCAGCTTGAGGAGAGCTTGTTTGTGTGAGAGATTAACAAGATGAATGTAATGTTACACTACAGGCCAGTAAGAAAAGAAAGAAAAAAGATGCTGGAAGAAAACGATTTGAGCATAAAGGTGTCTGTCTGGTCTGTTTTGGTGATGGATTCTTTTTTTTTCTCTGACTTTTCTCATGATGGAATGTGTGTGTGCGCGCGTGCGTGCGTGTGCATGCGCGCGCGCGCGCGCGCGTGTGTGTGCATGTGTGTGGTGTGGTGTTTAAGTGTGTGTTGTGTGTGTGTGTGTGTGTGTGTGTGTGTGTGTGTGTGTGTGTGTGTGTGTGTCCCTGTCGCAGTCTGTTGTCCTAGTTCTTACACGCTATTAGCTCCGTCTGGGAATAGATCATCAGGCCATCTCAAACCACCCAGTGAAAAGTGACCAGCTGAAGCTAAAAGCCAAAGAACATATTTTATGCCTCATGCCTTTCCCCTCTGCTTCCTCTTCGTCTTCATCCTTCTCTTTGTCTTCGTCGTCCTCCTGCTCTTCTTCTTGTTTTTCTTGTTGTTGTTGTTGTTGTTGTTCTTCTTCTTCTTCTTCTTCTTCTTCTTCTTCTTCGTCGTCGTCGTCGGTCGTCGTCGTCGTCGTCGTCGCCGACGCCGTCGTCGTCGTCGTCGTCGTCGTCAACTTCTTCGTACTCCTTTTGGGTGGAAGTGAGAAAGGTTGGACGTACAGGCAGGGAGTTGGGCATGGGATGAGTGTGTGTGGGGAGGTGAGTATGGGTGGAAGAAAACTGTCTGTTGTCTGTCTGCTTCTCTCTCTCTCTCTCTCTCTCTCTCTCTCTCTCTCTCTCTCTCTCTCTCTCTCTCTATATATATATATATATATATATCTCTCTCTGTCTGGGAACACAAGAAAGGAGGAGAGGGAGGGGCGCGCTTCTGTCTGAGCATTTTCTCGTTTATCTCCTCTTCAAACGAGTATGTGTGTATGTATGCATCCGCCCCCCCCCCCCCCCCCCCCCCCCCCCCCCCCCCCCCCCCCCCCCCCTCCTACTCCTCCCTTTCCTCGGCCGTCCCCGTATGCTTTCCCCAACTGTCCCGCACGTCATGCATCATACATGGCCCGTGCAGAGGGCAGGCACGCACTTTGGCACACGCCCACTGTCCACGCAGTGCCATTGCTGACGCGGTGCTCTCGGGGTGGAATGCGGGCAGTTGCAGCCTCCAGGTTTGAATGGTATCGGCTGTGGAGCTTCACCTCCATGATGACCCCTGCTAGGACTTCGTGCTTGGTGCTTTGGTTAGCGAAGGGAATCGTCATCCGGGGCGTCGGGTCAGTTCAGTACAGGCAGACCGTTCCCTGTGAAGAAGAAGAAGAAGAAGAAGAAGAAGAAGAAGAAGAAGAAGAAAAGCCATCTGTAAAGCGATAGGGGTCCTCGCTTCACCGTTTTGCTGTGGTAATGGAGGGGTATCTAGCAGCCGACAGTATGCACAGTTGGCTCATAGCTTACGTTCTTGCGCGCGCGCGCGCGCGCGCGTATGTGTGTGTGTGTGTGTGTGTGTGTGTGTGTGTGTGTGTGTGTGTGTGTGTGTGTGTGTGTGTGTGTGTGTGTGTGTGCCCGCGCACATAGGTCCGTGCTGCTATGTGTATGCAAGCTGTTGCAGTGTTTGAAAACAGAGGTTGGCAACGTGCGAGAGCTACTGCGATCGGTGTAGCCTGGCGAATTAGCTTTCAGCAAAAAAAAGCAAGCGAACCCACACGGTAAAACAGAAAAAGTTATAAGACACGTGTAGGCGTATGAAAAAGAAAGTGGGAACGATGAAGCAGCGGTTTGCATCCAGACATGTGCTTTGTCGTGAAGGCTCTGTAGGGGGCCGGGTTGTTGTGCATTCCTGTATCCTGCTGTTCCATCCATGTGACTCTCTAATCCTGGCATTCCAGTCTGTCTGGCAGCAACCGTTCCGTTTGACCGTCTTCATCTCTTCCAGTTCTTTCTTAACCATCAGCCTCCCAGTCCTTCTGCGTAACCGTTAGTCTCCCACTCCTGCCGTAAAACTTTCATTATTCGAATCCCAACGTTCTCTCCGCGTGACCTTAACGTTCCCGTTCCTGCCTGTATCCTTGACCCACCCATTTCTTCCATCTGACCTCGATCCTCCCATTCCTTCCATGTGACCTGAATCCTTCCAGCTGGTGTTAACCCTCAGTTCCTTCCATCTGACCTTAATCCTCCATTCCTTCCATCTGACCTTAATCCTCCATTCCTTCCATCTGACCTTAATCCTCCATTCCTTCCATCTGATCTTGATCCTTCCAATCCTTCCATCTGACCTTAATCCTCCATTCCTTCCATCTGATCTGATCCTTCCATTCCTTCCATCTGATCTTGATCCTTCCGTTCCTTCCATCTGATGTTATTCCTTCCATCTGACCTTAATCCTTCCAACTGGTGTTAATCCTCAGTTCCTTCCATCTGACCTTAATCCTTTCAACTGTTTTTAATCCTCAATTCCTTCCATATGACCTTAATCCTTCCAGCTGGTGTTAAT
>JADBJO010002574.1:395000-405000 GCA_016801955.1 Conus betulinus | reverse complement strand
TTCTCTCCTCTGCCCTGGATCATCTCCCCCCCCCCCCCCCCCCCCCAACTTAACGGTTGCGGGGTCTCGGAGTGGTTATTGACCTCCCTCCACCCCACATCTCCCACCCCCACTGCCTCCACCGTTCCCCCTAGTCAGGAGCGTTTTGCCTCTATCTTTTTAAAGCTTTTTTTTTTTTTTCACTTTTTTTTTTTTTTTTTTTTTTTAAACTCACCCGCTGCCAATTTCTATCTTTTCCTATTTCCGACTTCCCTTTCGTTTTTCCCGATATTCATTCCCTTTCCCAGCCTTGCCCCCTGCATTTCCCCATCTTTTCCTGGTTTTCTTTCTTTGCACAGTATACTTTTTTCCTTCTTCGCTTTGTGTCTTATCTCCGTGTGTGTGTGTGTGTGTGTGTGTGTGTGTGTGTGTGTGTGTGTGTGTGTGTGTGTGTGTGTTCGTTGTTGTTGTTCTTCAGTTTAACGTCTTTTCACTAAATGTGATATTAGACAAGGGTGTGTGTGTGTGTGTGTGTGTGTGTGTGTGTGTGTGTGTGTGTGTGTGTGTGTGTGTGTGTGTGCGTGCAGCGTGCGTGTGTGTGTGTGAGTGCGCGCCCGCGTGCGTGCGTGTGTGCGTGTATGTGTGATGAGGAGAAACTCTAAGTAAGAATTAAACTGTAAAAAAAAAAAAAACAAACAAAAAAAAAAAACCACCAAAAAAAACAAACAACAACAACAAAAAAAAAAATAAAAAGTAAAAACAAACAACTGTACAAAATAAGATCATGAAACAGCAATTACAGGATTGAGCCAACTGGGCTTAACATAAGAATTCGTACAAAATTTAAGAGAGACATGGTATCCTGGAATATGCACTTTGAAGCATCCTTTCTAAATTTTGACAAATCGGAATCAAAGTAGGGGCAAAAGTATAGAACGTGTGTTGTTGTACAATTATCAAGGGCGCCGCAAGCACATCGAATATTCTTGACATATTTTGTTCTGAATGCATTTATTTTTAACCGAAATAATAAGGAGAGAAGTTGTTTACTGTGTCTTGGATATAATCCTATGTTTGTATTACGGTTTACTGGATTTACTGAGGAAGCCCTTTTTAAAAGATTACTTGCTCGAGAGTTCGTACAACAAAGTATAGAACAGTCGGGTTTGTGTATTCGGGGAGAACACTTTCTTTGTAGTATTCCTCAAATTTTTCAAAAGAGGCTCTTTGTAAGAGAGAATATCCTTCATGTAAGCTCAAGGGAATATGAATAGTAGCCGTATTGTCAGAATTGTTTGCACCTGCTCGAGCAATCCTGTCAGCCCATTCATTTCCGGATATGAAGCAATGGGAAGGAACCCAACAAAAATTAACTGTTATACCTCTTGAGATAAGTTTGTAAATAAGTATTTTAATTTCAGATATGATTTCAGCACGATTTTTTGAATTTGTAGATTCTAAGCTTGAAGAACTGACTTAGATTCTACACAGAAGAGAATACCATAAAAGTCAAATGATAAATCATTTATGTACTCTACGGCCATTATTATTGCTATTAGTTCGGCTGTAAAAATAGACAGATTTGCCCAGATGTGTGTGTGTGTGTGTGTGTGTGTGTGTGTGTGGTGTGTTTCCTTTTTCTTTACTGTTCATTACCTATTTGTATATTTCCCCGCTAATTCTCCCACTGTTTAAATACCTATTCCTATGTTTTCATATATCCCCCCTTCCCCCCCACCCCTTTCTTCTTCCTTCTTCTTCTTTTTCCTTCAGCATTATCCTTCTTTAATCTTTTTCTGCTTTTACGATTTTGTTTGGTTTACTCGATAAGTTGTTCACGTTGGAAACAAGGCCACTTGAACAGGAAGGACAGGGTAAATCAATGGCGCATGCGCAAGTATACGCGATGTTTGAGGTGTTGACGGCTCAGCAGACGACATTATTTTTTGGCGTCAGACATCATCGTAACATTGAATGCTACTGTATACATCAGTCAACCCCAACCGATCACCTCTGCAAAGATACGACCGACCGTCGGCCCGCGCTTCATTCTGTGCAGCCTGGTTTCCAGAAGAGGCACAGTAATTAAAAAAAAAAAAAAAAAAAAAAAAAAAAACCACCAGAGAACAGTGAAACACAGTGCGACTTGTGCAAGTTCCCGCGTTCCACTGTCTACCATTTTTGTAACGTGAAAGGTCAGTCTTCCATTCTCTCTGTCGGACGTTGGTTGTGGTTGGCTGAACGGCACGTGCAACTAAAAGGAGGCTCAAAGTAGTGTGCGCTTGTGCGTGCCGAATGGGAAAAAGTGGAAGGAAGGGGGTGTGTGTGTGTGTGTGTGTTGGGGGGGGGGGGGGGGGGGGGGGGGGGGGGACGGTCTGTGTTTTGTGGCCACACGCTGCAGTTGAGACTTTGCACTGAACCCTATATAATCCATGTAGGCGTTTTGAGGCCTACCATACCATTTGAGCCAGCATTTAACGTTAACACTGACACTTGATCAAATGAATAACTCCTCACCGATTATGTCCCCTCTTTGGGGGGATCTTTTTTTTACTGATGAAATCACAGTCTTCAAATACATGACCATCCCCTTGGTTGACACACATTCCAGGCCTTTGCACTCACCCGTGACCCTGTCGTTGCGCCAGCTCGAAGCGCCCAAATAGTCCAGTTCCTT
Source organism: Conus betulinus (assembly GCA_016801955.1). NCBI lineage: Eukaryota > Metazoa > Mollusca > Gastropoda > Neogastropoda > Conidae > Conus > Conus betulinus. The sequence continues at coordinate 402,344 of JADBJO010002574.1, read as the reverse complement.
TGATTTTGATCTGCCTGCTTGGAACCACCTGGCTTGTACCTTGATGGCCATATGAAAGAAAATGAGGTGAGTCAGCTTTCAGACACAATGAAAATTCGCAAAACCATCAAATTGCGCCAGTCTATAAATACTGGACTCCTTAAGCAAGGCCTTGGCGCATTACGTTTTGGTGTGCAGCCCCAGTATTGGCAAAATATCTGGGGGTCAGCCTATAGGGGTTCAGCCTCTCTGTGGCCACCAGAACTGACTGATGTCTGTGACCTGTAATGGGTGTTCTTGAAAACCGGTTGGGAAAGTGCTTTGATGTCAGGAAGTGTGTGGAGAGGGGGGGGGGGGGGGGGGGGGGGGGGACACTTGACATACCGCTCTGGTCGGGTCTGTCCCGTCTCTGTAGCTGTGACCTACCTGTTCCGCCTTCCCTCTGATCGTCGTTTACCTGCATTCTACACTCTTCACCAAGCGCTCATCTCCACTTCTCCCCTCCTCCTCTTCCTCCCCCGACATCCTCCCATAGAAGAAAAATTAAACGCTGTAACAACCGCTTTCCGGGCCAGCACACCAAACACGATTACTGTGGACACACGTAGTCAGCAAGCTTTGAAGTGTGACTTTTGTGAGTGTGTGTGTGTGTGTGTGTGTGTGTAGTGCCCGCGCGCGTGCGTGCGTGCGTGCGTGCGTGTCTCTTGCCCTCGCTTCCCCCCATTTATTTCGCTGAAAGGAAATAAGTTTTGTTTACCCCTCTCTCTTCCTCCCCACTTAGTGACCATGGCCACCGTACACCTTTGAAAAGAAACGGGAACAAGGAAGAAACGATCAGCTTTCACAACGAACTGACAGCCCGGACGCGCACATTGACACACGTGCGGAGAGTACACCACGGACGTACAGTACACCACAGACGTACAGTACAGGTCGACAGCCCGCACACACACGGAGCACAGCAGGGAAAGATTGTGGCTGACAGTCAGGGTGTTGACGACTCTTTGTATCAAACATTAAAACACTGAAACCAGCAAGTGATGTCCATACGTAAGAAACACACAAACAATGCATGGAGAGTCGAGTGTGAGTCGGTCTCGGGGGAAAAAGTGGGATAAAATAGGGGCGTGGAGGCTACACTGGTAAAAGGGAGGGGAGGAAAAAAAAAAGGAAAAAAAGGGAGAAATGCAGGTTGGAGGACCCACTAAAAGGGGGAAATTTTTTTTTTTTTTTTTTTTTTTTTTTTTTTTTAGACGACAGGAGGATCAGCCATCTCAAGAGGGGAGGGTTCATTCTCAGCATCATCATCGTCGTCGTTAAGAGTTGTCAGGCCAGTGACCTGTGGGTTTTGTTTGTTTGTTTGTTTCTCAAGGAACAAGCTCTCTCTGTGTCTCTCGATAGCTTCTCACCTGGCAAGGTGCTGACCCTACTCATGACGCCATGTGTCTCTAATCAGCGTCCGTCGAGTTCCTGGTGTTACATGTTGGAAGTGGCCAGGCGACGTGAGGCGGCGTGGAGGTCATTCATCAGACCTGGTCAGCGGCGATCGCACTTCGGGAACCAGTTCCTGCGGACAGTCGGTCACCAAGCGTCAGGTAGATGTCAGCGGTGTTCTTGGTGAGGTTCACTTCCGCTTTGGAAAGAAAAAAAAAAAAAAAAAAAAAAGGAAAAAAGTTCCACAAGCGGCATTCTTGGTAAGACATTTTTGGTAAGAATCACTTCCGGTAAAAGAAAAGTAATGGTTTCACCAGCGGCATTTTTGTAAGAATCGCCATCGCTCACACACACACACACACACGCACACACGCACGCATGCACGCACACGCACACACACACACACGCACACACGTGCACACACACTGCACTCACAAAACAGATACACGCACTCACACAACACACACGCGCACGCACCAAACACACAAACACACACACACACACACACACACACACACCCACACACACACACAGAGACACACACACACACTCACTCACGCACGCACACGAACGCACATACGCAGTACTCATCCTCCCTTATGTGGAGAGAGAGAGAGAGAGAGAGAGAGAGAGAGAGAGAGAGAGAGAGTTTTACTAAGAGTACAAGTAGTAACCTTCGAATGGGGAAATTCGCGGAACACTTAATAATACTGGTCCATGCATTGTTCAGCATCATCATCATCGACGTCGTCGTCGTCGTCATCTTTATCATAATTTTTTTCTCCGTTCTGATAAATATCGTGACCACTATCAGCATCATCATAACCTGTCATCATTACGCGAAGTCTTCATCGTCAAACCATGATCATTCATTACCATCAGAACCGTCATCTTCGTATACATTCCTCAGTGGTGGCAGAATTAGCCTGAGTCTCGGAGTATCAAAGCCGCAGCCGAAGACGTCATCTGCTGATAGAATCCACGTCACAAAAAGTTTTTTCTCCGTGCGTTGGTCTACTGTGCGGCTGTCCGTCTAAAGCTCTCGGAAAACCCACGTGCACACAGTGCCCTATTTTCGTCCGGGTGAAAAACACGAGGGGTCGTATATACACAATGCTCTATTTTCGTCGCACTTTTACGTCAACATCTGTCGTCATCGTTCACTCGCGCTGTGGCTCGGGTTCCCTTCCATCAGAGAGAGGTCTGTCTGCCATCAGCTACGGGAATAAAAAAAAAAGCTGGGGCTATGGTTCTAGAGGTTTGACCGACATAACTATGGGAATTAAGGGGAGGACGGGTGGTGGTGGTGGTGGTTGTGGTATAGCGTCATTGTTGGCAGGGGTGGGGGTGGGGGGGGGGGGAGAAATAACTGCTTTCTGCAAAGAGAAAACGAAAGGAAAAACGGTTACAAGATTAATAGAAACAAAACACTTTGACTGTCGTTGTTTAGCCAAAGTGAATTAATGAAGAGAGAGAGAGAGAGAGAGAGGGGGGGGGGGGGACAACCGTGCATAGAGAGAGACAGAGAGAAGGGTTTGGTACAATTGTGCAGAGAGAGAGAGAGACAGAGAGAGAGAGAGAAGTGGCACAATTGGGCTGAGAGAGAGAGTGAGAGAGAGAGAGAGAGAAGAAGTAGCACATTTGTGCTGAGAGAGAGAGAGAGAGAGAGAGAGAGAGGGGGGGGGGGGCACAATTGTGCTTTGAGAGAGAGAGAGAGGGAGAGGGCAGAGATTGTGCTTTGAGAGAGAGAAAGGTGGCACAAGTGCGCTTTGAGAGAGAGAAAGAGGGCACAGAGCGCTTTGAGAGAGAGAGAGAGAGCACAGTTTTGCTTTCAGAGAGGTGGCATAGTTTTGTGCTTAGAGAGAGAGAGAGACAGAGACAGCGTGAGCGTGTTAGTTTTGAGAGCTGGATTAAGCTGTTTTATGAGGGCTTCTCTTGCAGAGCCCGACGCTTTGCACGTCATTTGTAGGGGATTTGCCAGGGAGGAGGAGATCGGTTGAGAGGGGGAGGGCTTATGCAGGGTCACAGATATGGGATGTTATTGGCGTCAAAAGAGGTGTCAGTTTTTTGTTAAATTATTATTATTTTTTTTGTTTCATATTGAGTGTGTGCGTCTGTCGCACGGTATACTTGGAGGATTAAGCAGCGTGCGTATCTAAGCGGGGAGTGTTGTAAAGAAAAAAATTATAGGAGGACGAGAAAAAGAATTGTCAGCATGAAAACTAGATCTGGAATGTAGGTAGGATGTTGTGTGTGTGTGTGTGTGTGTGTGTGTGTGTGTGTGTGTGTGTGTGTGTGTGTTCGAGCGTTTGAACGTTTATGGTGTTGTTGGCGTGCATGTGAGAAGGGGCGAACGGTTTAGGGGGACTACGCGGGGGGGGGGGAGTATGCGAGTTGTGGGGGGGGAGGGGGAGGGGGGAGGGAGAGGTAGTACACTGACAAATACTATTTGGTGATGTAGTTCGCCGCTAGGGAGAGAAGACGCCCTCACTCCGCCCCCCGCCCCCAATGTGATTAACTGCTGTCGCTGAGCCGCGGTGTCTGGCGCGGATACTATGTCCTGGGCTGTAGGTTGATGATTCCAAGACTGTATCACACTCCAGACTGATAGATTGATTCAATGATTGACTGAAGAGGGAGGGGGGGGGATGTGGGTGTGTGTGTGTGTGTGTGTGTGTGTGTGTGTGTGTGTGTGTGTGTGTGTGAAAGAGAGAGAGATGGGGAGGGTGGGGGAGGGAGGGAGGAGAGAGAGAGAGAGAGAGAGAGCAGGGAGGGAGTTGGTGGGGCTTGGTACGAGACAGAGTACTTGGGGCGGAGAATATGAAAGAGAGAGAGAGAGAGAGAGAGAGAGAGAGAGAGAGAGAGAGAGAGAGAGAGACGCTATTTATTCTTCTGCCTGCCAGAGTGCCAAGACAGCCAGGAAACCAGGGGTTATCAAAGGAGATTGATGGGGGACTACTGTTTGCGATGGTACAATGAATGTTTCCGGCCCCGAATTATTGCTGTCGCTTGGCTCCGTGGTGACTGCCTGGGCAGAGGTGGGTGGGGAGGGGTGGGGGAGAGAGACAGAGACAGACAGACAGAGACAGAGAGAAGGGAGAGACAGACAGAGAAGGAGAGGAGAGAGACAGACAGAGAGAAGGGAGAGAAGAAGAGACAGAGAGAGAGAGAGAGAGGCAGAGAGAGAGAGGAGAGAGGGGGGGGGGGGGGTCAGGGGATGAGGAGACGTTGGTGCGCAGAGTCTCCCTCAATTCCACAAATACACACAGTTCAGTTCAGTTTGGCTCTGGTTGAGGCTAATGAAAGGTCTTCGTCTGTCGGTGTCCTGGAGGCTAACAGGCCTACTAGCTACTGGCGTTTGGGGGGGGGCGTTGGGGGGGGGGGGGGGGGGTTGGTCTCTGGTTGGTCTCCGTGTTCTCTCCTTCCACCACTCCCCTCCCCATAACGTCCATTGTTTCCCCTGTACTTCATTCAGTATGTGCCTTGCACGTGCCCCCCTCTCATCTCCCGTCTGTCTTTACATCCTCCCTCTCTCTCTTCCCCCCCCCCCCTCTCTCTCTCTCTCTCTCTCTCTCTCGTATGTGTTCCCCCTCGCTCGCTCTCACTCCAGTCACCTTCTCTCTTTCGCCTTCCTTTGTTTCTCCCATTCTCTCTCTCTCTCTCCCCCCCCCCCCCCCCCTCCTCTCTCTCTCTCTCTCTCTCTCTCTCTCTCTCTCTCTCTCTCTCTCTCCTTTCAATCTATACATACGTGCTCGTACACAGACAGACATGCATGCACACACACACATACGCGCGCGCGCGCGCACACACACACACACACACACACACACACACACACACACACCGTTTCATATAAGAGAGAGAGAGACAGAGACAGAGACTACGAGTACACTTAACGACACGAGGCCGAATCTCTGCTAAACTACAAAACCAGGTGAGAAGTCATACCTTACAACGGCCATATACTCCATGCTTCCCCCTACACCTCTGAGGTATGTAGAGTAGCTTTGTGCTCACAACCCCATGTATTATACAGCTCTTCTCCTTTGTCCAGTCACTCAAGGCCCCCGAGTTTCCCCCCCCCGGCCTGGCAGTGGTGGCGGCCGGAGAGAAAGGAGGGGTGTGTGTGTGTGTGTGTGTGTGTGCGTGCGTGCGTGCGCGCGCGCGCGCGCGCGGGCGTGTATGTGTATGTATGTGTGTGTGCGTGCGTGTGTGTTGTTGCAGGGGTGGGGTGGGCGTGGAGAGCTTCTCCGGGGGCATTGATCAGCAGTCAAGGTCTTTCAGGACATTTGTCCAGTTTCCACAGACGATGAGACAAATGCACACCCTTCAGCTGCCCCCTCCCTTCCACTTCTCTCTTCCTTTGTATGCGTTCCAGGGAGAGAGGCAAATCACACTCTGTGTGTGTGTGTGTGTGTGTGTGTGTGTGTGTGTGTGTGTGTGTGTGTGTGGTGCGCCTGCATGCATGATCGCGTGCGTGTCTGTGTGCATGTGCCAGTGTTGTCCACGCAGTGCGGTGTCCGTCTGCACATGATAACTGCTGCATGTGCTGCCATCTCTTCGGTCCCCGATGGTCATGTCACCCCAGTAACGCGGTCACCCCCGCTTCTCTGCCTGTAGAGTTTGCCTGGCAGCCGCTTCCTGCAACCTCGCGGCCTGTATTTGTCTGGCGTTAGTGCTGAGCTGTGTCGCTGGTGTTGCATTCCCAGTCCCCAGTGGTGCTCGACTGGTGCCGTGTGGCAGGGTTGCGGCCTTAGTATTGTATTCCCGCTCTTCGTAGAATCCAGCCACTGTTGAACTGCTGTCTGCTGTGTTTCTGTCGCCAACGTTCAGGGCGTAGCTGCGTCTTTAGCCTAAAATGAAATTTCTCGTGTTTAGCAGCAGCTCTGCTGTTGCATTCATAATATTTCTAATGTTCAGGGTACAGCTTCGTATAAAAATGCTGCATGGATACATTTTTTTTTTATATTGAGTCAGTGTATAGGTACATCTGTTAATGTTTTGTCCAACCAACTTTATGTAGTATTCAGTCGGTAACTGTATTTCTTGTTCTGCCTGCCTGTATTGCTGGGGTATTCAGTCAGAGTGTATTTGTATCTCCAGAACTGTTCCATTTCTTAATGTGTACGTGCGTCTGTACTTCTGCATTCCAAGACGGGGGAGGTGGGAAGGGGCAAAGGGAAGAGAGCTTGTAAAGAGAAGATACTCAAAAGACACAACCTGTTTCAATTACGTACGTGACATGCATACACTACAATGTTTGCAAGCCTGTACATCCCTCCAAATAGTTAGAAACCTTTAGCAGGTGGAAAACATATTCGCTATGTCTTGTGTACAGCTATTCCAGTGTAACATTATAATTCTAGAATTTATTTTTCCTCCATGTCTTTTTTTCCCTTCGATCTGACTTTTAACCTTTGCTTGAGCAGGTATGGTATGTGTTCGCCCCACCTCGCTGTTATAGATGTGTTGCTGTACAAAAAAGGATCATAAGATCAGAAAACCTCACTTTTAGAGAGATTTTTTAGCAGTTCCAAACAGAACCATTATCTCTGTGATTAGCCATTACCGGATAGGTTTTTTTTTTTTAAATTTATTTTTTAACTGTGAGGAGATCTGTTAACTGTATCCAAAGCTGTTTTATCACATCATACCAGCACAGCATAGGTTCAGTACTATCCTGATTGCTTTCTACAAAAAAGTGCAGTTGTTAAGATCGGTGATGATGATGCGTGGACAGTACGGAACCTCCACAACCGGCCGGCTCCCAGTCATGTGCAACAGGATAGAGATGTCATCTGTCAAGACTTTCATATGGTCCATTCAAGACGTCTTTCATATTGTCTGTCAAGTTCTCCATTCAAGACGTCTTTCATAATTGTCCATTCAAGACGTCTTTCATAATTGTCCATTCAAGACGTCTTTCATAAT
>JADBJO010002574.1:380000-390000 GCA_016801955.1 Conus betulinus | reverse complement strand
ACCGCCAGCTACCAACCGCGGCTATGTGTGTGTGTGTGTGTGTGTGGGTGTGTGTGTACAGCAGTGCTTCGTCTGTTTCTTGTCCCAGCTCTTGCCAGTTTCATGGTGTGTGTGTGTGTGTGTGTGTGTGTGTGTGTGTGTGTGTGTGTGTGTGTGTGTGTGTGTGTACAGCAGTACTTCGTCTGTTTCTTGTCCCAGCTCTTGCCAGTTTCATGCTGTGTGTGTGTGTGTGTGTGTGTGTGTGTGTATGTGTACAGCAGTGCTTCGTCTGTTTCTTGTCCCAGCTCTTGCCAGTTTTTCATGCAGTGTGTGTGTGTGTGTGTGTGTGTGTGTGTGTGTGTGTGTGTGTGTAGCAGCGCTCCGTCTGTTTCTTGTCCCAGCTCTTGCCAGTTTCATGCAGTGTGTGTGTGTGTGTGTGTGTGTGTGTGTGTGTGTGAAGCAGCGCTCCGTCTGTGTCTTGTCCCAGCTCTTGCCAGTTTCATGCAGTTTGACCGGACAATTGATGAGTGGGTATTAACACTACTACTACTGCTGCTGCTGCTGCTACTACTACTACTACGACGACGACGATATACGACGACGACGACGACGACGACGACGACTTTAGCGCTCGTCGTAGTCGTCTAGCACTACTACTGCTACTACTACTACTACTGCCACACTACTACTACTTCTACTGCTACTACTACTGCTACTGCAACTATTACTACTACTACTACTACTACTACTGCTACTACTACTACTACTACTGATGATGATGATGATGATGATGATAGGAAAAACACTGTACAGATGAAAATAGAATCCATGTAAGTGAAATATGAAAACACTGTACAGATGAAAATAGAATCCATGTACATGGAATATGAAAACACTGTACAGATGAAAATAGAATCCATGCAAGTGAAATGTGCGCGGATTTCTTCCCCGAAGGAAAAACCATGAATCTCGCAGAGTCCGCGTTGATCAATTTTTGAAGTCAGAATGGGGCCACAAGCATGATTGTTGGCAAACGCCGTATTCGTAGTTTGCATTGTGTGCTTGCTTTGTTCCGAATTCTCGTTAATCGTCGTTGTGTTGTCTTTTACTGCATTTTCCCCTACCCTACTTGTGCTGTTTAGAACTTGCATTAAAAACAACAATGTGTTAAGAAAACAATAATGATCCAACCAATTATGATGATATTCATGGTCGCATATTACTACTGCTACTACTACTACTACTACTACTACTTCTGCTGCTGCTGCTGCTACTACTACTACTGCTATTACAACCGTTTTCAGAACTCTATTACTATCTACACTGATCAGGATGATGATGATGATGATGGTGGTGATGGTGACGATTTGTGATTATTTTTATCATACACATACTTCCCCCATCCCCCTTCCTGTGACCCCAGTAACCAGATTAACTCTCAGGAATATTCTTCTGCCCATTAACACTCTTTTCCTCCTCTCCCCTCACACCCCCTTTCTCTTTCAGCCCCTTCCCCTCCTCCCCCCTCCCTCCCCCTGCTCACCCCTCTTTCTCCCCACGTTCATTGACTGGCTGGCTGGCTGCATGCATCAGAGAACGAGAACGATGAATGTGGGATTTTTTTTTTTTGGGGGGTGGGGGGAGTTGGGGGGGGGGGGGGGGGATGGGGATGGGGCATGGCGAAGGTGTGTGTGTGTGTGTGTGTGTGTGTGTGTGTGTGTGTGTGGCTGTGATGACAGCAGTGGCAGTGACGGCACGTGCTGCCAGCCTCCCCATTGATTGACACGTCGTTGTTTTGGTGGCGGCCTGGCCAGGTGGCTGGGCTCCTGACCATCTGCAAGCCAGCAGCAGGTTGTCCAAGAGCGCCCGCCCAGTGCTGGGTCTCCCTGGGTAGTAGAGCGAGCCCGCCCAGTGCCGGCCTCCCTGGGTAGTAGAGCGAGCCCGCCCAGTGCGGGGCCTCCCTGGGTAGTAGAGCGAGCCCGCCCAGTGCGGGCCTCCCTGGGGTAGTAGAGCGAGCCCGCCCAGTGCCGGGCCTCCCTGGGTAGTAGAGCGAGCCCGCCCAGTGCCGGGCCTCCCTGGGTAGAGCGAGCCCGCCCCAGTGCCGGGCCTGGTAGTAGAGCGAGCCTGCCCAGTGCCGGGCCAGTGCTCCCTGGGTATTGTAGCGAGCCTGTCAGTGCCGGCCTCTCCTGGTAGTGTAGGCGAGCCTGTTCAGTTTTGCTGGGCCTCCCTGGTAGTGTAGTGAGCCTTTTCAGTGCCAGGGCCTCCCTGGTAGTGTAGTGAGCCTTTCCCCGGGCCTCCCTGGGTAGTGTAGTGAGCCCTTTCAGTGCCGGCCTCCCTGGGTAGTGTCCGAGCCCGCCCAGTGCGGGCCTCCCTGGTGCAGTGTAGCGAGCCTGTTCAGCGTGCCCAGCCTCCTTGGGTAGTAGTTATCCTGTTCAGTGCCAGGCCTCCCTGGTATAGTGTAGTGACTTGTTCAGTGCCATGCCTCCCTGGGTAGTGGTAGCGAGCCCGCCAGTGCTTTGTGTGTGTTGTGTGTGTGTGTTTGTTGGTGTGTGGTGTGTGTGTGTGTGTGTGTGTGTGGGTGTGTGGATGACAGCAGGTGGCAGTGACCAGCACGTGCTCGTGCCAGCCCTCCCCATTGATGACACGTCGTTGTTTTGGGCCCAGTGCGGGCCTCCCTGGGTAATAGAGCGAGCCTGCCCAGTGCCTGGGGCCTCCCCTGTTCAGCGATCCCACCCAGTGCCGGGCCTCCCTGGGTAGTGTAGGAGCCTGTTCAGTTCCGGTCCTCCCTGGGTAGTAGAGCGAGCCTTTTCAGTGCCGGGCCTCCCTGGGGTTAGTGTAGCGAAGACCCGCCCATGTGCCCAGGCCTCCGTGGGTAGTGTAGCGAGCCTGTTCATGCCAGGCCTCCCTGGGTAGTGTAGCGAGCCTGTTCAGTGCCAGACCTCCCTGGGTAGAGCGAGCCTGTTCATTGCCAGACCTCCCTGGGTAGTTAGCGAGCCTGTTCAGTGCCGGGCCTCCCTGGTTAGTAGACCGAGCCTGTTCAGTGCCAGACCTCCCTGGATAGTAGAGCGAGCCTGTTCAGTGCCAGACCCTCCCTGGGTATGTAGCGAGCCTGTTCAGTGCCGGGCCTCCCTGGGTAGTGTAGCGAGCCTGTTCAGTGCCGGGCCTCCTGGGTAGTGTAGCGAGCCTGTTCATTGCCTCCCTGGGTAGTGTAGCAGCGAGCTGTTCAGTGCCAGGCCTCCCTGGGTATTGAGCGAGCCTGTTCAGTGCCGGGCCTCCCTGGGTATTGTAGCGAGCCTGTTCAGTGCCAGGCCTCCCTGGGTAGTGTAGCGAGCCTGTTCCGAGCCGGGCCTCCTCCCTGGGTAGTGTAGCGAGCCTGTTCAGTGCCGGGCCTCCCTGGTAGTGTAGAGCGAGCCTGTTCAGTGCCTCCCTGGTAGTGTAGCGAGCCTGCCCAGTGCCGGGCCTCTCCCTGGGTGGTGTAGCGAGCCTTTCAGTGCCAGGCCTCCCTGGGTAGTGTAGCAAGCCTGCCCAATGCCAGGCCTCCCTGGGTAGTAGAGCGAGCCTGTTCGTGCCAGGCCTCCCTGGGTAGTATAGGGGGTGGCTGCCCTATTTTATTGATCGCTCTGCTGGACAAAAAAAAAAAAAAAAACACCAAAAACTGAGGAAAAATAGAAAGAAAATAGATGCAAAAAAAAAAGAAAGAAAGAAGAACAAACAAAAAATAAAGGAAAAAAAGAAGAAAAAGAAGTGGAAAATTAAAACAAAAAGAAAACAGAAAAAGAAAAATTTCAAAAAAAAAAAAAAAAAAAAAAAGGAACATGATTATTCTGAGGACGGTGACATAGCCGAGAGCGGCGGATACGCTGGGGAAGAGGGATAAGCTGATGGTTTGAGAGTCGGAGAAGGGGGCAGGGGTGTGGGGTTGTAGGGTTGGGAGGAGAGAGAGAGAGAGAAGAGAGAGAGAGAGAGAGAGATTGGTTCCGCTTGGGTGCCCGTCTGTGAATGAGACCGTTTTTGTTCGATCGTCTGTGTCTGTCTGTCTCTCATCTCCCCACCATCTTCTCTCCACTCCCGCCACCAAACTCCGCTCAGCTCCGTCATAGCGGATTTTCTGTTGAAATTGTAGCTGCGGCTTACAGTTCAAGTAACATTATTTGTAAGGGGGTGGGGGGGGGGGGTGGGGGGGGGGGGGGGGACAGTCGCACAAAAGTGTGGGACAACAAAGGGTCATCCATGCCTTTAGGGGTCACACTGAAAGACTGGGACGGGCGAAAATCACTGGCTTCAAACGCTGTGTGTGTGTGTGTGTGTGTGTCGTGTGTTGTGCGAGAGAGAGAGAGAGAGAGAGGGGTGGGGGTGGGGTCCGAGACGTGTCTGATTTCTTTGAACCTGAAGATAGGAAGAGAGTCTGTCCGTTCGGCTGTCACCTTTAGATCCTGCCGAGGCCTTGCCGCCTGCAGTCGGCTAAAATCATGGCACAACATTTCCAAAGAAAGACAGGCATTCTTGAAAGCCGCTCGCCCCAGAATCTTCCAACAGTCCATTGACGGCACGAAGGTCGATGGTTTAAGTGCATTTTACTCCCCCCCCCCCCCCCCCCCCCCCCCCCCCCCAGATTATTTCATGTTCCAATCATTTTGACATTCTGGATGTGCAATGCCAGTGCGTCCGGAGATGGGGCGTGTGAAGGGGGTGGGGATGAGGCAGGGGTGGGGCGAGAGGGTGGGATGGAGGTGGGGTTGGGGTTGGGAGTTTTGATACAGTGTGAACTCTCTGCCCTGTAATGAGTGTCCAACAACAGCAACAAAACAGTGTAGTTATCAAGATGTGTGGAAAGTACGTAAGTGTGAAAGTATAAGTATGACAGCCTTTCTGTCCGTCTTTCCTTTCGTTTGTCATATCTGTCTATGGTATCAGTCTGTTTATTAGTAATCCATCTGTCATACGTCTGGGTCTGTCTTTTTTTTTTTTTTTTTTCCTCCGCACCTTTTGTCTGCTTAATGTATTTATTAACGTATACACATGTATGTTTTGTTGTCTCCCTGGATGTATATATGTCTCTGTCTGTCTGTCTCTCTCTCTCTCTCTCTCTCTCTCTCTCTCAGTCTGTCTCTCTCCCTTTATTTGATCTTTAATTGTTTTTTTACTTTCTTTTGCCCCAGGGCTGGGTGGAAAAAAAAAAAGCATTTGTATTGCTTATCTCATTACTCTGGTCTAAAATTTCTCTCTCGTCTCTCTCTCTCTCTGTATCTGTCTATCTGTGTGTCTCTCGAAGTACCGATCTGTCGATCGATCAGGCTATATCTGTTTGTTTCGGCGGCGTTCATTCTGTCTTGTTTGTTTCTTTCATTAATTTTAGTTTCTCTACCAGTGTTGTCGGCCCCACCCACCCTCGTCATTCACCTCGTCCCAGCCGTCACCTTCTCACACTGTTCACCACCACGTGTGTTTGTTGTGTCATCCTGGTCAGTCGATAGGAACTGTTAGACTCACTCTGGGGAAAGAAAGTGGGGGGGGGGGGGGGGGGGGGGGGGGGAGGGAAGTAAGCAGAAAGAGAAAGTGCGTTGGGGCCAGGCTGGTTTTTGGGTTTTGGTCGAGAGGCTGGTGGAGTTGGGGGGGGGGGCGTGTTAGGGGGTGGGGTGGGGCGGATGTGGAGGAAGGGTTGAGGGTGGAGACTACCTTCTGTGTGGTGTCGGGGCATGGGGAGATGGACCAGGACGTCTGACAGTTACATTACTTGGCCACTGTCATCTTCCTTCTTCCTGGATTGAATGTGGTTGTCTCCACTCCCCCCCCCCCCCCCCCCCCAGCCAACCCCCACCGCACTCCCCCCCCCCCCCCCCCCCCCCCCCATCTCCGTCTCTTTCTCTCTGATGCACGCTCTCCGTGTGCATGATATCACTTAGATGATTATGTGTGTGTGGTGTGTGTGTGTGTGTGTGTACGCGCGCACGCGCGTGTGTGTGTGTGTGTGAGCACGTACAAGCGCGCGCTAACGTGTGTGTGTGTACGCGCGCGTGTGTACGCGCGCGTGCATGCTACCCTGTGTGTGTGTGTGTGTGTGAGTGTGTGAGAGAGAGAAGAGAGAGAGAGAGAGCCCCGATATAAGGGAAGGGAAGTAAGTCAGATTCGTATCCGTTCTAGGAAAAGTGATGAGGTTACTTCCTCTTCGTCAGTGAGAGACTTTCCATCTCTCTGCTTTCTCATTCATGGAAGAGTGGTCTAGTGTACACCGTCTTGATATATACATTTTTTTTTTTTTTTATTTCTGTAATTCATGTCAGTTTTATAGCCTTACAGTTAATACACAGGCGACAATGAGGCGTTTGACACTTGACAGCTAAGACGGATGAGGTGGCTTTATGAACAAAAATTATCAATTGATGACGTCACGTTTTTTTTTTTCTTTTTTTTTTTTTTTTTTTTTTTTTTTTTTTTTTTTGTTTGGTCCGTTAATTGTAGACAACAATGAGGCGTTTGACATGATGGTTTACTTCTCGTTTTGATTTCGTTATTGGTGGTTTTTTTTTTTTTGTTTTTTTTTTGTGGGTGGTCTTTTGACTAGAAAATGAAAATAAGCGGAGTCTCTCAAACAGTGTTGCGCGTCGCACTTGACATTAAAAAAAAAAAATTCTTTTCTTTCTTGGGGGGTGGGGGGGGGGGGGGGGGCAGCCGGAGAGACAGAATAGTGAGCAACTCGAATCGAACAGAGAGCTCTTCAACTGGGGCTTGCCAAACCTCCTGGAACAAGGGGAGCAACTCTCTTGTTGAAAAAGTTTGCTTTTCCCCATTGTGTGTGTGTGGCGGAGTACGTGCCCTTCGACTAAATCGCTTCCTTGTGAACCACACCGATGGAGTGAGTGGAGGTCATGGAGTTGGCGTCGCAAGCACTTCTACAGATCCCTTTAGTTCCCATCTTTACCCGGCCTTCGAAGCTTTTCCAGTATACAAGTTTTGAGTTCTGAAGAGGTTTTACAGCCTAGGTTCGGCATTTGCAGCTCGGCAGGAACGTGTATGATGGGTCATTGGGAACCGTTCTGTGCACACTGGAGGTAACGTTGACCCACATCACGCGCTTCGCACGGGCCCGGCATAGGCAGCGGCTCAGCATCACAGGCAGACGTCTGAAAAGCGGTGGACTGGAAACCTCAGAGGAGGCACCGTCGATCTCCTAATGATTCTTCGGATCCGTCTGGCAGACTTCCCAGGAATGAAAGAGCGTCAGTCCTTGGAGACAGACCACTGTCGTGTGTCTGAGAGAGAGAGAGAGAGAGAGAGAGAGAGGCGAGAGAGATTTCGAGCTCCCATGAGAGAGAGAGAGAGAGAGAGAGAGAGAGAGAGCAGAAAGCATTACTCGTATTTCGGGCCTGGCCAAATGATGACGAACACAGACGCCCGTAAACTCCAGAAGAAAGCTGTACACCGACAACAAACCCGAAGACACGCTGGCAGAAATGACAAACGACACAGAGAGGATGAGGACAACACAAAGAGACATCAGAAAATGGCAACACCGAGGATGCAGAACACACAAAGAGACATCAGAAATGGCAACACCGAGGGATGCAGAACACACAAAGAGACATCAGAAATGGCAACACCGAGGATACAGAACACACAAAGAGACATCAGAAATGGCAACACCGGAGGATACAGAACACACAAAGAGAATCAGAAATGGCAACACCGAGGATACAGAACAAAAGAGACATCAGAAATGGCAACACCGAGGATACAGAACAACAAAGACATCAGAAATGGCAACACCGGGATACAGAACTAACAAAGAGACATCAGAAATAGCAACACCGAGGATACAGACAAACAGAACAAAGAGACATCAGAAATGGCAACACCGAGGATACAGAACGAAAAGAGAGAACATCAGAAATGGCAACACCGAGGATACAGAACGAACAAAGAGACATCAGAAATGGCAACACCGAGGATACAGAACGAACAAAGAGACATCAGAAATGGCAACACCGAGGATACAGAACAAACAAAGAGACATCAGAAATGGCAACACCGAGGATACAGAACACACAAAGAGACATCAGAAATGGCAACACCGAGGATACAGAACACACAAAGAGACATCAGAAATGGCAACACCGAGGATACAGAACAAACAAAGAGACATGGCAAACCACGGGGATACAGAACAAAGAGACATCAGAGGATGGCAACACCGAGGATACAGAACACACAAAGAGACATCAGAAATGGCAACACCCGAGGATACAGAACAAACAAAGAGAGATCAGATCAGAAACGGCAACACCGGGGATACAGAACAAACAAATCGGAGACATCAGAAATAGCAACACCGAGGATACAGAACGAACAAGGAGGGGAGACATCAGAAATAGCAACACCGAAGATACAGAACGAACAAAAGGGGTGTCTCTTTGTTTGTTCTGTTTTTTTGTTCCCGGTGTTGTCATTTCTGCCAGACGATTCGGTGCCATAAGGAGCAAGAGTTACCGTACTTGTTTGTTATGTACTGTTTTACTGGTGTTCCCTGTCTCATTTGAGATTTCCGTTCATAGTTCCATGATCACCATTCCAGTGGACACTGTCTGTCTCTTTTGTCCCGGTCTCTCTGTCTGACGGGTTGTGTGTGGTGTGGGTGTGTTGTTTTTTTGGTGGCTGTTGCTTGTCTGTCTGTCTTTGTCTCTGTCTCTCTGTCTGCGGTCCATGTCTGTGTGTCTGTCTGTCTGTCGTCACCATTCCAGTGGACACGGTCTGTCTCTGTCCGCTCTCTGTTCTGTCCGGCTGTGGGTGTGTGTGGTGTGTGTGTATCCTCTGCCTAGTCTCTCTCTCTCTCTATCTCTTCTTCTCTCTCTAGTCTTCC
This sequence comes from Conus betulinus, assembly GCA_016801955.1. Lineage (NCBI taxonomy): Eukaryota > Metazoa > Mollusca > Gastropoda > Neogastropoda > Conidae > Conus > Conus betulinus. The sequence goes on along the minus strand of JADBJO010002574.1, from coordinate 381,167 downwards.
TCCTCTCTCTCCTCCCCTCTCGTCTCTCACTTTAACCTTCTCTCTCTGTCCTCTTAGAGCCCTATTTTCTCTGTCGTCGTCTCTGTTCTGATTTCCTCTCTCTCTCTCTCTCTCTCGTCTCCCCCTCTCGTCGAACGAACTTCTTTCTCCGCCCCCTACCCAACGTTCCTCGTCGTCTCTCTGTGTCTATTTGTCTCTATCTCTGTCTCCATCTGTCTCTTCTTTCCCCTCTCTATCTCTCTCTGCCTCCTTCCCTCTCTTCTCTATCATATCTATCTATCTCTCCCCCCGCCCCCCCCCCCCATCCTCTCTCTCTCATCTTCTGACAAATGTGTTTTTCTTGTTCATGTCTGTAAAACACTCGACTCATATTACTATCTTTTATTAATGCGCGTGTGCCTGATCACTCGCCCATAACTGTCTTACAAAGCAATACACGTGCGGAGAGGCCAATATACTCGCACATATGCAGACATACATGTATATACCAGGAGCGCGAAGGGCTGAATACACACAACCACACCACATTGTGATTCTCGACGGCGTGACAGGAATACAAAACACAGAAAGTCACACCACACACACCAACGCAAACGCACACACACGGGCATGCTTTTGCTTGCTCGTTTCGCTCGCTCACTCACACGCACGCACCGCACCGCACGCGTGTGCGCACCACTGAGTGTTTGTCTCTCTAGCTGTCGCTGTCTGTCTGTCTGTCGTGTCTGTCTGTTCTCTCTCCTCTCTCTCTCTCTCTCTATCTATCTCTCTCTCTCATTTGCAGTGCGCGCCAGCGCGCGCGTGCGCACAACACAAACACAAACACACCACCCACTCAACCACACATCTCTCTCTATCTCTCTCACTCTTTCACTCTATCTCTCTCACGCACGCGCACACATCACACCACACACACATCACAACACACACACACACACACACACACACCACACACACATACACACACACACACACACACCTCTCTCTCTCTCTCTCTCCACACACAACACACACACACACACACACACACCACTCATCCCATCTCATTCCATCTCCTCTCTTCTTCTTCTCTCTCTTCTCTCTCTTCTCCTCTCTCTCTCTCTCTGTCACACCCCCCCAACACCACACACACCACACACACACTCTCTCTCTCTCTCTCTCTCTCTC
>JADBJO010002574.1:357500-375000 GCA_016801955.1 Conus betulinus | reverse complement strand
CCCTCTCTCTCATTCCCTCTCTCTCTGTCTGTGTTGCTGTCTGTCCGTCTTCGCTCTCTGTCTGTCTGTCTGTCTGTCTGTCTCCCCCCCCCCTCTCTCTCTCTCTCTCTCTCTCTCTCGTTGAAGGTGCGTGTTGCGTTGGTTTTTATGTTCTGCCGGGACATATCTGTCTTCTTCTTCTGTTTAGATTGTCGTGTGTGTGTGTGTGTGTGTGTGTGTGTGTGTGGTGTGTGTGTGTGTGTGTGAATGCGTGTGTGTGTGTGTGTGTGTTCCTGTTTTTTTGTTTTTAAATAAAGGGGTAGGATAGGATCGATAGGGGGGGGGGGGGGGGGGGGGGGGGGGGGGGGGGGGGGGGGGAGGGGGGGGGGTGGGGGGGGGGGGGGGGGGGGGGGCAGGGAGGAGAGAAAAAAAGGCGTGAGGAGTGAGATTGTCAAGACACTGTGCCTGCTGCCTGGAATGCCTTCTAGCCGACTGCAGTTGACAGCGCCTAGGGTCCTTTTTTCTGAGGAGAAGAACAAACAGGTCGGGGTTATCTGCCACGGGGAAGGGGGGGTGGGAGGGAGGGGGGGGGGGGATGTCAGGGTTGTCTTGTGGCCAAGATGATGAGAGGAAAGGGCGAGGCGATGATAACGACATGACCAACGGTTGAAGCGTGACGGCGGCGGCCAGCCGTCATCAAACCGCCACAGGACCAGGCCCGTGCAGACTTCACCCACTAGAATCTTCCCCGCCCCTTCTCTCCTCCCTTTTCCTTTAATTTTTTTTTTTTTTTTATATTACTATTTTGAAAGCCAGTATCACCTCGCCCCCCCCTCCCCAAACTACCACTTCAAGCCCCCGCCGCCCTTGCCGAGGTAAGGTCAGGCAATGTTGCTCATAGCTCCGCCGACCGCTAAGGGTCATATCAGGGCTGTCACCGCGTTGAAGTCAACTGACAAGTCATTTGAATTAAAAAAAAAAAAAAAAAAAAAAAAAAAAGAAAAAAAAAAAGAAAGAAAGAAAGAAAAAGAAAACTCGTTCACACAACCCTTTGAAAATACTCTTAAGAACACGCCGAATTTTTTTTTTTTTTTTTTCTAAAAAAATCTTTTTTCTGTCAAAAAAATCTTGGATCAGATGAAAAAGGTTGATCTCTTGCCGAGGGAATGGGCACATGGTAAGAAAGTGGTTGACAGTCGATCGAAAAGTAGCCGGAGACCTTTTGACTTTTCTTCCTTGTATAAAGTATCCTCGGCTTCGAATCTTGGCAGCGCTGCTGAGTTAAGCGTGCAAATCCCCCCCCCCCCCCCCCCCCCCCCCCAACCTCTGCCGTCCCACCTTCCCCTCACCCTCCCTGACAGTGGCGAGAAAGTGGAAGGGGGGGGGGGGGGGGGGGGGGGAAAGTGGCCTTGACTGTCATGCACTGCAAGGAACAAATTGTTGTTATCTGTGTGTGCTTGTTGGATGTTGTTTGTTTGCCCTGGAGCCTGTCAGCCTGACGTGTGGAGGGGATAGTCTCTGTGTACGTGCTGTGTGAGGTCAAGGGTCAGCCTGTTGTACGTGTGGAGGGGGAAGGGGAATGGCTCTGTTGTACGTGGTGAGGTCAGGGGTCAGCCGGACATGTGGAGGGGGAATTGGCTCTGTTGTACGTGGTGAGGTCAGGGGTCAGCCGGGACGTGTGGAGGGGGAATTGGCTCTGTTGTACGTGGGTGAGGTCAGGGTTCAGCCTGCCTGTGCGTGTGGAGGGGGAATTGGCTCTGTTGTACGTGGTGAGGTCAGGTCAGGGGGTCGGAGGTTGGTGAGCGCCACACAGTGTTATGATTCCGGGAGCGTACGAAAAAACTCGAGGTTTCCCCCAGCTCCTGGTCACGTGATAAGAGGGGGTCGTGTACGTCAGTCCTGGGACGTTTTACCCCCATCATATTCTTTCCTTCCCTCGCCCCTTTTTGTGGTCAGGTTTAAGTGTTGTTTGTTGCTGTGGTGGTTGTTGTTGTTTTGCTGCTGCTGCTGTTATCTTTACATAATTATTATTATTTTAGCATATGAAATTAAACTGTCCACGGGTCGCTCTGGCACGCGTTGTGCACACTGTAATCAGGACATTATTTTGCAAACGCCAACCCCAACCATAACACTCCAACACACACACACCACCACACAAACACACACACACCACACACACACACACACACACACACCACACACACACACACTGATTCGTTTTTGCTGTCTGTTGTCCCGGCGGGCCTTAATTAAGTCCGGAGCCAACTATCCCCGTTTCCTCGAGGGATTGTGTTGAAGAAGCCAAGGGCGAGGAGGCTACCAGCATGGCTACCCCGGTCTGTACTGTTTCCTCTACAAATCCAGCAGAGGATGTCTGGACGAAGTGGACTGTGAAGCGACAAAAGTCCGTTGTGATGTGTATCACGGTCGGGCTCGGCAGCCGCGTTCCCCGTTCCACCGTACCTGGTCTTGTAGATGGCGAAAGAGGCGAGGAGAAAGAAAAAGGAACAGGGAGGGGTTAAACCCCTGGACCCGTGGCAACCGGCAGGGTTACACGGTCCCGTTTGTTCCTCCCCGCTGACGTCTCTCATTCCCTCGTTGCCCCCCAATCATGAATAACACGCCTTCCGCACCATTGCAGCCGGGGACCCGTCTACCTTCTAGCACTTCCTTCCGCTCCCGGGCTGCACGGCTGGGGGAACAGGGCACGTGGCAGAGCAGGAAAGGGACTGGGAGGGGGGGAGGGGGGGGGAACAGGGAGGAAGGTGAGGATGGGGGATGGATTAGGGCTGATGCCCATTATCTTTGGCTGGTGTGTACTTATTACTACGGTGTTTGTTGCAATCCTTCAACTAAAGGTTACAAAACAGGTAAAAAATGAAGGGATAAAAACAAGTTTGCAGCTTCATCCTTGAAGACTACTAGGTGTGCTTGGTATCTCAGCTCCTTACGTCTGTTTTTCCTTTTGTTCTCTGGAAGAGGGCGGCGACGGAGTCGAGGTGGGTCGGGTAGGGGTGGGGATGGGGGGGGGGGTTGCTCCTGTCAGATCCTTCGACTTTCGCCTTTCCCTGCTGCCCCCCCCCCCCCCCCCCCCCCCCGCCCGCCACCGCCCCCCCCACCATCCTACCCCACCTATCTCCTCTTGGATGCATTCCACAGCTTGCGGGCAAACACCGCGAGTCAGTGTGCTGTCAGAATGGTTCAGCGTCTGTTACATAACAGAAAAAAAAAAAGGATGGGGCTGCTACCAGGAAGAGGTAAAGGAAAGTAGTCTTCAATCATATCCAGTGAAGGAGGTCGAAAACGTCGCCAGAGCATGCAGGCAGAAAGTTTTAAGGAAAGTCCATGCACCATATCAGACAGAAGGTAAGGGCAGAGGAAGTTCGCAGTTAAGGAAAGGTCCATGACCCATATCAGAACAGAAGGTAAGGGCAGAGGAAGTCAGTTAAGGAAAGTCCATGGACCATATCAGACAGAAGTAGGTAAGGGCAGAGGAAGTCAGTAAGGAAAGTCCATGACCATATCCCAGACAGAGGGTAAGGTATAAGTAAGGGCAGAGGAAGTCAGTAAGGGAAAGTCCATGACCGTATCAGCCTCGGGTAAGGGCAGAGGGAAGTCCTTAAGACAAACCAGCAAGCAAGGGAGGGAGATAGTCCTTACCATTCCTGTAAGAGTCTAAAGAAAGTCCTTGGGGGGGGACCAACCAGCAAGAAGAAAGGCAGTCCCTTAGCATTCCTGCAAGAAGATAAAAGGAAAGTCCTTGACCAAAAACCAGCGAGAAAAAGAGGGCGGGTCCCTAACCATTCCTGCAAGAAAGATAAAGGGAAGTCCTTGACAAATCAGCCAAGAGAAGAGAGGCGGTCCCGTACCATTCCTGCAAGAAGATAAAGGAAAAGTCCTTAACAAATCAGCAAGGAAGAGGAGCGCGGTCCTTAACCATTCCTGCAAGAAGATAAGAGAAAAGTCCTAACAAGTCAGCAAGAAGAGAGGCGGTCCTTCACCATTTCCTGCAAGAAGATAAAGGGGAAAGTCCTTAACAAAAGATCAGCAAGAAAGAGAGGCGGTCCTTAACCATTCCTGCCAGAAGATAAAGGAAAAGTCCCTAACAAGTCAGCAAGAAGAAGAGGCGGTCCTTAACCATTCCGTGCAAGAAGATAAAGGAAAGTCCTTAACAAGTCAGCAAGAAGAGAGGCGGTCCTTCACCATTCCTGCAAGAAGATTAAAGGAAGTCCTTAACAATCAGACAGCAAGAAGAGAGGCGGGTCCTTAAACCATTCCTGCCAGAAGATAAAGGAAAGTCCTTAAACAAGTCAGCAAGAAGAGAGGGCGGTCCTTAACCATTCCTGCCAGAAGATAAAGGAAAGTCCCTTAACAAGTCAGCAAGAAGAGAGGTGGTCCTTAACCATTCCTGCAAGAAGATAAAGGAAAGGTCCTTGACTAAAGCAGCAAGAGAGAGAGGCGGTCCCCTTACTATTACTAGCAGGAAGGGAGGAAAGTCCTTTATCGTTCCAGCAAGTAAGTTAAAAGGAAGCCTTCAGTACCCGTTAAGAAGGCGGGAGAGATCATAACGTATCAGCAAGAAGGTACAGGAAAGTCCTTGAACCGTACCAGCAAAAAGATGATGGCGGTTCTGAACCCGTACCTCCAATGGGATTAAAGGAAAGTTCTTAACCATTCCTGCGAAGAGAGAGAGGATGAAAATTCTTACCCATACAACCGATGAGATAAAGGAAGTCCTGAACCATTGCTTTGAACAGAGGACGAAAGTTCTTTACCTGTACCACCAAGAAGGCACAGGAAGGTCCTTGACCATTCCAGTTACCATACAAGGGGCAGGAAGAAGGCACGGGAAGTCCTTGACCATTCCACTGCCAGTACACAAAGAAGGCACAGGAGTCCTTGTACCACGAGAAGGGGCACAGGCACAGGAGGTCCTTGACCACTATCATACAGGCAGGGCAGGAAGAAGGCACAGGAAGTCCTTGACCATTCCCAAACTACCAGTAGACACCACACCAAGGGACCATTCCAGGTAAGGAGAAGGCACAGGAAGGCACAGGAAGTCTTGACCATTCCACTACCAGTACAAAGGGCAGGACAGAAGGCACAGGAAGTCCTTGACCATTCCACTACCAGTACAAAGGGCAGGACGAAGGCACAGGAAGTCCTTGACCATTCCACTACCAGTACAAAGGGCAGGGTCCTTGACGAAGGCACAGGAAGTCCTTGACCATTCCGCTACCAGTACAAAGGGCAGGGCAAGGCCAGGAGGAAGTCCTTGGACATTCCACTACCAGTACAAAGGGCAGGACAGAAGGCACAGGAAGTCCTTGACCCATTACCACTGCCAGGTCAAAGGGCAGGAAGAACCCCGGGTAAAGAGGCAGGAAAAGGCACAGGAAGTCCTTGACCATTCCACTGCCAGTACAAAGGGCAGGAAGAAAGGCACCAGGAAGTCCTTGAACCACTATCAGTATAGAGGGCAGGAAAGAAGGCACAGGAAAGTCCGCTGACCACTACCTTAGTTACAGAGGGGCAGAGCAGGGAGAAGGCCACAAGGAAGTCCTTGACCATTCCACTGCCAGTACAAATGGGGCAGGGAAGAAGGCACCGGAAGTCCTTTGACCATTCCACTCACCGTACAAAGGGCAGAAGAAGACAGACGGCACAGGAAGTCCTTGAGAACCCGCTTGCTACCAGTACAGAGGGCAGGAAGTAGGCCACAGGAAGGCCTTGACCATCCACTACCAGTACAAAGGGCAGGAAGAAGGCACAGGAAGTCCTTGGAAAAACTCCCAGACCATTTTCCAGCAGGACGAGTTACAGGAAAGGGCCTTGAGCACTATCAGGGTAAACAGAGGGCAGGCAAAGGGAAGTCCTGACCCACTACCAGTACAGAGGGCAGGACGAAGGCACAGGAACAGGAAGTCCTTGAAGCAACTTCCCAGTACAGAGGCAGGACCAAAGGCACAGGAAGTCCTGTGAACCACTTCCAGGTACAGAGGGCAGGGACGAAGAGGTACACAGGAAGTCCTTGAGCCAATCTTCCAGTTACAGAGGGCAGGACGAGGCACAAGGATTCCTTGGCAATTCAGCACAGAGGAGGCAGGGACGAAAAGTGCACCAGGAGAGTCCTTGCAGCTTTGCCAGTTACAGAGGGCCAGGACGAAGGGCACAAGGGAAGTCCTGAGCACTTCCAGCCACAGAGGGCAGGGACGAAGGCACACCAGGAGGAAGTGCCCAAAATGGTAACCGCCCAGGATAGGGTGAAGGAAAGGGAAGCATATAATCGTACTTTGTTAAACAACGGTTTAGATTTCCACGCCACCTCCATTCTCTCTTTCGACCATCTTGTTTCTCTCCTCTCTCTCGCTCTCTCCTCTCTCTCTTCTATCTCTCTCTCGTTCTAAGTTTCTACTTGTGTTGACCCCGATCTGGCACATCGTGTTGTGTATGTGAGATGTGGGTGTGTGCCGTGGGCGTGCGTGCTGTGCGTGTGTGTGTGTGTGTGGTGGTGGCGGCGCGGCGCGGCGCGACGCCCGCGCGGCGACCAGTGGCCTTGTTGCGTTTGTGCGCGCACCACGCTCGCTGCGTTCTTGGTCGCAGAACACGTGACTTGCGTTGCGGCATGCTCGACTTAACCCGCGCCACTCAAAATTGTGGGGATTGATGTGATGTGATATATTGTATCAGTCGCTGCGGGAAAATGTTTGGGACATTTTAAGGGTGGGGTTAGGGGCGAGGGAGGGGTCTCCCGTCGGGTCCGGTTTGAACTTACGGAATGGGCTTTTTTCTTGTTGTCACGAAGAGGAAAGAGGAAAGGGAAAAAGGGGACACTGTTTGTTGACGGAAAGAAGATGGGAAAAGAAGAAGAAAAGAAGGACAAAGGGAAAGAAAGGAAAAGGAAAAAAAAGGAAAGAAAAAGGAAAAAAGAAGAAAAGAAAAAAGAAAGGAAAAAAAAAAAGAAAAAAGAAAAAAAGAAAAAAGGCAAAACAAAAACAGGAAAAAAGGGAAAAAGAAAAAGAAAGAAAAAAAAGAAAAAAGAAAAAAAAAAATGAAAAAAGAAAAGAAAAAGAGAGAGGAAAAAGAAAAGAAAAGAAAAAAAAAAACAACAAAACACAGAAGAGACGGAGAGAGGGAGAGAGGAGAGAGAGAGGGTTTGTGAGGCGGAAGGGAAAAGAAGGGAGGGAGTTTTTTTTTTTGTTTTTTTTTTTGTGAGGTGTGTTTTTGTTGTTTTTTTTTTTGTTTGTTGTGTCGGAGTGAGGGTTTTTGGGGATGCGGTGTTTGTTTGTTGTTGTACTGTTTCTTTTTTTTGTATGTTTTAGTTTTTTTTTGGGGTGTTGGGGGTGGTTGTTGAGGGTGTGAGTTTTGGGTGGTGAGGTTTGTTGTAGGAGGGGAAGCAGATTGGTAAGGTGTTGTAGTATTTGTAGGGGAGGGCAGGGGTTGTTCAGGGTGTCTTAGGTTACCCAAGGCGCTGACAGTGAGGGCGTCCAGGACTATCTGCGGGGAGCGGACATTCTTGCCTGGATTGCCTCCCGTTCCCATCAAGCCATCAAGGGATAGGAGAGGCAGCAGGAAAAGCTTCAGTTTCAACGTTGGCCCATGTGCCAGTGGTACATGTCCCAAGTCGGAATTCCACAACGATCTGATGGATATTCTTAATGCCTTGATAAAAAAACATATATCTATTATCTATCGATCATCTCTCTCTCGATGCAAAAACAAACACACAAACCAAACACAAACAAACACACAACACAAACAACAAACGCGCGCAGAGGCGCGAGCGACGCGCAGCGCGCGCAAACGCGCGACGCGCACTCGCAAAAAAAGGAAAAATGTAGTTGTCTCCCTCTGTAGGGGCGGTACTGGAGGGTGTGTGATGAGAGTGTGTGTGTATGTGTTGTGGTGGTCGTGTGTGTGTGGGTGTGTGTTGTGTGTGTGTGTGTGCCCCATGCTCCGACGCGGCGCACGGGGGCGGGCCCCGCGCCCGCGTGTGGTGAGCCAAGTGTATGCGTCGCACGTGGAGCAAGCATGGCTGCTCTGGACTGCCTGTCCTGCCTGTGTGTTGTGCGTGTGCTGTTTGATTCTTTGACACAGCTCCGAGTAGCTTGAACATACGCCGTTCTGTTTGGACGTTGAGTGTTATCTCTGAAAGGGGGGGGGGGGGGGGGGGGGGGGGGGGGGGGGGGGGGGGGGGGGGGGGGTGTAGGTAGGCGGTTGCTATGTTGCTCTGTGGCTCGCGGCGCTGGGGTGGTTTGTGAATTTTTTTGATTTGTTGACTTGAAGTGCAAGATGTGGGGGGTAGAGATGCTCTGGCATGCTCTGCTGTGATTGAAGGGGGGGGTGGCGAAGGTTTTGGGGGGGGGGGAGGGAGAGAAGGAGAGAGGAGGAGGAGGCAGAGAGAGAGCGGCGAGGGAGAGAGATGAGAGAGATGGTCTACGAGGTTATGGTACCGCGTAACGTGAAGTTACCTGCCACAGTAGACAGTTTGTGGCGGCCAGGTGAAAATGGTTAGGGTAAATTATTTAGCACCGTCTCTTTATCAGTCCGGCTTCCTGTCTGGTTGCTCTCGCTCTGTGTTCCTTCCCGCCCCCCCCCCTCTCTCTCTCTCTCTCTCTCTCTCTTTTCATCGTTTGAATCCCTCCCTCACCAAAACACAACACACAACACACACACACACACACCCACAACACACAAACATAAAGTCAGTCACACACACACCCCACAACAACACCACACACCCACACAAACACACAGAGTGTGACACACACCACACACACACAGATACACACACAACCACACCAACAGAGTGACACCACACACACCACACACACACACACACACAACACAAAACAATACACAAAACACAAAAACAACCCACCAACACACCAACCCGACAAACACACACACACAACACCAACACACATGCGCGCGCGCTCTTTCCTGCTTGACCACTACTCGGGGGTACTTTACTTCAGGTGGCCGGTATGTGATGTTGATTAGGCTTTCAGCGACGAGGGTGGAGAGTGGTGGCTTGTGTGGTGGGTTTGTGTGGTGGGTGGGTGTTGTTTCTGTGTGTGGTGGGGGTTCGTTCGGAGGGGGAGGCGGGGGTGCGTGGGGCTGTGCAGGTTATGGGGACCGTTGGGTGTGGGGGGGTGGTTGGGTAAAGTTGGTACGGGGGTGGGTAGGATAATAGATTTAGGATGGTCTAGGATGGGTGGTTCTTATTAGGTATTTAGGATTCTTATAAAAGGGTATTATAGATAGGGAATCTGGGTATAGGATTTTTCTAGTTAGGATAAGAGGAGAGAGGTGAGTAAGTTTTGCTTAGATGGAAACGAAAGGAAGAGAAAAAAAAAGGAAGGAAAAGGAAAAAGAGGGAGGAGACAAGCGGGAAAAAGAGGCAGAGGAAGGCAAGGAGTTAGGTAAGAAGAATAAGAAGAAGGATCTGTAAGGGACAGCGTCGGTATTATGGATGAGATTGAGGGTCGCGAGGCATGAGCGCAATGAATGTATGGGAAAAACCGTGCAGTGCGTTAGCAAGGTGAGTGTGTGTTTTTGTAGGGTAAGGGAAGGAAGGGCAGGGGGAAGGGATATATTGGGGGGGGCCTCAGGGAGAATTTGCGAGTGGGGGTGAAGCGGAGGGGAGGAGAGAGCAGGGGGAGAGGGGGAGGAGGAGAGTGGGGGGGAGGGAGAGAGGACGAGTGAGGAGAGCAGAGAGGGGGGGGGGGGGAGGGGGTGGGGGGAGGGAAGGAGGGAGAGAAGGCGGGGGGAGAGAGGAGAGAGAGAAGAGGGAGGAGGGAGAGAACGAGGATGAGGGCGGGGAGAGGGGGGGAGGGGAGAGTGAGAGACGAGAAGAGGGGGGAGACGACGGAGGAGAGAGGAGAGAGAGAAAAAAGAGAAAGAAAAAAAAGGGGAAAAAAGAATAACACAGGGGGGGATGAGATGGATGGAAGGCCGTCCCCTCCACAAACAAGCCGTATGTTGTTTATCGGCATTGTATGGGGCGCGTTGATGTGTTCGTAATGCTCTGTCTGTGTCATAGGAGAATCCCTATGTGTCAGTGGGGGTGTCTTTCTGTCTGTGCCTCTGTCAAGACTAATGTCTTCTGTCTCTGTCTAAATCTTTCTGTTTCTGTCTAAAAGTGTGTCTTTCTGTCTCTGTCAGTCTGTCTCTTGTTATCTGTCAGTCTGTCTGTCTGTCTGTGTTTCTGTCTCTCACTCTTTCTCTCTGTCTCTTTCTTGCCTAATTAATCCACCCCCACCCCCTCCGTCTCTCTTTCTCACTCTCTCCTGTCTAGAGGTAGAAATACCTGCTACATTTTTTTTTCTCAGGGAAACAGATCTGGCTTCAAATAAACAAACACGTGGCAAGGTGTAATTGAAAGGAAAAACAACAACCAGAGAAAAGAAGAAGGAGAAAAAGAAAGAATAGTTCGCTGACTTTATCACTGGCAAAAAGCTACGAAACCTGTCTCATCAAAGGAGACTCATCAGAACCAGAAAAGCAAAAACGCCTTAGTATCGCAGGGAGGGGGGGGGGGGGGGGGGGGGGGGGGGGGGGGAGATAATCAACATGATATAAGAGACCGGGGATCAAAGGCCGCTCTATCAATCTCTGGGGGGGGGGGGGGGGGGGGAGGGGGGGGGGAGGGAGCGAGCGAGCGGCACGAACGGCACGAACCTGACCCCCCAGGTAAATGGGGAGTGAGGGGTCTGGCACTTCTGGTGTGATGGAGACTCCGCTGCTTGCTCGGCAGTCGAGTCCACGGGGGTGCCAGAGCGTCCTACGTAGTGCGGGTGTGTGTGTGTGTGTGTGTGTGGGGGGGGGAGGGTTGTGTGTGTGTGTGTGTGTGGGGGGGGGGGGGGAGGCGGGGGGGGGGGGGGGGATTATGTTCAGGCGTTCAGGTTTCTACGGGTTACTTACCATCCATTTTTGCTGGGGTTGATTTTCTGTTTTGTCCCGGTTTTCTTCTCTTGATATTTTGTTTCACTTTTTCTTTAGTTTCCATCTTTTTTTCTTTTCCTTTTTGTTTTTAACCCCCCCCCTACACCCCCCACCCGCGCTTTTTTCTTTTCTTTTCTTTATTTTTCCTTTTTTTTTTTCCCCCTCCCCGTTTTCCCCCCCCCCCTTTTTTTGTCTCCCTTTACTGTCTTCCCCTTCATTCCTCTTCATCATTCCTTTTCTTTATTTCTTTCTTCTTTTTTGTTTCACTCCCCCTTTCTCTCCTTCCCTTTCGTTCTTCCCAGCTTTTCCTTCTTTCTTTTTCCTTTCTTTTTTTTTTCCCTCTGCTTTTCTGTCCTTCTTTTCCTTCATTCTGTCCATATTCTTCTCTTTGCCTTCCATCTGTCTCCCCCCCCCCCCCCCCCCCCCCCCGTTTTTTTTTTTTTTTTTCAGTTTTCTTTCTGTTCTCTCCTCCTTGAAGTTGTTTTTCTTCCTTTTCCTTCTTTGCTTCCGCTCTTTTTTTCTTTTTTTTTTTTTTTCCTTTTTTTTCACTTTCCCCTTTTTTATCTTTTTCTTTCGCCACTTCTTTTTCTCCTTTTCCTTTCATTCAATCCCTCTTCTTTTCTGTTTTTTTTTTTTTTCCTTTTGAGCTTCTCTTTCTCTGTCTCTCTCTCTCTCTCTCTCTCCTCTCTCTCTCTCTCTCTCTCTCTCTCTCTCTCTTGTTTGTCTTGTTTAATTTTCCTGTTTTCTTTCTTACTCTCATTTTTTCCCTCCCTTCTTTTTCTTCATCTTTTCATTTTGCCCTTTTATCTTTCCTTCGTTGTGTCTTCCTTTCCTTCCGCCTTTGTTTTTCATATTGTTTGTTTGTTTGTTTTTTCTTCATTCCCTCCGTCTTAAGCAACTGGTTTTAATTTCATCCAGAGGATTCAGAAAGTGTGTTCCGATTGTCGTGCGCGCGCGCGCGCGCGTGTCCCTGCGTGTGTGCGTGCATGCTTGCGTGCACGTGCTTACCTTCACATACTCGCCACAAACACCATAGAGGGCATGCCCAAAGCTTTTAATATTCACTATATGAAACGTTTTATGCACACTTTATGATCGATCGATCACACACACACACACACACACGCACGCACGCATGCACGCACGCGCGCGTGCACGCACGCGCCACACACACCACACACACACACACACACACACACGGACAGACAGAGACGGGGACTGGGGGGGGGGGGGGGGGGGGGACGAAGACATACATTCATCCATACAGACAGACAGTGGAGGCGCGCGCGCGCGCATACATACATACCACACACACACACACACACACACACACACACACACACACACACCACACACACAACACACACACACACACACACACACACACACACACACAGAAGGAGGCTGGGGAGGAGGGCGGTAGGAGGAGGGGGTATCTTCATGGGACTATGCACAGTGACATCATTGCATGCGAGTATGACGTAAGTGCCTTCAGCATCTCGATCGCTGGCCTGTCATTTAAATCGGAAGCCCATCGTGCTGCCTCGTCCATCTTGTGTTGCCGCCTCCCTCACCACAGACCCCCTTTGCCCTGTATTTCACCTTGTGTTGCCGCCTTCTTCAGCACAGACCCCCTTTGCCCTGTATTTCATCTTGTGTTGCCGCCTTCTTCACCACAGACCCCCTTTGCCCTGTATTTCACCTTGTGTTGCCACCTTCTTCTTCCACACAGACAGACCCCCTTTGCCCTGTATTTCACCTAGTATTGCTGCCGCCTCCCTCACCACAGACCCCCTTTGCCCTGTATTTCACCTTGTGTTGCCGCCTTCTTCAGCACAGACCCCCTTTGCCCTGTATTTCACCTTGTGTTGCCGCCTTCTTCAGCACAGACCCCCTTTGCCCTGTATTTCATCTTGTGTTGCCGCCTTCTTCAGCACAGACCCCCTTTGCCCTGTATTTCATCTTGTGTTGCCGCCTTCTTCACCACAGACCCCCCTTTGCCCATGTATTTCACCTTGTGTTGCCGCCTTCTTCAGCCAGCACAGACCCCCTTTGCCCTGTTATTTCACCTTGTGTTGCCACCCCTTCTTCACCACAGACCCCCTTTGCCCTGTATTTCACCTAGTATTGCTGCCTCCCTCACCACAGACCCCCTTTGCCCTGTATTTCACCTTGTGTTGCCGCCTTCTTCACCACAGACCCCCTTTGCCCTGTATTTTGTTTTGCGCCTTCTTCACCACAGACCCCCTTTGTCCTGTATTTCAACGGACGTTGACCTGATTCCTGCTAGTGACACACTTGCAAGTGCCCGCAGTTCCAGATTGGAAGGAGGAGAGGGAAAGGGGGTGTGGAGGAGGAAGGGGGGGGGGGGGGGTGATGGGGGAGAGGAGGGGAGAGGGCAAGACGTTAGCCTGCTGCCGGGACTTTTTCATCTCTCTAGGAATTTTCCGAAGCATTCTGGTCATTTTCACATGTTGACAGACCTTAGTTGTTTTACACAAAAGACATGCCCAATGCCCGCCCCCACCTCCGTCCTTTGCTCTGTCTGTTTCTCTCCTCTATCTCTCTCTCTCTCTCGCTTCCTCTCCTCTCATCTCTCTCTCTCTGTCCTCTCTTCTTTCATTCTTTTCTGTCTTTCTGTCTTCTGTCTGTTCTTTGTCTCCTTCCCGCCCTCTCCTCTCTCTCTCTCTCTCTCTCTCTCTCTCTCTCTCTCCTCTGGCACGTATTGTTTTGTATTATTTGTCCCATCATGTGTGCGGTTGACTCCCACCTTCCTCCCTCTGTTGTGTTTCCAGTGCCAGCCACCACCATCACACCCTTTCTCTCCCTCATCCCACTTCAGCCCAGCACCCCTTCCCCCTCCTCCCTCCATCTTCCGCTCCCCCTCCCCTCCCGCCAGCAGCACCAGCAGCAGCACCAACCATCAGCAGTAGTAGCAGCGGCACCATCCGCTAGTAGCTGCAGCTGCAGCAGCATCAGTATTAAGGCTGGGATGGTGGGTGTATTTATGTGGGGGAGGGGGAGGCGGGGGGGGGGGGGGGCGACGAAGGCTGAAGGGAGAGTGGGAAGGGCGGACACTGAGCAGGGGGAAAAAAAAGCCCCAGCCGCTATCTGTAGAGCCATCCATGCCAGCGGTACGGTAGACTCCTGAAGCCTCTGCACCTCTCCCCAACCCCCCCCCCCCCCCCCCCCCCGCTTCCACCCCCCCTCCCCATCATCCTTCATCCTCTCTGATGGTAATACTGGTGCACACCTCTCTCCTCTCCTCTCTCTGCTCTCTCTCTCTCTCCTCTCTCTCTCTCTCTCTCTCTCTCTCTCTCTCTCTGTCACTTTCACTCCTCCCCCTCACTACTGTGATCGCGATAGCTCCCCTCTCATCCCTCTGTTCCGACTTTTACCATCCTCTCATTCTTCCTCCCCACCCCCTCTCCCCCTGCCCCTTACACACATCCTGCTTCTACCCTCTTACCACCTTATTCCCTACCCCCCCCCCCCACCCCCCCTCCCCCTCCCTTATTCATTTATTCGTTTTTCTTTCACGGCAGGCTCGTGCCATCCGGCGGTCCCCCAGTGTGCTGATTACAGGTGTGGGATGTTGTCGTGGAGAGGAGGCAGAGAGGAGAGGGGGTTGGGGGGGGGTGGGGGTTGAAGCAGCGGTATCAGTTGATAGGGAAGGCTGGCGAGATGGGAAGGGGGGGGGGGTGGGGGCAGCACGTGCTGGCAGCCCAGGGGCGCAGCAGGAAGGGCAGAGGCCAGGCGTGGTGCCAGGGGGTCGATGGCCTCGCGAAGTGTCCGGAGAGTTTGTGTTTGCACGTCCTTCTCCACTATACACACACCCCTGACCTTGTCTTCTTGGTCTATGGAGTCTTTGGCGCCCTCGCTGTGGGTGCAGTGGTGTGGTGGTGGTGTGGTGTGGAGTGGAATGGTATGGTGTGAGTGGTTGTGGTGTGGAGTGGTGTGGTGTGGTGCGGTGAAGTGTGGTGTGATGGTGTTGGTGTGTGTGTTTGTGTGGTTGTGTGGTGGTGGTGGGTGGTGGTGTGTGTGTGTGTGTGTGTGTGTGTGTGTTTGAGAGAGAGAGACAGACAGACAGGGTCGGGGAGACAGATACTGGCGCGCGCGCGCGCGCGCGCGCACCACACACACACACACACACACACACACAACTTACACACACACACACACACACACACACACACGTTGTGCGCGTGCGTTTCAAACAGACACACACATACGGATGCACGCACGCTTGCGCGCAACAAGCACGTACGCACGCGCGCGGCGCGCGCACTTTCGCTCTCTCTCCTCACTCTTCTCTCTCTCTCTCTCTCTCTCTCTCTCGTCTCTCTCTCTCTCTCACGCACTCAGCACGCACGCACGCACACAGAGGGAGAGTGAGGTAGAGAGACAGAAAGACAGAGGTGGGGAAGGGGGGAGGGGGGGAGAGCAGTGGAGACTGAGAGGGGAAAGTCCTGGTTCCACCCAGTTTTTATTTGAGGTGGTGGCAGACAGCTGGGGCAGAGAGATTACAACTTTTATCCATTTTCTCTCTTTCTCTGCGCTCTCTCTTCTCTCTCTCTCTCTCTCTCTCTCTCTCTCTCTCTCTCCTCTCTCCTCTCTCTCTCTCTCTCTCTTCTCTGCCTGTATGTGCTGATATATGTATGTGTTTGGGTACTGGTGCATTCCTGTGCGTGCATTGCAACCAACGCGTGACCCGCTTGTGTGCACGTGCATCTTTTTTCGTCCCTGTCTGTGCCGGTCCTGCACAGTGAGGCACAGCCGTAGACAGTGGTAAGGAACGGGGAGAGCCCGGGAGGCCCGAAATAGCCGTGTCCCTGCTCTCGATAAGGGCTCATTACAACACGCCCTCGCGGCCAATTTAGCACGTGCCAGCGCGGACAGGTGTGGAGGGAGACAGCAGCAGCAGCAGCCACTGATAGCATCGTGACATCACGCCCAGTAGCTTCCGACCCCAGCGTCTGTCTTTTCCGGCCGCTGCAGGGCAGAGGAGGGGGGGAGGGGGCGAGGGGGGGGCATCGTTCCCAACACGAACAGCAACAGCTGCCCTCGTCGGCCTACGCCGAAGTTGGTCAGCGGAACTGATGATACAACCTGAACTGTAACAATGCAACAGTCTTTTGAAAATGTACAAAAAGGTTTCTTTTCTTTGCGGGGGGGTGGGGGGGTGGGGGGGGGGGGGGGGGGGGGGGGCGTCACCAATTCAATGAAGTAAGAAATTGACACTTTTCGTACGTAATCTATCAGAAGTATGTAACAATTGTATTTTTTAATGTATTACGGTCGAAAAATGTGACGCTTTGTCAAAAGTTTTCGTGGAGAATGCCGCCAGGTTTCTGTCAACCCAAGTAGGAAAGGAAAATGTAAAAAGAGATCCTGTAAACAGTTGGTTTGAGTTCAGCTGAAGAGTTCAAACAGATGGGAAAGATATAATTAGTTATCCATCAACAACAAAAGACTCAAGTCTCAGTATGCATGAGAGTCGGTGTTCACCGGCACGTACCCCCCAAAACTGAAGAAAGCAGTATTATCTTGTTTGTGCGTTCAACAGATGTTATAGTTTTTTTCACTCAGACTGCAGCTCTGTTACCACTCGCGGGTAGGTTGCCTCATTGTTACATTCTAGGTTGTATGAGCTACTTCGAAGGCAGTGGTGCGATGTTGGTGTCATTCCGGTGGCAGGGTGGCTATTTCAGTGACCGCTGCGTTGCTTTGTGTTATCAGGGGCGTGGCTCCGTGGTCCCTGCTGCCCACCCATCTGTTCTTCCGGCAGGGCATGGTGATGGCCCTGCCATAGTTCTGACATGTTCCTGATGTTTGTCTGTCACTACAGCGTGCCCTGTTGGTCCATAGGGGATTCGGCATTCTCCCCCCTGTGTCTGTGGGCATAGTAGACATGAGCCTCGGCATTCTCCCCCCCTATTTCTCTGGGCATAGGAGATAGCAGACTCGGCATTCTCCCTCCTATGTCTGAGGGCATGATAGACGTGAGTGTCGGCATTCTCCCTCCTCTTTCTGTGGGCATAGTAGACATGAGCCTCGGCATTCTCCCCCCTATTTCTGTGGGCATAGTAGACATGAGCCTCGGCATTCTCCCCCCTATTTCTGTGGGCATAGTAGACATGAGAGTTGGTATTCTTTTCTCCTGTGTCTGTGGGCATAGTAGACATGAGACTCGGCATTCTCCCTCCTCTTTCTGTGGGCATAGTAGACATGAGAGTCGGCATTCTCCCTCCTCTTTCTGTGGGCATAGTAGACATGAGAGTTGGTATTCTTTCTCCTGTGTCTGTGGGCATAGTAGACATGAGACTCGGCATTCTCCCTCCTCTTTCTGTGGGCATAGTAGACATGAGAGTCGGCATTCTCCCTCCTCTTTCTGTGGGCATAGTAGACATGAGAGTCGGCATTCTCCCTTCTATTTTTGTGGGCATAACAGATAGCAGACTCGGCATTCTTCCCCCTATTTCTGTGGGCATAGCTAGCAGACGCACAGGAGACTAAGCTTTCTCGCTCTTTTTTTCCCCATGGGCATAGCAGATAGTAGAATGGGCAT
>JADBJO010002574.1:345000-352500 GCA_016801955.1 Conus betulinus | reverse complement strand
CATTCTTCGGTTACATAACAATGGGAAACAGCAGCACTTTTTTCCATTCGAATTGAAATGGGAAAAGTGCTTTTTTTGTATTCAGCTTAAAATGGGAAACTACACTTTTTGTGTCCAGTTTGAAGTGGGAAATGAAATCTTCGGTGTTCGGTTTGAAATGGGAAGTAACGTCGTTTGTGTTCAGTTTGAAATAAGGGGGGGGGGGGGGGGGGGGTGTGCTGAGTTGGAAATGGGAAATAACACCGTTTGCGTTTAAATTCAGATGGGAAACAGCAGCTGTTGCATTAACATGGAAATGAAAATGGCTATATCTTTCATAATGTTAAATGGGAAACAATATTTCTTGCGTTTGAATTAAAATGGGAAACTAGCATTCATTGCGTTAAAACTAAAATGGGACGCAGTGCCTGTTTTGTTCCAAAGAAAAACGGTTTTTTTTTTTTTTTTTTAATGATATATCTGAGAGCGAAGGCATTCGCCGTAATCAGACACAGAGATCTAAACGCAAAGCTTTTGGGATGGTTTAAGCCAAACCCCCATGAACTAGTTGCAAAATTTCGGTTTCTTATGAATGCCTTCTTCAAGCACCAACACCAACACTGGCCAGCTGGCGAACAGTACAGCATGGAATTCTGTGGTTGTGAAACTGAAAACAGTTCACTTGAAAAAAGACTTCACTGGAACGAAGAATTCACTGGGGGATGGAAGGGAAATTGCAGGAAGCTATGGGAGCAAAGGGAGGGGACAGGAAGGAGGAGTGAGGGTGTGAAGGGTGGAAAGCGAAGAGAAGGCTTTGGGGTCACAGTCAGTGTACCTACATATGCTGCGACAGAGAAGCAGCTCGATACGAAAAAGCGAAAAAGGGAGGAGAAAAAAGAAAAGAAAGAAAGAAAAAAAAAAAAAAAAAAGAAGAAAATTCGTCAATCACGAAGAGCAGCATCATAAAACAGAGAAACGGGCTGCAGTCAGTCCTGAGAAGTACCGGTAGTGTTGCAGAGGATGGGGTTCTGATGCGGCTAGCGGCAAGGATAGCGTAGGAGGCAGACTCACAGTTCCCTGGGTGAATAATATAGCAGGATGTATAGGTATCCCACCTGGATAAACAAACAGACAGCAAAAGGAAAGGGGATGTTCTCCGTCCTGTTTGTCATGTTCCGCTGACATGGCTTTCTTCTCCTTTTTTTTTTTTTTTTTTTTTTTTTTTTGCTTTCTTCTTCTTCTCCTCCTCCTTCTTCTTCTTTCGTCTAAGAAGCCGTGAGCTTGAGCAAGTGTCAGCAAGTATTGTCCGCACAGATAGGAGTACTGAGGCTAGGTTGTAGATAGGGCGTGTGAAGCCATGGGGGTGTGGTGTACGAGGCAGGAGGGGTACGATTCGTGGAGGTAATGCTGTCTTGCCATTTTAACTCTCTCTCTCTCTCTCTCTCTCTCTCTCTCTGTATGCGCGCGCGCGCGCGTGCAATCGTGAGTGCGCGCGCGCGTATGTTATCGGCGCGAATGTATCGGATCCCTTTCCTTGTCAATGAGCCTAGGCCCCAAAAGAAAAAACAGAAGAGAGGGCGGGGGGAGCGGCAAGGGGCTGGCTTTGTTGACAGGCCAGGCATTCCCTAATGGTGTTGACTTTAAAAGCTGTGCCAGCCCCCCTCACTGTCAGACAGGATGCAAGAGAGGATGCGGCTGATTGTGAGATCGGGGGTGGGAAGGGGGGGTAAGGGGGGGGGGGGCCACCAAAGCGCGCACTCCGTTTCTTGTTCTCACCGGCAGTGTTATGGCAGGCGTGCAGAAGTGAAGGCAAACCAATGGCTTGTTACAGCGTCGTGTTTTACCAGCGGGAAAGGGCCTCCGTCACCGCTCTCCACACGGCTCGCTCACCTGCCGACATCTGTACATTAACCGGGAGGGGAGACCGACATTTGCGTTTGCTGCTTGGAGGGGGGGATAAAAACCTAACCCGCTCACCGAATTGCGTGGTTCGAGGATTCTTATCTCACAGGCTGCATATGAATGGTTAGGGCTACAACCCGTTGGTTGAGGAGAATGGAGGGGGGAGAGAGAGAGGCGGGGAAGAAAAGCTAGACAGGAGGGGAGGGAAAGTGGGGGAGGGAAAGTGGGGAAGGGGAAGGGGCCTTACAGATCAAAAGCATCTTGGAGAGGACATTTCCGTGAAAAAAAAAAAAAAAAAAAAAAAAAAAAATCATCAATTTGGGAGATGCCACCAGTAATTCTGTGGTATTCTCACCACCTAGGGATCACACAACAAAATCCAACTGCAATCCAAAGCAACCTGATCCAGTGAAGGATGTAAAAGCAGTGTGTTTGTGTATACGCGTGTGCGCGCGTGCGTGCGTGAGGAGAGAGAGAGAGAGAGAGAGAGAGAGAGAGAGAGAGAGAGAGAGAGGGAGAGAGAGAGAGAGAGAGTCCTTTCGGCATGAACAGTTACTGCAGTACCTTGAACGCCAAACGACTCGAGCTGCACGCGGTCATTGCCAAGTTTATGACACTCGTGCAGATTTCCACTCTCTTCTTCTCAGCCGCTGCAGAGACTTTGTGCAACATTTCCCCTTCCGTTCGACCATCGTGAACAGGTAGATCATTGACCACTGTGGAGAGAAAGGGGGTTCCAGGGGAGATCTGAAACGGGAAGAAAAGCACCGTTATGACTGCAGAATTCAAGGAAGTCAGAAGCAACAACAAACCGAGTGTTATGGAGTGGACGTGTTATACTGAGTCGTCGGTGAAAAACGTCAACAGCGGGGTTTTTTTTTCTTTTTCTTTTTTTTTTTTTTTTTTTTTCTGCAGTGTTTCGGGCTCACCAAGGTAGAATGTGAGGAGTTTGGGACGGGTTGATCGATGAGAAACGATGGAGTCTGGTAGAGAGAAGGATGTATACGGGTTAGCAGATGGTAATTTCAGAACTGGCTGATCGGTTACGGTCTGTCCTGTCATTCCGCATCGTTACATCTTTCGTGCTGGAGAGAGACTGAGTCCGCTCAGTGATAACAACGAGCTATCTGCTCTCGTTGTCGTTGTTTCCCATCGCCCTCCCCCCCCCCCCCCCCCTTACCCCCACACTCACCTCCTCCCTCCCCTCCTGCTGCTGACCGGCGTGGACAGTCATCATCACACGATGTGGGACCTCGCTGTGCCGGGTTGGGTGTGAGGGGCAGAACGGATTCTGATGGGAATTACAGTTTCTCACATGGCAGAGCTCTTAGCTGGCCGTCTAGAAGGTTGGGAGTTCCATCCTGTGGGGTCGCCTGGTGTCGGCCCGTGGCGTTGCAGTGCAGCTGCCCGTCCGTTTGTGGGTGTCTGTCAATGCTGTGTCCTCCGTCTCCTTCCCCCAGCCTTCCCCTTGGGTCTGTGTGGACGTTGAATCAAGACCTCAACAGCTGTGGTTGAAGCTCAGCAGTGTGTGTGTGTGTGTGTGTGTGTGTGTGTGCACTTACTGACTTAGTTGCCAGGGATTGGGAGAAAATAGGATGGAAGGGGAAAGAGGGAAGAGATGTGGAGGTGAAGTGGGGAGAGTGTGGGGGATTATTCCGGAAGGAGATGACGGGCAGTGTTTTTTGTGAAAGGGTGTGACGTGGCAAAGAGGGTTTCTGTGTGTTGTCGGTTGTCACCGTCACAGCGTCACTTTTCATCGGGGACAAAGGGGGGGGGGGGGGGGGGGGGGGGGGGGGGGGGGGGGAGAGAGCAGGGGACTGGTCCGGGTTGACAAGTGCAGCTTGCCCTCCCCGCTCTTCTCTCTCTCTCTCTCTCTCTCTCTCTCTCTCTCTCTCTCTCTCTCTCTCTCTCTCTCATATTGTCGCTACCTTTCTAATGTCGTTAATAATATGCTGCTCTTCCTCAAGTCCCGTTTTCCACCCCATTTTTCATCTCGGCCGTTCTCGTGTAATTCGTACCCCCACCCCCCCCCCCCGCCCCCCGCCCCGCCAATCCCAGACGTACATTGAGACTCTATACATCTGTAACCTGGCGCATTCAGCGTTCATCAAGTGCATTCAGTGGAATGTTATAAAAGCTGTTTCATACCCACAGACAGAGTTGTCAAACCGAGGTGCCTCAATACTTTAGTTGGTCGGAGCGTCCAGCTTTTATTCAGTAAGTCGCTATGAGTTCCAGTCTATGGCACCCAGCGTTAAAAAAAAGGGGATGGGGGGGGGGGGGGGGGGGGAGCATTGGCTGCCCAGCCTACCATGTTGTCGTTCGGATGGTATCAGTACAGTGCCAGACACTTGTGTGTCTGCCTCCCCTGTATGGAATGAACAACCCTGTCGGCCAGACCGCTTGCGATGGCAGTCGATGTGAAGACTGGAACGAACCAGATCTGTCGTACGCGATGGATGCGTATTCAGGTTTATCAACCGTAGCTGAAAGGTCGGTTAGAATGTGCCGTCCTCACTTCGACTCCAAGGGCGATGTTGTTTCTGGGTAGTCCGTCGCCTTCTTCGCGTTTCAGCGGGGCTTAGTAGTCAATGCACGTTTCCCACGTGAAATTGTGGAGTGGAAACGAGTCAAATGATCAGATATGGTGAAAATCGTGTGTAGGTGCCTTTGGTTTAGAGTGGCGACATGGTTCGTTTTTTTTTTTTTTTTTTTTTTTTTTTTTTGATAGCGATGTGGGATGGTAAGATGGTAAGAGTGGGCAGTTGAAATGGGCCGATCGTAACGTGTAATTAAGAAAACCGTAGGAAAACGTCCCGGCGAACATCCGATCCGCCTCTCGTCCAAACTCACAGGCGCTGCTTGTGAATTGGACATCCGGCCATCCGGTTTCTTTTGTTGTGTGTGCCGAGGCAGGACAACAGAACTAATTTCAAAATTATAGAAAATCACATCGTAGGTAAAAAATAATGCCAGATTTGGAATCAGCGCGTCAAAATTAGGCAAATGACTCGCGTGGGACTCGTTTTGTTTTGTATTTTAATAAAAGTTACCCTTTTTTCTTTTCTTTTAATTTCCTGTCTCTTTTTTGACATGCATTTCATCATTGACGATTCTGTCTGTACCCTACTGTCGTTGACCCACACACACACACACTGTGTAGTTCATGAATGCAAGCATTCATGTTCATGAATGTGATTGAGTTGGAGGTGGGGATGTCAGACAATAGTGGTTACTATGACTCATACAGTCAATACAGTCAATATTGAGATTTTGTCATAGAGTTGGAGGTGGGGATGTTGAAGTATACACTTCTAGTTAATAATGTAACAAGAAACTATTTAAATAGATACAACTATCATTGAACAGCTAACTGTAAATCAAGCAATCAAAGTGTTTGTTGAAACGCATTTCCTTTATAACAAGATGCTAATTTAAAGTACTACAATAATTCCTTAACTTTAAGTTTTGTGTTTTCTTTACATTGTACTGTTGTTGAGAATAAAATCTCAAAACAATCCATTTCTACAGGCTTACGTGTTCAGTATGGTTTGACCTTTTTTACAGCCAAAGATCTTAACTGAAGAAAAGATACACGAAACAGTCTGCAACTACGAAATTCTGATATCACTATTTTTACAGCAGGCTAGACACTTGCAGTTGGAAGAAACCCCATACATACGATCTTACCTTCAAATAATCCTTGACCAGAACGGCGAAGATTGCATCACAAGTTACAGGGATGATCTGTGAAAGTGATGGTTCAGAAAGACATGCCGAGAATTTGAGGTCCTGGTAACTCCTACCAGTGGCCAAGTAACGAAGAGTTACTGTGAGCCTTTCATGGGCGCTTATAGCGGGTCTCATCACTGTTGATTTCTTGGAGATCAATGGTGTGACAAGAGACAAGAGATGCAAATATGTCTCTTCGTCCATTCTCATGAAGTTTTTGAAATCTTCTGGAAAAGCTCTTATCTCCTGCAAGAGATTTGTATGTGACAGCGCATTCCTCTTCAGTAACCAATCCTTTGACCACATGTGGCGTGGTTTTCTTTTCTTCTTCTTTTTAAAATGACAAAAATCGCTAGATCATCCAAAACTGTTCTGTCCGCCATGATGCACACACATGTACTGTGAGGTTTCACCCAGAGTGTGTTGATTGAGAGGTACAGCCGCCTTCAGGCCGCCTTCAGGCCGATCGTTGCGTGTAATAATACATCGGGTTTCCTCGGCCTTGGGCTTGCGCCTACGGCCCAGCAGGCACAGAGAAAGGGAGGGGGGTGGAGAGAGGAGAGGGGGGGGGGGGGGGGAAGAAAAAGACCAAGTTGAAAGCGGTTAAAGAATACTTGGGAATACTTCAGTCGCAGAAAGCCATCGATCAGGTGTGCAGAGTGGAGATGAGATGACTGGCGGGGAGCGAGGTTGATGGGCTTGTTTTGCGAAGTAGCTGACCTTTAGAGTTGTGTCAGTGCCAGACCTACGCTGACAGTGGCTGACATTTGGGGTCGCATGGCCCCCGCCCGGGGCTCCTCAACCTTGTGTCTTTTTTTCCAGCGGCAGGGGAGCCAGCTTTGAGGCAGCTACCCCGCTGTGTGTGTGTGTGTGTGTGTGTGCGCGCGCGCGCGTGCGCGCGCGTGTATGTGCGTGCGTGCGTGCGTGCGTGCGTGTGTGTGTGTGTGTGTGTGATAGAGCCATGTCATATGCCTTTTCTACCGCCTCCCCCACCCCCACCCCCACCCCTGTCGTGTTGCAAAAAGCTCGACACCACTTGTGTGGACATACGCTGGTCGGGCCTGTTGCTGTTGCTGATGCTGCCTGCTGCTGCTCCCTGCTCTGCTGCTGCGCTGCGTGTTGTTAATCTACCCCCTCATGTCAAGCGGCGGATAGAGGAGTTTGCTGAAATGCCAAAAGAGGAAATCGATTGGGTTGGCACAAGGGTAGCGAGTACAGGGGGGAGGAGGCACGGGACAAGGCGACTGAGGGAGGGGAGTAAAAGGGGGGGGGGGGGGGGGGGGGGGGGCCGGGGGGGGGGGGGGAGGGGGTGTGGGTGGAAGCCGGGGGAAAGGAGACGGGTGGCGCCATTGTTGCTGCTTCTGCTGATGTTACGGTCCATCTGGACCGGCTGTGAGGGCTGTGGCCTGCTCCTCTGGGCTGGGTCGTCTTCTGCCATCCTGTGGAATGTCATGAAGCGGAGTGGCCGCGGTGTCTCTCTCTCTCTCTCTCTCTCTCCAGTCTCATACCCTGGCTTTCACCACAGCCGGCAGTTGTCCGTGGGTGGATTGGTATCGATCAGCTTGCGTTTGTTTCAGAAGTAGTTGGTCACTGTTGGTGGGGTCTGTTCGCACCTTGGTGAAGCGGTAAGTGGGTTGAAGACGTTGATTGCGTAGTAGGCCGACGACAAATGAGGTGCGCCGTTTTTTAGCCGAATGTCATCTTCTTGTCCATGCCGAGGCCTGATTCTCCGTGAACCCTGCCAGTGTGTCAGAGACTACCCGCACCATCTGTTCGTTGTTAGACCCGGTCTTCTTCGCCAAAGAATCGTGTGAACAATTCAGTTCCTCTGTCACACACATTTCACAGTAGTTTTTACACTGGTTCCTACGACTCCGCGCAACAACA
>JADBJO010002574.1:337500-340000 GCA_016801955.1 Conus betulinus | reverse complement strand
GCCCATCTTTTTTCCTCACTTTTTTTCACTGTCTGTATCTGTCTGTGTCCCTGTCCCCTGTCCTCCAACCTTCATCGCATACTCTGTTTCATCCTGTCTGCCTCATTCTAATCCCTCGGCCCCCCCTGTCCCCCTTCTCGTCTGGCGCCATTGTGCTGCTGATGATTGGTGACCATTGTGCTCCTGATGATGGGTGATATGGATGAGCGTGGGCGAAACGCGTTGTTTGGTCCTTGGAGACTGTCTGCTGATGACGAGTGAACTCCTCATATCGTCCTAATGATCGGGGATTCGTGACGACGGCCTGTGAGCCGCACCGTGCTCCGTTGAGCTCCCCCACAACGTTTGCCTCGGTAGGTGACAGAGACACGCTTTTGTTTTCTGATCCAGACTGTCTTCGAGGATGCTCAGAAGATTTACAATAGCGGGGAGAGGGGGGAGGGGGGGGGGGGGGGGGGGGGTGTGTGTGGAGCAGAACAGAAATCATCAACGTTTCGGTCATAAAGGTGCGTGTGTGTGTGTGTGTGCGCGCGCGCGCGCGCGCGCGTGTGTGCTTGCCTGCGTAATGTGGAAAAGGAAGAAGAGAGGCAGACAGAGGGAAAAGAAAAGAAATAGAGATAAAGAAAGGGAGAGAGGTAGTAGAGAAGGAGTTATTATGCTTGGAAAGGGGACGCTTGAAGGTGTGTGTGAGGGGGGAATCGCGGGAGTGAGGGAGGTGTGTGGGGGATGAGGTGTGGGGTGGAAGCTACCATGAAAGTAGCTTCATATGCACAGCAGTCAAAATCATTTTAATTACACTTTCTTTCTTCTTCTTCTTCTCTTTACTGTTGTTGCCACTTTCTTCTTCTTCTTCTTCTTCTTCTTCTTCTTCTTCTTCTTCTTCTTCTTCTTCTTCTTTACTGTTGTTGCAGCACAGATTGTGTGGTTGTACTAGCATTTTAACCCGGCTTTACAAAGTCAATGACCTCGTGTTCGGCATCCTCTCGGACTTCTGTCCCTCCTCCGTCACTTTCCGTCTTGTTTGCCTGCAGTTGCAGCAGTATCGCTTTCCTGTCATTGGACCGCAACCGTCACTGAAGGTCAGGGGGATAGGGTGATGATGAGCGTGTGAAGTGACTGGCAGGACTGCTCCCAAACAGTCAGCTGTCGAGAGACAGGAGGCGGGAAAGGGGGAAGAGAGAGAGAGAGAGGAGAGGGGGGGGGGGTTAGAAGTAGGCAGACAAGGTGAAACAGGGCATGCAATGGAGTTTGGAGGACAGGGAACTGGTACACGAACAATGAGAAAAGAAAGAGGGGGGTGGGGGTGAAAAAGGAGAGAGAGAGAGATTGAGAGATGAGGGTAGTGAAAGACGGAGAGAGACTAAGGCCGGGAGGCATGTGTTGGTAAGTAAGAGAGAGAGAGAGAGAGAGAGAGAGAGAGAGAGAGAGAGAGAGAGAGAGAGTTGAATGAATGCAGGGATTGAGTGAATGAATGAGTGAGTGAGAGAGAGAGGGGGGGGGGGGGGGGGTGGAGGGTCTGTGTTTGTTTGTGTCTGTGTCTCTCGTTCGTTCGTGACGAAGCTGCTGTTGCATTTTTACAATGGTGATGGCCATTACCAGTCCCTGAGGTGGTCCGGTCCATTGTCCGTTTGTGACACCCAGTATGGGTGGTGAACGTAAGGAACACGTCCAGCGGTGGAGTTCCTGGCTGTTGGTGGCTGAGTCATCCGGGGAGCAGAGCGGGAGCTCTCCCAATATGGGGCAGTCTTCGGGGAGCCATTTGGGAGGAGGCAGACACCGCCCTTTGCCTGCACTCGAGTCGACACGAGAGTCCTGGTGATGTGTGTGTGTGTGTGTGTGTGTGTGTGTGTGTGTGTGTGTGTGTGTGTGTGTGTGCGTGCATGCGTGAGTGTGGGCGCGCGTGTTGTGAATGAAAGAGTGATGAGGGAACGGGGGTCTAAATCAGGAGCATGGTGGGAGGCAGAATGCTGCTAAATGCAGTAATTTGTCTGCTGATGAGTTTTCATCTTTTATTCTGTTCTCATCGTCACCTTCACCGTCACCGTCGTCGCGGTGGTGTGTGTGTGTGTGTGTGTGTGTGTGTGTGTGTGTGTGTGTGTGTGTGTGTGGGTGAAAGGGGAGGGAGGTGGGGGAATGAATGTCATACAGGAACAGAATCAGCAAAAGTTCTCTTTTTCAACATTAGCTCCTCTCTCTCTCTCTCTCTCTCTCTCTCTCTCTCTCTCTCTCTCTCTCTCTCTCTCTCTCTCTCTCTCTGTCCCCTCTTCTAGCTGCATCTCTCTCTCCTCCCCCTCCTCTCCTTGCTGCATCTCTCTCTCTCTCTCTCTCTCTCTCTCTCTCTCTCTCTCTCTCTTCTCTCTCTCTCTCTCCCCCTCCCTCCCCTCTCCTAGCTGCATCTCTCTCTCTCTCTCTCTCTCTCTCCTAGCTGCATCTCTCTCTCTCTCTCTCTCTCTCTCTCTCTCTCTCTCTCTCTCTCCTCTCTCTCTCCCAGCTCCCAGCT
>JADBJO010002574.1:322500-327500 GCA_016801955.1 Conus betulinus | reverse complement strand
ATCCCACCCCCTTTCCCTACCCCCCCCCCCCCTCACCCCCACTCGCTCCTTCCTTGCCTGGAAAATCAAGGTGTTTTTGTTGTTATTATCATCATCATTATTGTTATGATTATTATCATTTTTATTTATCTTTTTGAACAAATGACATTTTCAGACGACTCCGACAGAGCAGCCATTCATCCGTGTTGAGGAAAGTTGGCAGGCAGAAAACAGCACAGGTATCTGTCTGTCCAGGTTTACAAGAACTACGGCGAAGCTATCAGTACCGCGCCATTTAACGCTGGTTGTGTAAGAACCAAACACTGTGCAACATCAGTTCTCTCCGACACTCCACAGGTGCAGCACACGGGCAGCCTGCCAAGGAGGGGTAGTTATGTTTATGTCTTTTCCCGGGGGAAACTAGCAGGGACGGGGGGTGGGGGGTTGAGGGGGTGGGGGGGGGTGGGGGGTGGGGGCAGATGATCAATTATCTTTTGACCGTAGACAAGCTGTCATAGTCGGTAAAGCTCAACTTTCAGAAAGGAAGTTTGAAAGGAAGCGAGGGAGAAATAAACAGTGAAGGATAAGCGAATGGGATGAACTTGTCAGAAGTGATTCATCATTCAACCCACAGCCATAGAGACTGCAGCTAAATGTGCCAGAAAGAACAGTCATTGTGTTGTTTTAATTGTTGATATCGGGACGTCCGTAGGATCATTACCGAGAGGGAACCGGGGTATGGCTGAAGCAACAACAAGGCGTTGTTTTCTGTATCATGAAAAAAAATTATGACATCAGTCTGTCATGACATGACAGTTGAGGGAGGAAGGAACGACAGCCTGAAGGGCGATAGTTCTCCATGGATGGAGATGCAGACGTCTTGCCTGCAGAGTCGTTGTCAAGTGAGAGATGTACCTGCACTTTCAGACAAAGAGCTGGGCTCAGACGGGGGCGGTAGTTTACCTCGTCGAAGGAAAGGGATATTGGTTTAAAGCCCGACACAGAAATGATGCCGAGAAAGAACTATTTTGCCTGATGCGTTGGAGCAGCAGTTTATCCTCCCGAGACAATGGGATTCTTCCCGTAACGGCGACAGGCCCGCTGGAGACATGATACGACAGGAGCACTTGGGTACTGGAAGGACCATTAGTGTCATGTCTGGGAAGAACGGCGGCAGTTTATTTGCTCACACGGAGCCGAGAAGGATCCATCAGAACGATCCTTCACAGAAAGTAAGGAAACACCTGTGCGGCATTAGTGGAAAGAAGAGCGCCACGTCACCTTTGTTAGTGAGGGACTCTGTATTGGGATGTCTTGCCTGCCAGGCAAACCGAGGGTTGAAGAGGGGTCGTGCAGAGGGAGTGGGACTAATCGGCGGTGGTTGTAATGTAAACCCGCATGCTGTCATTCTCCATCCTGAAAGGAATGGAAGGCGTAACATTTGGGATGACCCGCTACGGACATAAAGGATCAGAATGGATTTAGGAGTTAGACAGCAAGGACAAGCCACTGTTTCCAGGTGGGAAGGGAGGGAATGGGGGGGGGGGGGGGGGGCACAGACATGTCCGACATCCACTATCAAACAGAGAGAGCGAAGGGGGGGGGCGAGGGAGGGAGGGCGGGCACAGACTTTCGATACTTTCGCAACATCCATTGTCAACATAGAGGGCCATGGAGGGAGGTGGGGGGGGCGGGGCAGAGGCCTGTCAGACATCCACTGTCGACAGAGAGGGAAAGGAGAGGGTACAGACATGCTGAGCATCCACTGTCAACAGAGAGGGAAAAGGAGAGGGTACAGACACGCTGAGCATCTACTGTCAACAGAGAGGGAAAGCAGAGGGTACAGACATGCTCAGTATCCACTGTCAACAGAGAGGGAAAGGAGAGGGTACAGACATGCTCAGCATCCACTGTCGACAGAGAGGGAAAGGAGAGGGTACAGACATGCTCAGCATCCACTGTCAACAGAAAAGGTAAAGGGAGGGTACAGACATGCTGAGCATCCACTGTCAACAGAGAGGGGTAAAGGGGAGGGGGGGGGGGGGGGGAGAGGGGAACAGACATGCTGAGCATCCCCTGTCAACAGAGAGGGTAAGGGGGAGGGGGGGGGGAGGGGTACAGACATGCTCAGCATCCACTGTCAACAGAGAGGGTAAAGGGGAGGGGGGGGAGGGGGTACAGACATGCTCAGCATCCACTGTCAACAGAGAGGGTAAAGGGGGGGGGGGGGGGGGGGGTACAAACATGCTGTGCATCCACTGTCAACAGAGGGGGTAAAGGGGAGGGGGGGAGGGGAACAGACATGCTGAGCATCCACTGTCAACAGAGAGGGTAAAGGGGAGGGGGGGAGGGGGAACAGACATACTCAGCATCCACTGTCAACAGAGAGGGTAAAGGGGAGGGGGGGAGGAGGGGAACAGACATACTCAGCATCCACTGTCAACAGAGAGGGTAAAGGGGAGGGGGGGGGGGGGGACAAACATGCTGAGCATCCACTGTCAACAGAGAGGGTAAAGGGGAGGGGGGGGGGGAAACAGACATGCTGAGCATCCACTGTCAACAGAGAGGGTAAAGGGGAGGGGGGACAGATGCTGAGCATGCACTGTCAACAGAGAGGGAGAGAGGGTACAGACATGTCCGACATCCAATGTCTTCAGGGAGGGCCAGAGAGACAGGGCGGGATGCGGGATAGCACTTCTTCCAGACCTTGGATTACTCACCAGACACGGATGATAAGTTGTCCCATGTCCAGAGCCTGTGGCACCAATTGTCCGGAGAGCAGCGGTCACGACAACTATGGCTCTATTCCTGGGGCACAACGGGACAAGGGTTTTTTCTCGGGGGGACCGCGACTGACGAGACAGTCGGGGGGGGGGGGGGGGGGGGTCAGGTGCTTGATTCCCCCATTTCTATTGGTCAGTGTGCTTGTTAGTGTTCCCCAGCTGACCGCTGGGAAAGAGTGGTAGTCAAGGGCCAAGGATGGAGGGGGGGGGGGGGGGGGGGAGGAGGCGGTGGGGGAGGGGGGGGAGGGGGAGCTGGGGATGGAAGATGGGGGCAATCAGGTCACGGAGCTTGTTCTGCAGGACTGTAATTTGTTTTTCTCACCGAGCACTGAGTAGACAGCCACACCACGTCGTCCTTCGTGGAAACAAGTCGATATATCCAGATTCTTTCGCCAGCAATTCACACGTAACTCTGGAACGCCTTTGCATCAAACGCCAAAACATTAACAGTCCCCCTGAGATCGTCCATTAGTTACAGGACATACAAACTTGCATGGTGCTCGAGAGTTGTGGTTACTTGGAGATTTTTTTTTTTTAAGAAAAGAAAGAGAAAACAAAAAGGTGGAAACAAAGAGGAGGTCGGAAGACTCACCCCCCAAAAAGAGGGGGGGGGGGGGGGGTGATTTTTTTCATGTGGAAATTTGGAGGGGGGGGGGGGGGGGGACCTCTGGAACGTAGAACGATAGTTGAAAACAGGCCTTGGAGTCTAGCATGTTATGAGACACAGACTGAAACTTCCCATCAATGCCAGCACTCGTATTCCTGTGCAGCTGATAGCGCACCCAGAGCCGGACGACAGCTTCAAACGAGCAGACAGTGAAGACATCCGCAGGGACTGTTATCTGTCAGTGAGAAAAGCTGTCACTGTGTCAGGCATCCTATCTCCCCCTGTTTGCCGTGCATGGTTTTAAAAGTCATTCTTGACGTGTCACAGCGGGGCTGTCTGGGTCTGGCTGGCTCATAGAGTTCCCGGTCACATGTTGGGAGTTTGAATCCTGCTGGCAGCTTACTTGAAAATGGCTCCATGCCATCTGAACAAAATGTCCCTCTGGCGGTACCAGTGTGGTGTTGGATAGGTCCCCTCTTATGCTTACCTCCGATGGTTGTCAGTACCAGTGTGGTGTTGGATAGGTCCCCTCTTATGCTTACCTCCGATGGTTGTCAGTACCAGTGTGGTGGCGGATAGGTCCCCTCTTATGCTTACCTCCGATGGTTGTCAGTACCAGTGTGGTGTTGGATAGGTCCCCTCTTATGCTTACCTCCGATGGTTGTCAGTACCAGTGTGGTGTCGGATAGGTCCCCTCTTATGCTTACCTCCGATGGTTGTCAGTACCAGTGTGGTGTTGGATAGGTACCCTCTCCATGCTTACCTGGTTGTCGCCGTGGGCTATATCTCTTTGATGGGCGTGGACGTTGGGCTCGCTCGGATGAGGCTGGCGATGTCCAGAATCAGTGTGTTTGTCATCTTCACTGCCTTTCTTAAGGATGAATCTGCAGTCGAGCTCTCAGACTGACCCGTGTCCGCTTACGAGTGGATTGTGTCCAGTGATACTGGTGTCCTGACAGACGTCCTGCCGACTTCTTTTCCGACCTTCAACAAACTCTTTTGTGGGAATGCAGAAAGGACTCCGGAAAGCGCGTGCGTTTTTTTTTTTTTTTATGCCGTGTCCTCCCTAATGACACGCATCTTTTGTAGCCATCTGGAGCTGAGAGAGAGAGAGAGAGAGAGAGAGAGAGGAGAGAGAGAGAGAGAGAGAGAGAGAGAGAGAGAGAGAGAGAGAGCGCACTGGGATGGGGTGTGGCTAGTTTATGTCCCCTCCCCACCCATTTAGTGTCATCAAGAACAAACCGTTCGTGGCTTTGATGTGAAACACGAAAAACCAACGGGATGTGACCTCCATGAGTCAGATGACCTGAAAGCAGTGTGTTCCATTGTTGTTAGCCGGGTGGGTGGTGGTGGGGGTGGGGGTATTACAGTCATGCCAGAGGCAGTAGGGGGTCTGGATGCTGAAATGTCTCGGCCTGTCGCCTGTTTACACTGTCCTGTCTTGCTACCGGCGTGTGTCCGACAGGAGATCAGGTTGAAGGTTTACCGTTTTTATTTCCGAATTCGATAACCCGATGTTAAACACTCAGAACTTATACATTGAATAAAGATTTACAAAAAGAAAAAGGGGGGGCCCCGGGGTGAGGGGGGTTATTGAGAGAGACACATCAGGAGCAGAAAAAAAATGAATG
>JADBJO010002574.1:302500-310000 GCA_016801955.1 Conus betulinus | reverse complement strand
GGAGTAGTGTCACATCCGGTAAGTTAACATCTTTCCCTGTCTCTCTCTGTCTGTCTGTCTGTCTGTCTGTCTGTCTGTCTCTCTCTCTCTCTCTCTCTCTCTCTCTCTCTCTCTCACACACACACACACACACACACACATGCACACACACACACACACACACACACACACACACACACACACACACACACACACCTTCGTCCAGAAAGAAGTGTAAATTCGAGAGGAGGGTGTTTCTGATAGAGCTGACATCACCTTCCTGTAGGAACTTTTCATGTGTTAAAATGATGGTGGCGATGATGGTGATGGTGGTGATGACCGTAGAGATAGTTATGGATTATGACGCTGGTAACATCACGATGATGCTGATGATGGGCTCAAGAAGTGCGCACCATCTGTCGTGAGTAGGGGGGTGAGTTCTCTCTCTCTCTCTCTCTCTCTCTCTCTCTCTCTCTCTCTCTCTCTCTCTCTCTCTCTCTCCTCTCTCTCTCTCGCGCGCCCCCTCGATTTGTCTTTATCTGTCTCTCTCTGTGTCTATGTCTTTCACATAGAAACATACACGCACGCGCACATGCCAACACACACACACACACACACACACACACACACACACACACACACACACACACACATTTAGAAGAAAAAAAAGGTGGGGGGGTGGGGGGAGATGTTGGAAGGAAACCGGGAACATAGGGTCCTTTAACCTTTTGTCAAGAGCAACAAAAAAAAAAAGGACGCTGTCTTCAGAATCGATACAGCGCTCTATGAGAAATGACCCATTATCCTCGGAATCCGTGCCACCAGCCTGGCACTGCCGCCTGCTCTGAAGCTGCCCCTGCTCTCAGATCCTAGTACGTCCCCCCCACCCCATCCCCCCACCCCACCCCCCACCCTTCCTTCCCCAAACAAGAGCGAATTGTTAGGGGGGGGGGGGGGGGGGGGGGGGGGGGAAGAAAGCGATCGAAATTTAAAAAAAAAAAAAAAAAAAAAAAAAAACGATTAAAATGATAAAAGGAGAAAGAAAAGAAAAGGGGATGTAGTTGGACCACTTCTGATGACGTTCTACTGCTTCACCTCCAACACCCCCCCCCCCCCCCCCCCCCCTCTCCTTTGGCATCGTAGAGAGGAGTACTGGCAAAGGGACAGGGTGTGAGCAGAGTGAAGAGATCGGGGGATGGGGAGGGGGGGGGGGGGGCATTGGACAAGTCCCAGCCCTTTCTCCCTCCCTCCCCGTCTCATGTGAACTCCGAGGCCGGACATCAAAGAAGTCGGGGGAGCATGTCGGGGGGATGGGACCAGTGCCACGCGAGAGGAGGCCTGCCGCCAGCAGGTGGACGACCTGCTTCCTTGGTAAGGAACTGCGCTTCAAAGCCAAGGGGGTGCAACAGCATGGCCATCAGGATGGGGGTGACGGCTTGCCTCCTCACGCCTCCTTCCCCCGTCGGTTGAACAGGGGAGGGGGCGCTGGGAGGAATCTGATGGGTTGGCTGGTCAGAAGGGCGTGGGAGGCATTGAAGACTCCACCAGTTAAAGATGCTTTGAATGGGAAAAAAAAAAAATGGGTGAAAAACTCAGTTGAACGCATGCCTGTCGTTGATATTGCTCTCCTGCTTATTCCGATCTTCCGCAAACACAGCCGCTTCCAGAGACGTTGCTGTTGCAGTCTCAGGGACCTGTGGATGCTAGGCTGCCAAGAAGCCTGTCACTAAGGGAGACGCTGCACTTCTGCCGAGTCACTTGAAAGGCGGTGGCGTTCGGTAGTGCCTGTAACCATCGACTTGAAAACGTGTGTGTATGTGTGACAGCACTGCAGTGACGTGGGGGGGTGGGGGGGGGGGGGGAGGGGGGGGCTGGATTAGGGCGGGCTCCCTGCGGTGGAAATGAGCTTCATCTTCTTCCAGTCCTAGCGCCCAGAAGATAGAATGTGTTCACACCAGAACGCTTCCAAACGCATGAACAGTTGGGGCGGGGAATGTGCACTGCACTGGACACTGGCCCTCAGGGGAGCAGGCACGAAGGGCAGTGCAATGGACAATGAATTGTCGGGGCAAGGTTGACCAAGTCGAGAATTTTTTTTTTTTTCAATCTAGGGATCCGGGGTTCAAGGACCGATAGGATGGATCTCTCTCTCTCTCTCTCTCTCTCTCTCTCTCTCTCTCTCTCTCTCTCTCTCTCTCTCTCTCACACACACACACACACACACACACACACACACACACACACACACACATACACACACACACACACTCACTCACTCACTCACACACACACACACACACACACACACACACACACACACACACACACACCAACCAGTCTACAAATCAACCAGCCAACCAACCAACCAACCCAACAACCAGCCAAACAACCTTCTGGTACACACTTAGCTCTTACGTGTCATCCCCTAAACACGGGATGTGGTTACCTACATCATGGAATTTACACACACACACACACACACGCGCGCGCGCGCGCGCGCGCGCCGCGCGCAGCGGCGAAAAATCCTCACCTTGCCGAGAACCCCGGAGTTCTTGCCGAAAGAAAAGAAGAAGAAGAAGAATACAGGTGTTCCTTACTTAATGATGATCAGTGAGGATGGAGGCTCCAGACGGCGGTGCCTCAGAATTCCACGTAGGTCTGAGAGTACTAGACAGGGCGGTGCTTTGGACCACCCTTACCTTTACTAATGATCCCCACCACGTCAGACAGGCCCCAGAGACAGACACGCCCTCAGTGTTGGTCAGGTGTTTGAGCGCTCTGTCTCACGCGTACGTCAAGTGAATGAAAGGCGACTGTGTGGTCCGTCTCCTCGTTACGACAGTTACATGCCTCGTTTGGTGATGGGGGAGGAAGGAGGTAGGGGTAGGGGGGGGGGACACTGGGGGGGGGGGGGGGGGGGGGGGGGGGGGGGGGGCACTGGGTAATCGTAGACCATCTGAACAGTGAGTGGGAAGTGTTCTTTGTTTCACTATCAGCTACTTACCCACCAATACACACAACAGCCGGCGTTGAGCGGCAATGTGGGATTCATTTAACGGGGGGGGGGGGGGGGGGGGGGGGGGGGGGGGGGGGGGGGGGGGGGGCATGCCGGCGCAGTCTACGAGTGACGGTAATTTCCTCAGTCAGACCATGTATTTTATCGGCTTGCCAGCCAGCCTGCGCCTGTAATAAACCAGGGAGGGTACATTACGGAACTTCCTGGGCCGTAAATCTGTGGTAACGTTTGGTCTTGCTTTGCTTGAATCTGCAGGACCGAATCCGTGACTTGAGCCGGTATCGCTTTCTTCATCTGGCACGGTTTCGCGTGAGCAGCTCTGTGTGTGTGTGTGTGTGTGTGAGTGTGCGCGCGCCCAACCTTTTGAACTGATGTTTTGGTAAGACAAGAAGGAGAAAGAAGCCCAATGGTGATGGGGGTTTTATTTTTTATTCGAGCGACGCAGAGAAAGATGTTTGCTATCGTGAGGCCTTTGTGTTAGAGAATTTCCCCTTCAGCATCTGCTGCCGCCTGCCTCTTTACCCAAACTATGGGATACTGTGTGTTATCTCTTCCTGGAGGCATTCCACCCCACACCCACACCCCTTAACCCACAATAGCCCAGCCTGCCATCAGCATTCTTTCTGGTGCTGCCCCCTGTTAAGGAGGCATCTTCTTACCTCCATTGTGTTCGTTTCAAAGTAAATCGAACTAGCATCATCTGAGAGTGTCGCGAACATTTCCTAACACTACGGGTGACTGTACCTCTCGGGCCTGGTTGATGTGGGATATGTTAAAAGAAGCAAAGAGTACAGCCCTGTCATGAAGTGTCGGACCATGATGGAATTCCACAGCATTATGTCCACTCCCCTCCACCTTACTGATCACCACAATATGATCATCATGATAAAAGACACCTATCCACCATCCACCCCCGCCCTCGAAAAAAAGTCACAAAAGTTACATATTGACGAGAAATGGTCAGCACACCTCACAGCTGGCTTGTTTGCTGGACAGAAATCGGTGGTACAGCAGGCCGTGTTTGTGATTCATGAGGAATCTTTCCTCACAATAGTCAAATACCTCTGAACTGTGATCGCGAGTGTGCGTCGCCTGGAACTATCACAGAGAAATGTTGTGTCTCGATGTCCTTTCCACTCGCGCATTCAGTTGTCATGTCACAATCGCGCCATTTCTCTCGTTTTATTTCACCCACACCCGTACCCTCGTGAAAAGCCTGCCAAGCTCAGCACCAAATCAGACAGGTTATCACGCGAGTGCAGCTGGATTACAGCTGGGTGCAGGCTGTTCCAAGAAAAAACACCCACAGTTACAAAACAGAAGCAAACAACAACAACAACAACAAAAAAGTGTGATGTGTTAGTATGTTGTAATCCGCCACAAAGTAAGTCACTGAACGCCATGGTGTGAGTGACCTGGCTGTATCGGCTGTTGACGTTGCCATTATCACGGCTCACATGCAAAGGGTTGTAATTTCTTCGGATCAGGACGAAGATTCGGACTCCAGGTCTGTCGGGAAAAACCAGTCAGATCAGCTTCTGTCTTGCACCGTGTCTTTGTTCTTTCGGGAAAACCAGTCAGATCAGTCTCTTGCACCGTGTCTTTGTCATTCACGTAAGTCTCGCCGCATGTCATCACGTAGCAGCAAGATATCTGGGGCCTTTTCTTTGCCGTTTCTTGGGATAATCTCGTCGTCGTACCACCCCCTTGCAGCAAGATATCAGACGCTATTTCCTCGTTGTTTTATCAGTCTGGCCGTCGTGTCATCACCTAACGGCAAGATACGGCGCCTTGTCTTTGTTGTTTTATCGGATACTCTTGCCATCCTGCCTTGCCCCCTAGTGGCACTCGAGCCACCCTGCGCCAGCTGGCGGGTGAAGAAAGGCACCCCGGATCGTCAACGACCGACAGTATTGCCGGTGATCAGAGCTCGCTCTCTCAGACAGCGCCGCTGGGGTCAGGGAGGAGAAGACCCCCAGACGGATGAGGACACGACCTGATCCACTCCACGACAGTCCTGGCTGCCAAACGACACCAGACCCGGCTCGGTTACTTGGGATTACAGACTGGTCGGTCGGCGGGGGGTGTGACTAGGTCATGTCTGTGTCCGCGGGGCTTTACACGTTGCTTGGCGTTTTTAGATGTATCACGTTTCCCAAGTGGAGCTGTCTGGGTTATGAGGGTTCCACCTTTCGCCGAGACGGTGTAGTCTGCCGTTTCATTTTAGTGCTGAAGAACATTATTTCCGGAGCAGATAGTGGTAAAATATACAAAGCCAGCATACCTGTTTTAAAAAAAAAAAAAAAAAAAAAAAAAAAAGGTCTCAGAATCTTCCATTTTTGTATGTATGTGGTTATCTGGGAGTGGAGCTTGGTGTAATTGCCTTTAGAAGCGAAACAAGTAACGCGCGAGGTGCACGCACGTTCATACGCGCACGCACGCACGCACGCATACACATGCGTATACACACACATGCATGCACGCATGCCCACGCGCCCGTGCGCACGCACGCACGCACGCACACACACACACACACACGGACGCTCGCACACACGCGCGCGCGCACACGCACACACACACACACACACACACACACACACGGACACACGCACGCACAACATGCGCGCGGTCGCGCACGCACGCACACACACACACACACACACACACACACACACACACACACACACCCACACGCACACACCCACGCACAACTCGCACAACACGCGCGCGTGTGCGCGCGCACGCACGCACTCACACACACACACACACACACACACACACACACAACGCGACGCACTACGCGCGCGCGCGCGCGCACACACACACACACACACACACACACACACACACACATTCCGTTAGTATTTGAACAGCTCCTGCATATAGATTTTTTTCATTATCAGCCTTAAAGAGAATCATCACCTTTCGGTTGGATCCGTCTCCCCCCTCCCCTTTCACCGTGTTTCGGATCGCCCATCCCCACTGCCTGGGTTAAAAACCTTCCTACGCAACTGCCGTGAGATGTACAGCCCCCGCCAGTTCACACGTGTTCAACCGTGCCTCCATCCCGACACCAACACGACGTGTCGGCAAACACTTAACACAGCAGCGGGGCTGGGGGCGAGTCGTGTAGGTCATGCACGTGGAAACCGGCAACATCGGTGACCCGAGCAGATAGATGCAAGGCCGATACGAAGAGCCGGAGCTGGGGAAAGCGATGACGAGCTTGGGAGGAGACTACGGCTTGTCGCTGGCTTCAGAAGGCTGGCATTTATTGGGTTCCTCCGTGAAGAGAGGAACTATCAGAATCAGTGAATGAAATGGGGGTAAATGAAAACACCACCGTTGAAGGTTTGTAGGTGCGCTTTGTAGAGATCTTGCCTCGGATAAAAAAAATATGGCGCTGTAAGTACAGGTCGGTACGAAATCCGTTTTTGCTGAGGTCTGTGTGTGGTTCACACATGTTGGAGAAGATCAGCAGACTCGAAACAGTTGCTCTGATTCTTCTGTTTGCCGTCTATGCTTTGCTGTTGGTGACAGATTCATCCTAACGGTTACCTCCGCCAGGCAGCTGTTCACCCGCGTTACGGGTTGCCTGTCTGTGAGCACGACGGCGTACAATGAACAATTAAGTAAATGAAAGTGCTGTATTGATTTGAGCGCAACTCGGTGGGAAGATGCAGGAAGGCCCATTAGAACCCATAGAGCTTGGTCCGGATCGAATGCTGGGTTCAAAATCAGTTCATCAAATTTAACTTGAAAATTCATGAATTTTTCGAACGAAAATTGATGAAAGGATAGATTTAGGTTCCGAAAATGAACCCATGGAAATGAATTTGGGGCGCGGATTCGTGATGCTGGTCTGGTGAAAGGGAGGATCCCGGATTCGTTCAGCAAGATCATGTCAACACTAGGAAATCATTGCCCACTGAATAGTGTAGCAAAGATGGGATGTGGTCCAGGACCACTTAGTTAAGTGTTCTGCAGATCCGTGACGGAGAGTCGGGGGGGGGGGGGGGGGGGGGGGGGGGGGGGGGGGTCAAGGGGGATCCAAGGAAGGATCCAGGATCCGTCAGACCTTGGTGGAGGTCAGTGCCGTCCCCGTGCCCTTCTGGTTTTCTCTCTGTCCAGACACTGTTCAGTGAGCCAACGGTGTGCAAAGCTGTCCACATATAAGTGCTCGGAAATGAGGTGAACCGCTCCTCACAAAAAAAAAAAAAAAATATATATATATATATATACACACACATATACATATCACACGAACAAGATATGCATCTGTAGTATGATTATTATCATGTTCACGGTGACGATAATGCCTCTCAGAAAGAAAAATGTAATTTAGCGTTTGGAATAAATAGTCTCCCGTAGATAAAGGTGGGTGGGGGGGGGGGGGGGAGAGGGGATAGAGAGAGTGAGGAGGAGGACGGAAAGGGGGGGGGGGGGGGGGGGGGGGCAATGTTTTCCATGGCGCTGTCCATCATGTTCATGACCTTGTTGAAAGT
>JADBJO010002574.1:292500-295000 GCA_016801955.1 Conus betulinus | reverse complement strand
CTGAACTCTCTGACGTTCGGTGTGTGAGTAACGGGCGGTGCTGTGTGTGGTGTTGCAGAAAGAAGACGGATGACAACCAGTGGTGGGAGCTCTTTGACCCCAACACCTCCCGCTTCTACTACTACAACGCCACCAGCCAGAAGACGGTCTGGCACCGGCCCCAGAACTGTGATATCATCCCTCTGGCCAAGCTACAGGTGGGCGCTGGGGGCATGGAATGTGGCGGCTTTCCTCTCTCTCTCTCTCTCTCTCTCTCTCTCCTCCTCTCTCTCCTCTCTCTCTCTCTCTCTCTCTCTCTCTGTGTCTCTCCTGTGTGTGTGTGTGTGTGTGTGTGTGTGTGTGTGTGTGTGTGTGTGTGTGTGTGTGAGACGGGTCTGTTTAGACACTGAAAGCAATACGTTTCCCGTCTCGTTATCGTCGCCTTCATCAGGCTGCCTGTCTGTTTCTAGCCAGTCTTTTTTTTTCCCCCTCCATGTCCATATGCGGTGGTGAGCATCATCAGCACAATGGTCATTGTGGTCATCGTTGTTATCGATATAGGTGTTTGTTTTGTTTGCCGTTCGTTCATCTCCTACATGCATATCGAACCAGCAGCTTCTTGTTTCTTAATGTCTGATCTGTTCCCAGGTATCCATGTTCTTAAAGTTTTCCTCCATGCAACTTAACGGTCCCTTGCTTCCTTAATTCACAAGCATCCGATATCCTTAGTTCGTGGTCTCCATGTGACCTGAAGGAACAGTCCTCTAGTACCCTTATTGGCAGTGTGACTCTTGCTCAGCAGCATTCGGTTGGAGTTCTGAACCTGTAAATCTTTCGTCGTGGGAGCATGAGTTACCCCTGCTTGGTTTTATGTACCGTTCCCTGCCTCGTTTAAGATTTCCGTGTTGACAGTGTCTCTGTATCCTTCCTTCAGCGCTTACCAGCATCCTCGATAAACAGTGATCTGGTATCTTTTATCAACAATCCTCTGGTATGTTTAAACGATGCCCTGGTATCCTTAATTAGCAATTCTCCATTATATGTGATGAGAAGTCATCAAATGTACTGTTAATTAACAGTCCTCCCAGCCCCCTTGATTAACAGTGTCCTCAGATGGCAGTCTCTTAACATCTTCGTTTAATAGTGTTCTGGGATCTTTAAGTAAGAGCAGAGCCTATCAGCGCACATAGCAGTCTCCCTTGGCTGGTGGAGCAGACTCAGACCCAGACATGGACGTGTATTAACAAGGCTAACAAGGCTAGGCACGACCAGTTCTCACAGGGATACCTCACCCTACGACCCGAGTATGGACTTCCACATCCCTGTCACCCCAAAAAAATCCCGCTGGAAGAACCAAGATCCGACTTTTTCAACACTGGTGTGAAGGGGGGGGCAGGCTGAACTGGTTTTTTGGCGCTGTTAACGACTCGACTGGGGGGGGGGGGGGGGGGGGGGCAGCAGACTTGCGCTGTTGATGGATGTGCGGTGAAGGCAGCCGGAAAGACATAGGTCCAGAACCGACTCTGCTGGTAGAGTGTTGCTGCAGACCTGAGTTCTCGAGCAGTGTAAAAGTGCAAGTCAAGGAAGTCACTGTCCCCTGATAGTTCTCCTTAGTAACAGTCATCGGTTTGATGAACATCCCGTCCATAAACCATGATTAACCATGATTAACGTTCTCCTATATTCTTAACAGCCCTCTTCAGTGTCCTTAATCGATAGCCTTCCGCTTTCCGTGGTTAGTACTCCTCCAGTATCCTTAGTGAATAGTTGTCCAGTGTCTGTGATCAGGTGTCCGTCAGTTCCCATAGTTCATACTGTCAGTTTATCCATCATTAACAGTCTTCAGGTATCATTGATTAACGGTCTTCCAATGTCCTTCGGTCACGATAGTCCAGTATCGTTACGTAACAGCCCACTGACGTCTGTACTTTGAGTCCTGCAGTGTCCGGAAGAAACAGTCCTTTCTTATCCTCAGCAGTCGGGCCTTCATCTTCACAGTTGTCCACCATTCTTAAATGACTGACAGTCCATGTCCTTCATGAACAGGTCTTTCCTGCTATCATCAGCAGTCCTCCTGTATTCCTAATTAACAGCTCTCCGTTTGCCTTCCTGCTTCAGCAGTTCTATCTGCAACAGCCTACCTATGTTCCTGATTAACAATTCTCCACTGACTTTAATTAACACACCTCCGCTGTCCTTCGTTAACCGTCTGTCCTTCTCTTCACAGTTCTTCTGCACCCTTGATTAGCATGTCTTCAGTGACCTTAATCATCATATTAGATCTCGTAATTAACAGTTTCCCAGTGTTCTTAATTAACTGTCCTCCGGTGCTCCCAGTTAAGAGGCCTTTGCTGTCCTTAATCATCGGCCACCTGCCATAAACGAATTTCACGTACATGCTGATCCAAGGGAGATCAGTAGTGAGGAGAGGGAGTGGGTGCTTCGAAAGCGCGCACATGCAAGGGCAGGTGTCATCGTCTGTCTCCTGCTTACCACCGGTTTTCTTCATTCTGTTCCAAGG
>JADBJO010002574.1:282500-287500 GCA_016801955.1 Conus betulinus | reverse complement strand
GAAGGAAAACCGTTACAGGCCTTTACAACCGTTAGTAACGGATATAACGGTAAACTAAAACATCAGGCATTATTCGTGACCCATTATGAACATACCTACGAATTTCCCAGAAAGATCGGCCAGGTACTTTTTGAGATATTCTATAAAGAAGAAAAAAGCGTTTCAGGCTGTTACAGCCGTTAGTAACGGCTGTAACGGGGGTAAAACTAAAACATCGGGCATCATCCGAGACCCATAATGAACATACCTGCTAATTTTCACAAAGATCGGCCGGGTACTTTCTGAGATATTCCATAAAGAAGAAAAAGTGTTACAGGCCGTTACAGCAGTTAGTAACGGCTGTAACTTAAACTAAACACACATCGGGCATTATTTGTGACCCATAATGAACATACCTGCAAATTTTCAGAAAGATCGGGCCAAATACTTTTTGATATATTCAATAAAGAAGAAAAAAGTGTTACAGGCCGTTACAGCCGTTAGTAACGGCTATAACGGAGTAAAACTAAAACATCGGGCATCATCCGTGACCCACAATGAACATACCTGCTAAATTTTCACAAAGATCGGACGAGTACTTTCTGAGATATTCCATAAAGAAGAAAAAAAAGTTA
This sequence comes from Conus betulinus, assembly GCA_016801955.1. Lineage (NCBI taxonomy): Eukaryota > Metazoa > Mollusca > Gastropoda > Neogastropoda > Conidae > Conus > Conus betulinus. The sequence continues at coordinate 286,886 of JADBJO010002574.1, read as the reverse complement.
CAGGCCGTTGCAGCCGTTAGTAACGACTGTAACGGAAAACTAAAACATCGGGCATCATCCTTGACTCATAATGAAGATACTTACAAATTTTCACAAAGATCGGCCCAGTAGTTTTGTCTGGAGCGAGTGGAACACATTTTGACCACGGACACATTTCTTCGTTCCCATTCTAAAGTACTCCCTGTTCTGTAAGAACTGGGAGTACAAAAAGTGGGGTAAAAAAATCAGAGAATAAGGCGAACCATCCCTTGTCCCTCCCTTCACACACACACATGCGAGTGCGTGCCCCATTAAACAAAGAAAAACGGGGGGGGGGGGGGGGGGGGGGGGGGGGGGGGATAGATGAGTAGGAGCAAATGTTCCAAGTAGTAGCAGGTTCCTTGTCAGTGTTTTAAGGTAAATGAATAGGAGCTAATATTCTAGGTAGTAGTAAGTTCCTTGTGTGTGTGTGTGTGTGTGTGTGTGTGTGTGTGTGTGTGTGTGTGTGTGTGTGTGTGTGGTTTTTCCGTTCAGAATCCAGCATACATTACGATCAGCAAACATTCTTTTCACATCCCTACCCCCCTTCCCCCCGCCCCCCCGGCACCCCTCCCCACCCCCCACCCCCCCTTTTTTTTTTTTTAATTTGTTTCCACCTCCCAGCTCATTTCTTGGAAACAGTGTCAGGTCGGGTTTTTTTTTTGTTTTGTTTTGTTTTTTTTTTGTATCGATTTTCTTCTCCTCTGTCTTCTCTTACAGTGGTATCATTTGTGACTTGGTGGATTCTTGGAAAAGCTGTTACAAAGTTTTTGACATACGAAGGTGAGGTAATGTCGGTGTTACTGTCAAGCCGGCTTACCGCGAGCGTCGTTGGTTGATTCCTGCGGGCATACGAAATGGTTCGTTCTAGAAGGTGGGGAAGGGAGGGAGGGAGAGGAGAGGAGAGAGAGAGAGAGAGAGAGAGAGAGAGAGAGAGAGAGAGAGAGAGAGTGTGTGTGTGTGTGTGAGAGAGAGAGAGAGAGAGAGAGAGAGAGTGTGTGTGTGTGAGAGAGAGAGAGAGAGAGAGAGAGAGTGTGTGTGTGTGTGTGTGTGTGGTGTGTGTGTGTGTGTGTGTGTGTGTGTGTGTTTCCCGGGTGGTTGGTTGAAACGATCCTCTCTCTCTCTCTCTCTCTCTCTCTCTCTCTCTCTCTCTCTCTCTCTCTCTCTCTCGCTGTCCCCCCACCCCCACCCCCACCCACCCCTCTCTCTCTCTCTCCAAAGCATACTTTCGCCGAGGACAACAATTTCCTGCAAAGAGAACCACCGTTTCCTGCTAGCGGTTGTCTCCTCACAGCCTGACGCCTTCAGGCTGGGGGAATTCTCCCTGCTGGCTCGACAGGACCCTGGAGTTTGGCACCACTTTTACAGCTCTCTGCATACTCTCAGGGCTCTGTCTATTGCCGCTGAGTGCTTTGCGCCAAGGACCGCTGATGCACTAACACTTGCAGCTTCTAGTGACGTCCAGCGTTCGTCATTCTGTCGGTGCGGTGTCCATTGCGCGGCTAGTTCTCGGTTTAGTTCATGTAAGTTCCGGCTCAGTGCCTTGTGTATGGCTGGAAGCTTGGCTGCGGACAGAACGGGGTACAAATGGTAGTGTGGTTGAAAGACAAAAAGGCCAAATCGATTCGTGACAGTAGAAATAAAGAGTGAAATGAATTCTCCCATCAGACAACGTGTTGGTTAAATCACATTAAAGGGTCGAATAAAGGAAAACATTGAAAAACAAAAATCACTGTCAGTTGAACGTTGTCAGTCGAAGTCTCCATGGTAGCTTTATTTCAGTGGTCAGTGAAAGGGTGATCGTGTTTGGTGATTTTTTTTTCTAGTTCGTTTTGTTTTGTAAACTACTGTAGTGTCCTCTGGCCCAACAGTTCGCACGCGTGTTGGACAAGAAGAAATATCGCCTTACTCATAAAGGTGACTTGAATTAAAGTTCCCAGTAAATATTAGTACGGGAACCCTGGTACGGGGGCAGTTGTGAACTAGATTATCAGAAACGAGTCCGTTCTTGATTCAGCCGCCTAGAATAATCTCATTTTTTCAAGTAATGTGTTTGGTATACGGCAAGAAACAGTGAACAGCGTTCATATACGGCATTGAACCGTGAACAACTTCAACTGAGAGTAAGAATAGATTCTGGAGATTTCATACAGACGTTTGTTTTTATAAATAGTCTCTTCTTTCTTTCTTTGTTCCATAGGAGACAGAAATGGTACTTAGCAGCGAGAGACATGTAGCTTGTCGATGGAGAGAAGGGTTGTGGGGCGGGGGGGGGGGGGGGGGGGGGGGGGGGGGGGGGGGGGGGGGGGGGGAGTTGAAGGATGCATCGCATGCGCTTTCTAGCTAAACACACCGCTGTATGCAGCGTAACAGAGGCCCCGCTTCTATCGGCCGGGCAGCGAAGAGCGTGGAGTGGGGGCCTGAGAGAGAAACGATGGAGACCCTGTTGACTGCGTGTTGGTGAAGAGCTTGTCTCCGAAGTGGCCGGCCCCTCTCCACGGCTCAAGGGCCCGCCGCTGTCCCCTCCAGACTGCTGAGGAGGCGGCGCGCATCGGCCAGTCTGCTGGGCTGGCCCCCCTCACTGCACTCTCTCCTCTGTCAAAGACTCGGCTCCCGAGTTGGCCGTTACACGAGGAGACGTTGCAGTACTTCCGACATGGTGCATTATGTTACTCAAGACGCCTCGTCCGGTTGTCTGTGTGGAGTGCACCGAGATTTATGACGAGACAAGGGTTATGGCGGCTTTTGACATCGTTGGTCAACGGGCAGAGCGTCAGAAGAAGAAAAAAACCTTAGTGTTTAACCCGTGGCCCCAGAATGAAGTCAGCAGCCATATGAATTATCACGGCAGTTAGTTTCCTCCGCTTGGAAGTCGGGGCCTTTTTTTTTTTTGTTGGGGGGTTGGGGGGGGGGGGGGGAGGTATCAGTTTCAGTTGTATTACAGGCCCCTTTTAGCCCCGTCACAGCGTAGAAAAACAACGTCTTGCCATGCATGATTCACCACACAACCAAGTTAACACGTGCACATGAATTGCACCGATTGACACCATTCTGGCTGAACCACGGACACCCCTTCAAAGGCAGATAGGACTGGGCAGTGCAGAAGATGCCAGCCCTTCCGCTTCATCAGTCTGCCATTCACATTTGAAAATGAACCGTCAGCGTACATAATCGAAAAGACAAGCGCAAAGAAAAGTTTATGGGGAAAAAAAAGGCGTTGTGGACACAACTAGACTTGGTAAAATGAACAGCCAGTGTGCACTGTGGACAGCATGTGCTTTGCCATCTCACAACCCAGGCTCCAGATTTGACTCTGGAAAAGCTGCATCATCCTTCGGCAGTGCCTTGCGCGCATGCACTGAAAGTTACGTTTACTCAGGGGATTCCCTTGTTTGAAGATAAAACAAAATCACAGGGCTCTACGTTTGTTCTATGTCGATGGTGTCTCTATTTATGGTGTCTGTTCGCTCTCGTTATTGTGATGAAAATGACCCGTGTCTTCAAGAGGCTTTCGAAAGCCGTCAACTGCCGTGACACTGTTTGTCGTTGTTGTGCCCTGTGGGTTTGTTTGTTGGTGTGAGAGCGTCCACCGGGGTCAGGGCTGCGAGTGAAGTGGAACTCTCCTGTTGATGTGGTGTGGTTGAGTGTGGGCGTATGTGGCTTTCCCCCTTCTGTCTCTGTCCCGCTTCCCTGTGTGCTGGCCGTGTGTGTAATTGCTCTTCCTTCATTCAGTGCCGATGGCGCTCTCAATGAGGGCGCGAGTGTCTCTGCTGTATTCGTGACTCATTTCTCATGACACAGTCCTTGTCTATATAATTACTGTCACTGCAGGGCTGGTTTACCACTCAGGCGTGTGAGTTTGCTCAACCGCAGGCTGTGAGAGAGTGAGGAGAGTGTCCCACGGTGACCGTTCCTCAGTCAAGGCATCCCTCAGTCTGTTGCTGTGAGAAAGGAAAAGCGACGCTCAGACTGGCTCCTTCATTCATTCATCGCCCGCTCTGTACTGCGTGTTTAATGCCAAAGGGATGGTTCTTTCTGGGAAGCTGGCGACGGCACGTGAGATGGTGGTGTAAACAAAAGCAGTTGTAAGGCAACAACAATTCGCCGTTTGTGAAGCAAAATCACCAAGAGCAAGGACATCAAGACGTAGTGTTGCCCGTGGTAGCTAAACAGTGGTAGCTAATACCCCAAGGCAAAGAAAAATCAATGTGTATAGCAAACAAACAAACAATACTTTTTGAATCTTAAAAAAAAAAAAAAAAAACCGGAACTGTTGCAACTCTCGGACTTCCCATGGGAAAATTGGGTTGTTTCATTTGAACCGACGTCGTTACCAATGTACGTGGAGATCGGTCCCCATCCCCAGAT
>JADBJO010002574.1:252500-272500 GCA_016801955.1 Conus betulinus | reverse complement strand
GAGGGGAAAAAACGAATTGAAAAAGAAAGGGAAAGAAAGTGTGAATGTGGCAAACAACAAGAATTATGTTAATCACAAATCGAAGTAGAATTTTTTTTTTTTTTGCAAGTACGTACACACACACATCCACAGAAACGCGCGCACGCACGCACGCCACGCTTGCACATGTACACATGCACGCACACGGTCACTGACAATGTAAAAGGGAACGAAACTGTAAACGAAAGGCAGGGAACAAAGCGTTTGGTGGTATTCATAACAAAGCGTTTGGTGGTATTCATATCTTTAGCCGGTGTTTCGTAATACGCGCACATTGCAGATAGTACAACATACGTTGATCATTCTCTGCAACTGTGGAGTGCATTTGGCAGAGTAGCTGTTACAATACTGCTGACATCCTTGGCTCTTAACAAGCGGTCTTTTTTTTTTTTTTTTTTTTCTGCTGCCTTTCCTCAGCTATTATAGGCTCAATAACCATAATTGGGGGAGGGGTGGTGGAGGTGAGGTGAGGGAGTTAGGGAACGGGGGTGGGGGGGGGGGTGGAGAGAGAGTGAGTGTATGTATATGTATGTGTGTGCATATATATATATATAGGCGGATGAAGGGGAGGGTAGGGGGCCTTTCGATCTGACTGCCAGTGTGCTACTTGCAGAAATATCAGAGTGGAACGTTGAACGCCTGTGTTCATTCACACAATCCGTGCAGTGCCGCAGTCAGCGCTTGTGTGGAAAGGCAAAGGCACAGCGGCGGCACTGATTGACGTATGAAGCATGAGTCACACACACACACACACATCGCACACGCACACACTCACACGCACGCGCGCGCGCATAGAGGCGTTCAGTGCCGTGTCGTTGTGGTCCGCCTCAAGGCTGTGGTCAGTTTTTTTCGCTGACTTGACCTTATACACGTGGACTCCGTGTGTGTGCACCTGGGTGCAGTTTCCACGTGTTGCGTCGCTGGACACTTGACCGCCCGCCGGCCTGTGCGTGTGTGTGTGTGTGTACTCATGGTGGTCAGATCCAAGTCATTGACCTGTGTCGGACCTGCCGAGTGATCTGACCGGTGTGGTGGGGGTCTGTCCATTGAGTGATCTGATCTGTGTCATGGTGCCCATTGAGTGATCTGATCTGTGTCATAGCGCCTTTTGAGTCATCTGACCTGTGTCGTGCCCGTTGAGTGATGTGATTTAGGTCGTGATGACGATTGAATCGTCTGACCTGTGACATGGCCATTGAGTGGCTTGACCTGTGTCATGGGGCCTATGGAGTGGTCTGACCTGTGTAGTGCTTATTGAGTGATCTGATCTGTGCCGTGATGAGTATTGAGTCGTCAGGTCTGTGTCATGCCCATTGAGTGGTCTGATCTGTGTCATGGTAACTATTGAGTCGTCTGATCTGTATCGTACCCATTGAGTGATCTGATCTGTGTCATGATAACTATTGAGTCGTCTGATCTGTATCGTACCCATTGAGTGATCTGATCTGTGTCATGATAACTATTGAGTCGTCAGGTCTGTGTCAATGCCATTGAGTCGTCAGGTGTGTGTCAGTGCCCATTGAGTGATCTGATCTGTGCTGTGATGAGTATTGAGTCGTCAGGTCTGTGTCAATGCCCATTGAGTCGTCAGGTGTGTGTCAGTGCCCATTGAGTGATCTGATCTGTGTCATGGTGATGACTATTGAATCGTCTGACCTGTGTCATGCTCGTTGAGTCTGGTCTGATCTGTGTCAGGTCCATCGTGGTCTGTGTCGTGGAGCCCATCGAACAGTTTGGCCTGTGTTCTTTCCATTGAGTGGTCCGGTCTGTTCCATGATATGTATTGAGTGGTCCGGTCTGTTCCGTGATATATATTGAGTGGTCCGGTCTGTTCCATGAGATGCATTGAGTGGTCCGGTCTGTTCCGTGATATATATTGAGTGGTCCGGTCTGTTCCATGAGATGATGTATTGAGTGGTCCGGTCTGTTCCATGACATGTATTGAGTGGTCCGGTCTGTTCCATGACATGTATTGAGTGGTCCGGTCTATTCCATGATATTATTGAGTGGTCCGGTCTGTTCCATGATATGTATTGAGTGGTCCGTCTGTTCCATGATATGTATTGAGTGGTCCGATCTGTTCCATGATATGTATTGAGTGGTCCGGTCTGTTCCATGACATGTATTGAGTGGTCCGGTCTGTTCCATGACATGTATTGAGTGGTCCGGTCTATTCCATGATATTATTGAGTGGTCCGGTCTGTTCCATGATGATATTATTGAGTGGTCCGGTTTGTTCCATGATATGTATTGAGTGGTCCGGTCTGTTCCATGATATGTATTGAGTGGTCCGGTCTGTTCCATGATATGTATTGAGTGGTCCGGTCTGTTCCATGATATGTATTGAGTGGTCCGGTCTGTTCCATGATATGTATTGAGTGGTCCGGTCTGTTCCATATGTATTGAGTGGTCCGGTCTGTTCCATGATATGTATTGAGTGGTCCGGTCTGTTCCATATGTATTGAGTGGTCCGGTTTATTCCATAATATGTATTGAGTGGTCCGGTCTGTTCCATATCTATTGAGTGGTCCGGTCTGTTCCATGATATCTATTGAATGGTCAGTCTGTTCCATGATATCTATTGAGTGGTCTGACTTGTGTCATGATCTGTGTCGTTGTGTCTCAGTGAAATTGTGAGCCAGTCACGGCCACTATTTGTTACCCCGCCAGTAATAATGATGATCTGGTCACAGTGTGCCTGTTATGATCTGGTCACAGTGTGTCTGTTGTGATCTGGTCACAGTGTGTCTGTTGTGATCTGGTCACAGTGTGTCTGTTGTGATCTGGTCACAGTGTGTTTATGATCTGGTCGCAGTGTTCATGTTATGATCTGGTCACAGTGTGCCTGCAGTAATGTGGTCACAGTGTGCCTGTAGTGTTCCTGTAATGATCTGGTCACAGTGTGCCTGCAGTGATCTGGTCACAGTGTGCCTGTAATGATCTGGTCACAGTGTGTCTGTTATGATCTGGTCACAGTGTGCCTGTAGTGATGTGGTCACAGTGTGCCTGTAGTGATGTGGTCACTGTGTGCCTGTAGTGATGTGGTCACAGTGTGTCTGTAGTGATGTGGTCACAGTGATCGAGAGTGCGTGTCATGGTCGGTTCACGTTGTGCATATCATGACCAGGTCACAGCGTTCTTTGCGTGATGTGGTCGTGGAGTGCCTGTTGTCTCCTGATGATCGCTGCCCTCTGCTGGTAGGCCTGCTGTGGCTGGTTCAGCTGGTGAGATGATACCAGCCCTGACAAGAACCATCCAGGCAAACCGTGTTACCGTCCTGTGGCAGTCCCTTTCCCTCTTTTGTTGTTTGCCTGATGAAGCGACTGGGTCGCAGCCCTGCAGAGCTGGGGGCTGGTGTGAGCACCGCCGATGCACTCCCTCCCCCGTCCGATTCCGAGATGGTAGCGCCATGGGCGTGGTGGTGGTGGTGTTCTCGGTGACAGCGAGGGTCAAGTATAGTAACAACAAAGTTTGAACAGATTAAAAATGGCTCTGTGAAAAAAAAAAGATGATATTATCCTGGAATTTGGGGTCAGTAAATTAGTGGAATGCCATAGGTCATAAAAAAGAGCGGAATGATGCATGACTTGTCGACTCCTTGTATTTGTGTCTACGCCATTGGTGGGGCACTAGGATTCTGTAGCCCTGAAAAGTCTAGCAGACGACAGAAAGAAAGTGAAGGGTCACATGAATCGTGCTCGCATCGAGAAAGAAACGGACATGGGACCTGCCTGAGAGTCAGGTATGGCAGGCCTGTGGGTCAAGGGGCTGGACTGTGCGATGAAGATGTTCGGGTACTGGCTGATCTGGGGAGAAAAGCCAGGTGCGGCTTTGAGGGTAACAGAGACGTACACAGTGTTTTGGACCTAAACTGTAACCGTGGACTCGTAGTCGTACCTGCCTCGTGCTGTCAAGGTCAAGGCCGCTGTGCTGTCAAGTGTGGTCACTGATTGAGGTGTTGGCCATCAGAAGTAGCCGTTCTGCGTGATTTATTTATGTGATGTATGGCCACTGTGTGAGCGCCGTTCCGTGACTGATGGCAGTTCCGCTCTCCGCTTGACGGTCTTGGACTGGTCGGTCCGCCGTCTGCTTCAGTGCGTTGGGGTTGGAAGAGAGGTGTGTGTGTGTGTGTGTGTGTGTGTGTGTGTGTGTGAAGGATGGTAATGGGCAAGATGGTGGGACAGGGGGGAAGGGCGTGAGTATTATGGTGGCAGAGGTGCCATCAGACACGTGTGTTTGCACGCACAAGCACTTGTGTATTATATGGAAAGACAGCTACAAAGGGGCGTGCCCGTAAGGGCATTTGGCAAGTATGACGTAAATGTTACCATTCAAGTTGTGCGAAGGTGGAATAGGAGAGCACGGGTTGAGGTGGGGTTGCGTTGCGTTGGTGGAGTCTCTCTCTCTGTCTCTCTCTCTCTGTCTCTCTCTATCTCTCTCTCTCTCTCTCTCTCTCTCTCTCTCTCTCTCTCTCTCTCTCCTTTCGCAACAGTAATACTCTCTCAAAGACGTTCCGGTGACAAACGGGTGATTGAAGACAACTGCGGTCTCCATTTGAGCAGGTCGAAATTGTCACATAGATTATACCGACGTCAGACATCGATACGACGGCTGCAGTAACTTTTATAAGAAAATAATAAGTAACAGTGACGACGGCAAAGGCAGGTAGCAGACTGGTCATATTGGCAATACTCAGGATGCCTAGACTGCGAGCGAGACCGAGGGAAGCGGTTTAAGAGAGAGAGAGAGAGAGAGAGAGAGAGAGAGAGAGAGAGAGATTGCCATTGCCTTTAGTGTGGCGGGTGATGCAGGGTGTGGTGATGCCGACAGTGGAAATCACGCTTGCCGTCAGTAGGATGTGTGTGTGTGTGTGTGTGTGTGTGTGTGTGTGTGTGTGTGTGTGTGTGTGAGTTTTGGTCTAGGTCTTTCTTTGTGACCATTTCCACGAAGACGCAGTCGCAATACATCCAGGTTGTTTGCAAAACCATGTTCCGGAGTCGTGGAAATTCGTCACACACACACACACACACACACACACACACACACACACACACACACACACACACACACACACACGCACACACACTTACACGCACACATACACGCGTACATATGAACTTATGCAAACAAACATGCATGAAATGCTCTCCCTCTCTCTCTCTCTCTCTCTCTCTCTCTCTCTCTCTCTCTCTCACACACACACACACACACACACACACACACACACACACACACACACACACACACACACACACACACACACGAGAGAGAGAGAGAGAGATACACATGTGTGCAAGCATTCACACAGACAGACACACAGATAGAGGCATGAGTGCACTCTCACTCTCCCTCCTTCCCACCCTCCCTCCCTCTCTGTATGTGTGTGTATGTGTATGCGCGCGCTTGTGCACAAAATATAGGCACACTAATACAGAGAGAGAGGGGGGGGGGGGAGGGGGAGGAGAGCTATTTAACTAACTGAAATCCAGTGTCCCTCGCTGTCTCTGATTCAATACAGAACGGCAGTGGGAGAGGGGACTGTGTGTGATTGAGTCATTACTCCCCTAACATAATACACAGGACGGCAGTGGGAGAGGGGACTGTATGATTGAGTCATTACTCCCCTAACATAATACACAGGACGGCAGTGGGAGAGGGGACTGTGTGTGATTGAGTCATTACTCCCCTAACGTAACACACAGGACGGCAGTGGGAGAGGGGACTGTGTGTGATTGAGGCATTCTGTCCACGGAGGCGGGGACTGAAAACCTGTGCTTAATGACGCGGAAACCGGGCCAATATTGTTAGGGGGCCGTTTCTCGCTGCACTTAATCGTTTGTGAAGGGTGTTTAACCTATGGACGGTAATTCTCTCTCTCTCTCTCTCTCTCTCTCTCTCTCTCTCTCTCTCTCTCTCTCTCTCTCTCTCTCTCTCTCTCTCTCTCTCTCTCTCTGTCAGAGCTCCGCTTTGTGTCGGGTGAGAGCGCACATTCGCATATGTTGATACCATGTGTATGGTTCTCTCTCCCCATCTGTCTACTATGTCTGTCTGTCTGTCCTGTCTGTCTGTCTGTCTCTCTCTCTCTCTCTCTCTCTCTCTCTCTCTCTCTCTCTCTCTCTCTCTCTCCCCGTGTGTGTGTACGTGTGTGTGTGTGTGTGTGTGTGTGTGCGCGCGCGCGCTTGCGCGCGTGCGTGCGTGTGCCTGCCTGCCTGCCTGCCAACCTCGAACGGAAGCGCGATAGAGGAAGGAAGAATGTTCACATCGTAATTATGCACGACGACGAATAGTGGCAACCTGCTGCCGTACACCTCAATCGAACTCAACACGTATATGAAGTAAATCGTTTCAGACGAAGGGGTTATTTACCTTTCCAGCCCATTCCACGGGACTGGAGAGAGAGAGAGAATGCAGGATAAGGGACAGGGTGGGGGGGGGGGGGGGGGGGGGGGGGGGGGGGGGGACCCGGTCAGAGAAATAACACTGCCTGCTTTGGGTGTAAGCGCTGTGTCATTTGAATGGCGTGGGTATTTAATGGAGCGAATGGTTTACTCCAAGTTGTTTGGTTTTTTGTTTTTTTTTTTTTCTTACCTCCCCTCGCGTCTGTTGGTTAGCTGGTCGGTTTACCTGTCTGTCTGGCAAAATCACGTGGGAAAATCACCGGAGTGTAATGAACGAAACTAGGCGGAAAGATGGAATGGGAAACTAAGGAGGAAGCCTAGAAATGTTGGTGCGGACCTGGGTACGGGGTGGGGGGCTAAGGGATCAGGGAATGGTGGACTCGAGAACTGTCGGCAAGACTGAAGGACCGATGTCGGCGGGGAGATAGCACAGGGCCTACGGGAGAAGCAGGGAAAGTCTGGGTACGGATCCGGATCGAAGAGCGGATCCAGGATCCATTTGACCGTGGTGGAAGTCTGCGCTCTTCTGAGTGCCTTTTTAGGGGTTTTTTTTTTTTGTCTATTTTATTATTATTATTATTATTATTATCATTATTATTATCGTTATTGTTATTATTATTGTTATTATTTACAAAGGTTAGCGAAGGTTGGAGATGCAGTGGTGGTTGATATACAAGCTTCAAAAGCCTATAATATACGAACGTGCGTGTGTGTATGTGTGTGTATGCGCGCGCGTGTGCACGCACGTATGCATGTGCGCGTGTGGGCGGGCGTGTATATGTGTGGGGAAAAGGGTTTCTGCTAAAACAACCTGAAAAGTAATAACTATTTTCACACGGAAATAGTGACGATTACCGATGATGTTGCTTCCTGATTGCTCTGATTTTCTTTGGTTTTTTTTCATGCGGTCAGACGTGGTCACGTGAACACAGCAATCATGAGTTCTGGAAATGGATAGTTATGACAGGAAAACAGGCAGTCAGGGCCTCTGAAAGCGGATACTTAGGACTCATGACAAAAAAAAAGGACTTCTGGGAGCGGATAACGACTTCTTAAAACAGATGATTATGACTTCTGAAGACGGATAGGTATGAATCATAAAATAAAAAGGAAAAAAATGGTTGTGACTCCTGAAAAGGGACAGTTCTGAATGACGAAGACAGATCACTATGATTGCTGAAAACGGATAACTTGAACTTAAGAAGTCATGATTTGTTACGACTTCTGAAAATGGATAGTTATGATTCATGAAGACAGATTGTTTTTTTCTTTTTTTATGATGTCTTCTGAAAATTGGTGAATATCACACTCTGAGGAAAACAGGTAATTATAAGTCCTTTGCCAACACGCTGGCATCGTTGGTGTCGCAGTGCAGACTGTGGTCTGTGAAAGATTGCTTTGCCAAGGCAGGCACTGGATGCAGGAAACTGGAGAATATGTGATACAGACAGCTTTTTTTCCTCCACTGCTGACGGCCTACTTGTGTCATGAGGATGTTTTTCTTTGAGAGTCTTTTATTTGATTCTTCACAGTATCAGAATCAATTAGAATGATTTTGACATTAGCGTTACTTCTTGATTACCGACGTCTTGAAGTGGTGATTATCGTTTTCATGATGAAAATAGTGATTATGATGTGGTCGGCTTGGCTGCAAAGAGAGCTAATTGAATAGAGCACTTATGATTACTTCAGGCTAACAAACTCCTGTAAGTTGATTAAAGATAGATCATTGTACTTAAGTTTCACACACGGACACACACACACACACACACACACACACACACACACACACACACACACACACACACACGCATACACACACACGCACACACACTCACACGCACACGCACGCACGCGCACAAACAGTCGCACACACGCGCGCGCGCGCGCGCACGGTGAAACAAAAAAGACAAAAGATACGGATTGTTTCGTGGAAATTGATTATCCTCGCGACCTAATTACCACAGAAATGGATGATTTCATGGAAAGGGCTTGTCCTGGCGACTTAATTACCGCATCTGTCCTGACGTCACGGGGATGATGTAGCGAAGGGAAGGGCCCGGCTGCTGACGCCGGCAGCAGGAACTGAAGAGCTTGTGACGTGCGCGGCAAGAGCCCGGAGACGGATGGGGACGGGGCATGTGTCCGTCCACCAGCCGCCAGGACGTGGGTGTGAAGGGTTCGGGGGGCTGGGTGGAGGAGAGGGACGAGGAGGCAAGGCAAGGTGGACTGCCCTGATACCCGAGCTCTGAAGGTCCGAGTCCACAGTTAAAGTGTCGGCCCAAGCGCTATGTATTTCTCTATTGCACTCAAAGCTGCACCTGGCTTTTCTCATCAGATCAGCCAGTACCTAAACATATCCATCGCACAGTCCAACCCTTGACCCATACCATACCTGACTCTGAGGCAGGTCTCATGTTCCGTTTTTTTTTTCTTTTTTTTTTTTTTTTTTTTTTTTTTTTTTTTTTTTTTTTTTTTTTTTTTTTTTTTTTTTTTTTTTTTTTTTTTTTTTTTATGCAAGCACGATTCACATGACCCTTCATTTTCCTGTCGTCTGTTAGACTTTTCACTCTAAAAACAACGTGCCGGGCCAATGGCGTCATGCATCATTCTGCTATTTTAGCTGACATATGGCATTGAACTTATTTACTGACCCCAAATTCCTGAGAAAAAAAAAATCATCTTTTTCACATTAGAAACGCACGCGCGCGCGCGCACACACACACACACACACACACACACACACACACAGCCAGGGCGATTTTCATCTGTTCGAACTGTTTTGTTACTATTTGATCTTTACTGTAACTCCGAACTCGGACCAAAAGCCAATCAGTTCATAGCGTGGGTTGTGAGCTGCCGCACTGTGCTGGCATTGAGCTCACCATTTTCCAGTTCATCTCCAACAGTTGGTTAGCTCAGGGGAGGGGAAGACAGATGGGAAAGGATGAATGAATGATGATGTCAAGAACAGTGGTAATGACGATGGTGTCACTGATGATGATCTGCCCTGGTTTAGCGAAAGTGGCCAACTAGACTGTAAACTCCAGAACTTGATGATAAACGTGGTCGTGGTAGGTATGGGATGCCAGTGAGACTTCAGACATTAATAGTGGATTGCCTGTCAGACATCAGTCATTTATTATCGGTTGTCTGTGAGATATCAGTCATCAATAATGGGTTGTCTGTGAGACATCAGTCATTAATAATGGGTTGCCTATGAGACATCAGTCATTAATAATGGGTTGTCTGTATGGCATCAGTCATTATTAATGGTTGTCTGTGTAACATCAGTCATTAATAATGGGTTGTCTGTGTGGCATCAGTCATTAATAATCGGTTGTTTGTGAGACATCAGTCATGAATAATGAGTTGCCTGTGAGACATCAGTCATTAATAATGGGTTGCCTGTGAGACATCAGTCATTAATAATGGGCTGTCTGTGATACAACAGTCATGAATAATGGGTTGCCTGTGAGACATCAGTCATTAATAATGGGTTGTTTGCGAGACATCAGATAACTGGTTCCTCGTGAGACGTCAGTCGTTAATCATGGTTTGTCTGTGATACATCCGTCATAGATAAGGGGGTTTCGTTACCCTCTCCTCCCCTCCCCCCTACACACACACACACACATACACTCGCTCCCCACGCCACGCCCACTCGATAGTTCAGCGGTCCTCCCACCCACACCAGGGAGCGGGAATTAGTCCCGGTGCATTGCGCTCCGTGTCGGCTTTTTTTTTTCTTTTTTCCCCCCATCCAGGCCCCTCGTCCACAGACTGCTTGCATCCTGTCAGGATACAGTCATTACAGGTGCCCCCCCCCCCCCCCCAGTTCTCTCCCCCTGCCCCTCCTCTCCTCTCCTCTCTCTCTCTCTTTCTCTCTTTCCCCCCTCCCCCCTCCCCCCCCCCCCCCTATTCCTCCGTCCCCGTCCGGTTATGGCAGGACAGGGGTCGGCGATTGTCAGTGGTTGTCAGGTCCTTTCAGCCTTGACATTTTCCCCAAAGTTTTTAGACACTGCGGGGTAGTGGTAGGGGGATGGGGGGTGGAGGGGAAGGGGCGGTGCAGGGAGAAGTGGGGATAGGGGTGGGGGGGAGGGGGGGGGAGGGGCTGCTGGATTGTTTGCGTTTGTTCAACGATACACGACATCACAGCAGTGGTAGCGTCAGCGTTGACGTTTGACCTTTTTCCCCTCCCTCCACCCCACGGGGTTTGTGTGTGTGTGTGTGTGTGTGTGTGTGTGTGTGTGTGAGGGCGTGTGCGTGCGTGTGTGTGTGTGTGTGTGTGTGAGGGCGTGTGCGTGCGTGTGTGTGTGTGTGTGTGTGTGTGTGTGTGTGTTTTGCTGAACACATGGATCTAGTTGAGCAGTGCAAAATGGGGCGGGGGGAAGGGGGGGGGGGGGGGGCATGGTGTGTCTGATTCAACGCTGCAGGCAGACGACAAGCATGTGTGAAATTCAAACTTATCGAATATCGCTGACTTCGTCTCCCCGTTTCGCGGGGGGGGGGGGGGGGGGGGGGGGGGGGGGGGTTAACTGCCTGCTTTTCTGTTCTGCGTGATTGCGTTCCCCCGACGCTGAGTGACTGACGTTTACATCAGTGCCTTTTATGTTCCGCGTTCTATCGTCTTCTTCTTGTCTGGGAAAACACAGTCTCATTTCTGGGAAGCGCTTTCAGAAGTGTGACACTGGTGGCAGTGTCCGCCCGTGTATGTGGTGACAACATTGTGCCGGCAGAGAGATGGGATTTCGGCCTGGAGACATTATGCTGAACTCAAGAGATATTCACCTCTTAGACACGCGCTAAGATCTGCTTTGTATGATATGAGTGTTTGTGAATATTGTAGCAAGAAAACTGTTAAATGCTTTAGGAAAAAAAAATTATCTGTAGACGAACGCTTTTTTTTTTTTTTTTTTTTTTTTTTTTTGATTTTGTTGTTGGTTTTGAAGGGGGGGGGGGGGGGGGGGGGGGGGGGGGGGCAATTTCAAGTGAAAACAAAAGAAACAAAATAAACGCAACAACCAGAAGAAAGAGACTTCTTTCAGTACCATCCAAATGCCAACCTTGCGCCACAGGTACAGTTTGTCTGAACGTAGTAGAGTGCTATCCCAATACCTCTCGCACGGTCCCTTGACAAACTAGCTGGCCGTTGGCTTGGAGAGAAAGCGCGCGAAGGCCCAGCAGTAGGGATGGGTGATGGAGAACCGTGGTGCTGGTGGTGGTGGTGGTGGTGGCGTCGTCCTCACAGGATGTGGCGCCCTCTGTGTCCTGGATCGGGAGATTGACTGGCTGGGTCTGCTTCCTGTGCCCCCCACCGGAACGACCCTTACCTCTTCGGGAACGTACCGTCCCTGACATAAGCTGTTGTGCGCAGTTCTGCACTGGGTTCTCGGCGAATGGCTCACTGGATTTAAAAAAAAAAAAAAAAGAAAAAAAGCGCCTCCATCAGATGTGTGTTAGACAGGTTGGGAAGTGGAACCCCCTGGGAAATGGAACCCTTCGCCCCCCGGGAACTGGAACCCTACCGGGAAATGGAACCCCACGGCTCCTACGTAACAAAACAATGGAAATTTCACATCGTGCTGTCGCTCAGGTGGTATCGGGGTGATGTTAGGTAGGTCCTGTCTCTCCTCAAGAGGTATCAGGGTGATGTTAGGTAGGTCCTGTCTCTCCTCAAAGAGGTATCAGGGTGATGTTAGTAGATCCTGTCTCTCCTCAAGAGGTATCAGGGTGATGTTAGGTAGGTCCTGTCTCTCCTCAAGAGGTATCAGGGTGATGTTAGGTAGATCCTGTCTCTCCTCAAGTGGTATTGTGGTGATGTTAGGTAGGTCCTGTCTCTCCTCAAGAGGTATCAGGGTGATGTTAGGTAGGTCCTGTCTCTCCTCAAGTGGTATTGTGGTGATATTAGGTAGGTCCTGTCTCTCCTCAAGTGGTATTGTGGTGATGTTAGGTAGGTCCTGTCTCTCCTCAAGAGGTATCAGGGTGATGTTAGGTAGGTCCTGTCTCTCCTCAAGTGGTATTGTGGTGATGTTAGGTAGGTCCTGTCTCTCCTCAAGAGGTATCAGGGTGATGTTAGGTAGATCCTGTCTCTCCTGAAAAGGTATTGGGGTGATGTTCGGTAGATCCTGTCTCTCCTCAAGAGGTATCGGGGTGATGTTAGGTAGATCCTATCTCTCCTCAAGAGGTATCGGGGTGATGTTAGGTAGGTTCTGTCTCTCCTCAAGAGGTATTGGGGTGATGTTTAGGTAGGTCCTGTCCCTCCTCAAGAGGTATCGGGGTGATGTTAAGTAGGTTCTATCTGTCCCTCCGCCCCACCCTTCAAGGATGACGATCCGCATCTGCCACGGATTTCGTGTTGTTTATATAGCCCCCATTCTATCATGGAGGCAACAACAAACATCAAGGCTGTTTTGTCAACATGGATGAATCTTTTGAAAAAAAAAAAAAAAGTAAGTAAACAAAAATAGATGAAGAAAGTGCATCGAAAACATGAACAAAAATATGGATGAACATGAAAGTGGATCGACAGAGCGGAGTTTGCAGCTCCCCTTGGTGAGAGCGGGCACATCCGGACTGTTCCAGTTAATGAGCTACCGGCCCGGTTTCATTCATGTCTCGACCATTATGACATGAGCTTTTCGTAAGTGATTGGTTGGTTTGACGGACAAACGCCATACTTTCCGTCGGGTGTCATTTAATATAGAACAGCTGAACCCAAATGCGGCGATACGAGGCGGGAGCTATAAACTGCATTTTTACGCCCGTTTGTGTTTTTAAAAGGGATGGTGGGTGGATGGGTAAGAACGTGTGTGTGGGGTGTGGGGGGGGGGGGGGTCATGCGCATTGCAGCGGAAACGAGGACAGGAAGGAGGGGTGAGTGCGTGGGTGGAGAATACTTGGGAAGACCCAGTGGTGTACTAGAGAAAAGGTTCTGTACGGCTTTCAAAGGGAAGTAACTGTGTGCAACATCCGGGCGACTGGCGCAATTAAGATCTCATACCACGCTTTCAGCCGGCGAGGAGGTAGGAGGGGGAGGTGGTGGAGGGTATGGCCTTTCCCGTTGTGCATGCTGCGAAGTAGTGTATGTGAAGTCAACAGGTGTAGCTTATTCTTCTTATCTGTCGGGACCTGAGAGAGAAAGAGAGAGAGGGTTTCCCCGCCTTCTCTCAAGGGATTGGAAACCTTTTCCTCTGACTGCAGAAGCATGTGGCTTGAATGTAACAGATGTTTCCAAATGGCACACACTCGCCAGAGAGAGAGAGAGAGAGAGAGAGATGAATTTGGCATGTACTAGGGTATTTTCACCCTTTCACTTTTCGCTTGGGGGTGGATTTTTTTCTTTTTTTTTTTTTTCTTTTTTTTTTTTTCCCCGTTTGGTACGAAGCAGCTTAAATCACGGTGTGAGTGTTATGCCGATGGTACTGTGCATTGTCTTAATACGTGTGTGTGTGTGTGTGTGTGTGTGTGTGTGTGACAAGTCATTGCGGGAGCAGGTTGGGAGTGAAAGAACTGCATGCGTTATCAACAATGAGGCTGGGTGTGTGTGTATTTCCATGTATTGTCCTGCGAGAGAGTCAGGATTGTTGTTCGGCGGTCGTTGGGGAAGAAAGAAGACGGTGTTTATGTGCGCGCGCAAGTGTGTGTGTGTGTGTGTGTGTGTGTGTGTGTGGGTATGCACATGTGTGTGTGTGTGTTCTGTGTGGGCGATGTATGTTCAGTTATTTGTTTAGTTATTTGTTTAACTTATTTGGATGAACATGTTAAACACGTGTAATTGAATATGAAACGTGTTTTGTCGATAACAGCGGCAGTAATCATAGTAAATGATAGCGAGGGTGATTGTAAAAGTGTTAGCAATGATGATATTGTTTAGTAAGCATAAATATTATTATCTTGTGTATTGAAGATTGAAACGGTGACTAGGGAATTTTTTTTTTTTTAACTCCCTTTTCATTCTCGTTTTTCCTGCCTTTCGACAATTTTGTAGTGTGCTGTTTCTCCGTTTAAGGTGGTAACAAGTCTAACACTAACACACACACACGCGCGCGCACACACACACACACACACACACGCGCGCGCGCTTTTTTGTTGTTTGTTTGTTTGTTTGTTTAAACACTTCGTTTATTGGAGAGAGGAAACACATTCCACCGATCGTCAGTCAAACTCTCGTAGGAAGACGAGGTTCTGAAGGTCCTGGTGGCGCTGGACTTCGGCACGTGCTATGGGATGGTCCGTAGTAGAGGAGAGACCCTGTGGGAAAGGCGCGCGGCTGCTTCCTGTGTCTGATTGTCTGAGTTCTGAAAGGGCCTCGAGTGTGGTCATCCTGTGATTGCCTGAGTTCTGAAAGGGACTCGAGTGTGGCATCCTGTGATTGTCTGAGTTCTGAAAGGGACTCGAGTGTGGCATCCTGTGATTGTCTGAGTTCTGAAAGGGACTCGAGTGTGGCATCCTGTGATTGTCTGAGTTCTGAAAGGGACTCGAGTGTGGCATCCTGTGATTGTCTGAGTTCTGAGAGGGACTCGAGTGTGGCACCCTATGATTGAGTTCTGAAAGGGACTCGAGTGTGGCATCCTGTGATTGTCTGAGTTCTGAGAGGGACTCGAATGTGGTCATCCTGTGATTGTCTGAGTCTGAAAGGGAGTTCTGAAAGGGACTCGAGTGTGGCATCCTGTGATTGTCTGAGTTCTGAAAGGGACTCGAACGTGGTCATCCTGTGATTGTCTGAGTTCTGAAAGGGACTCGAGTGTGGTCATCCTGTGATTGTCTGAGTTCTGAAAGGGACTCGAGTGTGGTCATCCTGTGATTGCCTGAGTTCTGAAAGGGATTGAGTGTGGTCATCCTTTGCGTTGCTGACCCGCCAGTGAAAGTATAGCAGTGTGCGTGGTTTTCAGGGACTGCAGTTCGGTGTTGGTTGCCCAGCCCACTGTGGAGGCTGTATCAAGACTGGGAGAGCTGTAACCAGGCTTGAGGGGGTGTGGTATTCCCTGTTGTTAGCACTGTTACCGAGCAATGTATGTTCTCACCCCTTCAGTAGCTGTCAGCACGGAACTGATTTTTTAACCAAGCTTCGTCACACGTTGGAACGGATCATGGTGCGAATCCGGATCAGCTGCAGATCATGGATCGTTATTATTGTATAAAATGTAATATACTTCACAAGGAAAAAAGAAGTGTTACAACGTTTCAACAGGTACGATATAGCCAATGTCATGAAATGGTTCACGCCATTGAGAGACATCGTTTGTCATAGTCCTTGTGTCTCTGCTGTACCTGTGTATGCAACCGTTTGTGTGTTTGACCGTGGTGGAGGTCTGCGCTGTCCCCGGGCGGCCTTCTAGTTGTCGTTGCTGCTGCTCTGTCCTACGGCTGTAGGTTAAACGACGGTCGTGACGGACGTTCCAGCAGTCAGGAATCTCCACGACCCAGCCTTCGGTCTTGCGTACCCAGAGCTGCCAACCGTCCCGTTTTCGGCGGAATTTATTATGCTCAAACACACGTCATTCCGCTATTCCGCTTGACGTAAAAAAAAAAAAAGTCTGCTCGCGGAAAGAAAAAGTCGTTTATTCGCAGAGTTTGCACATCTGCCGTTCGAATAGTCAGCACTAGTGAGCTGTTTGGAAACTTACTTCGGGTTCATTTTCTTCCGCTGTCATCCTGAGGAAACGATCTGCTGGACCGATCAACCCTGAGGCAGAAAAGAAGACAAAGAAGTCAGAACAGAGGTGCAGAATCAGATCGCCTTTCTGCTCAGAACAGAGGCGCAGAATCAGATCGCCTTTCTGCTCAGAACGGAGGTGCAGAATCAGATCGCTTTTCTGCTCAGAACGGAGGTGCAGAATCAGATCGCTTTTCTGCTCAGAACGGAGGTGCAGAATCAGATCGCTTTTCTGCTCAGAACGGAGGTGCAGATTCAGATCGCTTTTCTGCTCAGAACAGAGGTGCAGATTCAGATCGCTTTTCTGCTCGGAGGTGCAGATTCAGATCGCTTTTCTGCTCAGAACAGAGGTGCAGATTCAGATCGCTTTTCTGCTCAGAACGGAGGTGCAGATTCAGATCGCCTTTCTGCTCAGAACAGAGGTGCAGATTCAGATCGCCTTTCTGCTCAGAACAGAGGTGCAGATTCAGATAGTTTTTTGCTGCTCAGAACGGAGGTGCAGATTCAGATCGCTTTTCTGCTCAGAACAGAGGTGCAGATTCAGATCGCTTTTCTGCTCAGAACGGAGGTGTGCAGATTCAGATCGCTTTTCTGCTCAGAACGGAGGTGCAGATTCAGATCGCCTTTCTGCTCAGAACAGAGGTGCAGATTCAGATCGCCTTTCTGCTCAGAACAGAGGTGCAGATTCAGATAGTTTTTCTGCTCAGAGTAGAGGTACAGATTCAGATCGCTTTTCTGCTCAGAACGGAGGTGCAGATTCAGATCGCTTTTCTGCTCAGAACAGAGGTGCAGATTCAGATCGCTTTTCTGCTCAGAACAGAGGTGCAGATTCAGATCGCTTTTCTGCTGTCATGATGGGAGTGCTGCTAATCCCAGTCGACAACCAGGCTTGTGAAAATGTTCAGCTTTGTCAGGAAGAATCTTTCAGATTTTTGTCCCCCCTCGGGTCAAGACACTACAGAGGCACTGATGATCCTGAAGAGCAAAATCAGCCTAGTCATAAGCTGAAGCATTGTGACAGTGTGCTACACAGATGTAAAAGAACAACATCGTATTGGCTGAGACAGTGATTCCATGAAAGCACTTAACAAAAAGAAAGGAAATCAAGTGTCTGGAATGTCATTGTGTTGTTTTTGGGTGCGATAGTGGATGTGTTCCTCTTTAAGTGTAAGAAATTCCTCTCCATTAAAAAAAAAAAAAAAGTATCCCTCTCAAGTCTTTTCAGAGGTTGGCAGTGCTGTTAGCAGGACAAAGGTGTGGGGTATCCGTTACCGGTTCGCCCGACTACAGTGCTGCTCGCTGCCTCAGGTGGTGCAGACAGGTGTCTGATCACCCGATCTCCCTAGGTGCCTCTTCCATCACAAGGACCTCACAGCACACAAGGACACAGCAGCACACTGAGGTGCAGTCAAGATAGTGATGGTGGCGGTTCATTAAATCAAGAGAACAGTTTAGTGTGGACGTACAAAGTCTCCAAGGCCGTGAAGCACGAATCGATGCCTGGGTGGTTCAGCAGGTAGAGTGCACAGCTCACACTCCGAGAGTGAGGACTTGGCAGCCTGGTGCTCTGGTCCTTTGGTGCTCTCGCTGTCCGCCTTACTGAACTAGTGTTCTGCTGGTAGCAGTGCAGCATAGTTAGCTGTTAACCCTTTCCATTTCTCCCTCTGTCGCCAAACCCCTCTTTTCCCTATCCATCTCTCCCTCCCCTGTGCTCACTCCCCTCCTCCCTGCTGTTCAGGGTTGGTTTACCCCCCCCCCCCCCCCCCCCCCCCCCCCCGTTGGCACATCACCTGAGGTGAGGGTATGGACTCGAAAACCTGACCGTGGCCCAGTCATCGTCATGAGCTGACCTAAGAATAGACAAGCCAGAACACAGTGACGTAATACACCATGTGACACGTAATGCTCCGCGTGTCCCGTGATGACGTCATCCTCTTCGTCATCTGAGAGTTCCACTTCCTGACTGATATAGGGATTTTCCTGATGTCGCGCGGCAGTCTGCATCGTCCTCTTCCAACGGAACCAGACCGTTGTTGACCCATTCATCCACTGACTGACTGAACTCGCCCAGCTGACAATTACCGCGTGTTCTGTTGCGGATTTCCAGCGAATGCATCGGGTTTCATTCCAGTAATGATGACGCCTGTATCGGTTCGGGTTGGAGTTCATCATTTCTTTTCTCCCCCCCCCCCCCCCCCCCCCCTCCTCCCTCCCCGACGGCACTATGATGATCGTATTCGGCGTGTCGTTAGGTCCTGTTGGGTGGGGTGGAAAGAGAGAGAGGGCGGAGTCTAGAGCATATTGATTGGTCAGTGACAGTAGGTCAAGTGTGAGTCGGGTTGTCTCGCTGGCTCACTCGTAAGGCAGGCTAATTTTCTAGTCAAAAGCGCGGCTTGTAGTTGGTTAGTACTCTTAATTGCAGGAGGATGAAAGTGATTGCTTTGGAACAGGGTTTTGTTTGCAGTGGTGTGCAACAGAGTAGTATGCACTCGCGTAGGTTGAATGGGACTGTTTCTCATTCCACACTCGGTGACAGCGTCTGATAACCGGGAGGAGTCGAGGAAGTTGATTGCGAAGTCTTCTGTGGCGCCCCAACGGTTTCTCGGGATAGGCGATAGCTTTCTAATCATGCTTGTTATTGGCGGTGTCGTGTGCAAAGCATCATGTCCGCACGTTGAGTAGCAAGAGAGAGAAACTTTTGATGTGTTCCCGTCAAAGCGGGTGAAGTATATACGGCGCATCGACAGTGAGAGTGACAAGCATCACCTGACGTCGGTGAGTGTGGAGGGGGGTGCGTGCACCCATAGGTGCATGCGCGCGGGGCGCATGATCGAAGGAGCAAGTGACTGCGTTTCTGAAGTTCCGCGTTCTGCGTCGTCTTCTGTTCACCAGGATGTCTGGGGATTGAACTGCGGAGAACGACACGTTGGCTGTTGGTTATAGGAAACCATGGTTTATGATGTGTGTGGTGTTATTAAATGGTGTGGTGACGTCCTCTGGCGTCTCAGTGTTATCAGGTGGGTCCGTGTGCATGCATCACCCAAATTGCTCTCTTCTTCGTTTGGTCATAAAGTGTTCGGTGTAATCGTTCAAATAGAGAGAGAGAGAGAGAGAGAGAGAGAGGGCAGGAAGGGAGGAAGAAAACTGAAAAAAAAACGCAGAAAATCTCTGAAGAAAAGCTGAGAGAAGGCAATGCCTTTGGAACTGGTGTGTGTGTTCTGTACCTGAGCGCCACATTACATTGCAGGTATGAGTTCTGCGTTGACTTGCAGGTAAAAATTGGACGATTAAAATGCTGGTTGTAAATGTTTTTTGTTTCGTAAGTCACATTCGCGCGTTCTGGGGGATGTGTGTGTGTGTGTGTGTGTGTGTGTGTGTGTGTGTGTGTGTGTGTGTGTGAGAGAGAGAGAGAGAGAGAGAGAGAGAGAGAGAATAATTAATGAGAGCGAGAATTAATTCTAATACTATATAGTGATTTACGTTATCAATCAAAACACACGCGCGCGCACACACGCGCACACACACACACACACACACTCACACACACACACACACACACACACACACACACACACACACACACACACACACACACACATTCACACACGCGCGCGCGCACTCACACACAGCGTACTCATATTTTAGATTAGTGGTACGTCTCGTCAGTTGTACGTTGGATTAGGAGCAGAGAGGTGAGAAGGGGATAAGAGTCTGTGGGTTGACGGGCAGAAGAAGCGTCTCTGAGAGCTGCACAGTGTATAGCACATGAGGTGAACAAAGTAGAAACTAGACTTTCGCTTTACCTGCAGTCCCTCCCCAAAGAGCGGCAGAAAGGTGTGCGTGTGTGTGTGTGTGTGTGTGTGTGTGTGTGTGTTGGGGTGGACACGTCGGTAATCTTAATTGGG
>JADBJO010002574.1:235000-247500 GCA_016801955.1 Conus betulinus | reverse complement strand
TCCCCGGGGGGGGGGGGGGGGGGGGGGGGGGGGGGGGGGTGTTACTTGAGGAGATTCCCACTTCGGATGAACGTTAGCAGTCTTCAGCGGTTCTTCTCTTCCAGTTGGGGCTTTGGCAGTGGTGTAGGCAGGATTCATGTAGGGCCGATGGCAGAGGAGGGGGCAGGATTCATGTAGGGCCGATGGCAGAGGAGGGGGCAGGATTCATGTAGGGCCGATGGCAGAGGGAGGGGGCAGGATTCATAAAGGGCCGATGGCAGAGGAGGGGGCAGGATTCATAAAGGGCCGATAGCAGAGGAGGGGGCAGGATTCATGTAGGGCCGATGGCAGAGGAGGGGGGCAGGATTCATGTAGGGCCGATAGCAGAGGAGGGGGGCAGGATTCATGTAGGGCCGATGGCAGAGGAGGGGGCAGGATTCATAAAGGGCCGATAGCAGAGGAAGGGGCAGGATTCATAAAGGGCCGATAGCAGAGGAGGGGGCAGGATTTCATGTAGGGCCGATAGCAGAGGAGGGGGCAGGATTCATAAAGGGCCGATGGCAGAGGAGGGGGCAGAATTCATAAAGGGCTGATGGCAGAGGATGGGCCAGGATTCATGTAGGGCCGATGGCAGAGGAGGGGGCAGAATTCATATAGGGCCGATAGACGACTTTGAGCCTGATGACTGCGCAGGAGAAGACATTGACTGAATTCCATAGTGTGGCTATTGGTTCACGAGAAGTTGTCGGGATCTGAAGTCCGCTATGATCCAGCGTGGAAGCCTGGCCTCTCCATTGCCTGTACCTGTCTCTGGAGGGAACAGCAGCTGATGACTGTTCACGTTCATCACTCAGGCCGGACATCTCGTCGGACCTCGCTTTGAAGCAGCTGAGTGTGGAGAGAGACAGAGAGAGAGAGAGGGAGGGAGGAGAGAGGGAGAGAGAGAGAGGGGGGGGGGGGGGGGACGGGCATATGTCTGCTGCGTCTCCCGGCGTTACTGTGTCGTTGGCATCTGGACTTTGTGTGTGTGTGTGTGTGTGTGCGTGCGCGCGCGCGCGCGCGCGCGCGCGCGCTTTGGTTCTTGGCTGACGTCTGGTGATCGACGACTTCTGTTGATTTGCCGGTTATTCGTCTCTTTTTGTTCTGTCGTCTTCAGCCAGCGCTGAGTTTTCGTCCTTCATCCCCCACCTCCTCCTCCTCCTCTCTCAGTCTTCACCTCCTCCTTCTTCATCCTCCTTTTCCTCCCCCTCCTCTCCTCCTCCTCCTCCTCCTCCTCCTTTTTCTTCTTCTTCTTCTTCTTCTTCTTGGTCAATATTTTGTTCATTGGCAAAGAGGCTGTTGTGATAATGTTTCACGACCAGAGAAGGCAGATGTCTGGGTAATGCTGTCATACTGACCTCAGGGTCTTACGTCCTGTTGTTCACACACAATCTGAAACCGATACGGAAGTGGTGGAGCAGAGTGTAGAATTGTTTAAGGATTTGGGTCCGGAGGTGGCGACAAGGAGAAATAAATGGTGGTGGTGGAGGGGTAGTGAATATGTGTGCGTGTAGGCGTGATTGCGCGCGCGTGTTCTTGCGTGCGTGCGTATGCGCGCGGGGGGGGGGGGGGGGGGGGGGGGGGGGGGCGCGGGGGGGCGGTGTGTGTGTGTGTGTGTGTAAGAAAGAGAGTCATAGGGGGCATCTTACTACGTGTTTTCCGGCTTGCGAGGTTGTGTATTGTGTGAGCGGCGTACGACAGTCAAATCAATTGATCACGTGGCCGACTCGCTGCCAATATTGCGACTCGGAGATGTTCGTATGGGCTGCGATCAAGAACATTCGAGCGTATGGTCTGAAGCTCTTGAAGTGTGCTCTCAGGAGTTTTTTGTGTGTGCGAAGTCAGGAGTTTGGGTGTGTGAGATCAGAGACTTTTGTGTGTTTGTGCGTTCGACTTTGGTGTGAAGGTAACCAAGCGAGTAGTTTATCATTCTCATTCTCTGTTTGTCATCGTCATTGTCATGTAGCGCTGTGTCTTGATCAAAGAGAGTATTCATCTAATGCCGTTTTCCTCTCTCGTCGTAGTTCTCGTTACATATGTTGGCCTGTGTGCCTGCCTTTCTGGAGTGCCCTGAACGAAGAGTCGGCTGTGTCGTCCAACCGAACGTGTTCTTTTTCGGGCCTGGAACGAGCTTAGTAGGCCAGCGCATTTTTCAACTGCCGTCGTCTGCGCCCCTACCACTTTCACAGTATCCGTTCTGGAATTCACGGAGACAGAATGAGAGAGAATCGGACTCAGATACTCGGTTTCCTCTCGACTACATCTATTTATGCGCTCATACACACACACACACACACACACACACACACACACACACACACACACACACAAGTGTATATATATATATATATATATATATATATATAGACGCGCGCGCACGCACGCACAAACACACAACACACACACACACACACACACACACACACACACACACACACACACAGGGAAGGGCCGGCAGAGAGAGAGAGAGAGAGACGAGAGAGAGAGAGAGAGAGAGAGAGAGGGTGGGGGTAGTAAGAAGCAAGTCTTTGGCGACATGCGCGAGAATGGAAGTTCCTCAATCAGATTGCTCCAATCAGTATCTTTCTTTCGTAGCGGTCTTCAACAACCGCATCGAACAAGGCGACTTCATGTGCGCGGCGTGGAGTTTGGTCATGTGTCAGGTGTGGCTGTCAAAATAGCTCCGAACCATCGATCCCAGCGAAAGGTCGGGGTCGACCCGGTGTTTGTCACACACCCTGTGATTTATCGTGTATTTCTTACCGCCACAGTGCAGGTTGTTGACGGCACCGGCGATCTGCTCGACGTAATAAACGTGACGAAGCCGATGAGATGAATTGCCATAGCAGCAGCGCTGTGTGTGAGAAGTTAGGAAAAGTGGCATCCAGATCTGTGATGGAGAGGACAGTGAGGTTGATCTGACCTCGTCACAGCACAAGGGCGCACAGGGCAGCGCTGAAGTAGGAACTGCAAACCTGTGTCGTCCGAACATACGCCGTACCTACGACGGTCGCGATGAATGTGAGATCAACCCCCATAGATTCCCATTACTGAAAATGCCGTGAAATCAGGCAGGCTACTAGTGAAAAGTGCAGGAGACGTTAGACAATGCTAGCCATTCTTTCCCAGGGCTGTCGGCACAACGCCGCTTTGGTTTTCATGGAATAGCGCCGACATCGTCATCTCTGCTGACCGCTGCGAGCAGCGGCCTTGGAAGGGAACTGTCTTGTTGTCGTCGTTGTCGGTTGGCCGGAATCAGATCAGACAGACGAAGCGGATGTTCATGGCGCGGTGAGGTCGGATGTGCACGTGCAGCGCGTTGTCCCCGGACCGTCAGGCAGAGGTGGCCTCCTGTACTGATCACCTAGCCGACCGTTCCTCGCCCTGTGGGATGCCATGTGAGGAGGAGCTCGGGTGTGTCAGGTCAGGTCACTCGGTCAGGCTCAAGGCCTGGCCTTCTACCGTACCTCCACTGCTGTTCCACCTCCACCTTCGTTGGTTGTTCACGTGTTCATGTCACTGCCTGTCTTTTCAGAGGACGTGACTTGTTAGGCTGCAGAGACAGCTGACGGGAAAAACTCTTTGGCGAGTGGCTGGAGGTTGTAGCAGACTTTAGTACTTTTGTCTCTGCTGTAAATTTCGGTTATCCTGATTTTCACCTGGGGACTTGGAGTCTTTTCTCGTTTGCAAACGAAGAGAGAGCGTTGTCGTAACGAAGCCCCTGTTCCCTACCCTCCTCCTCCCGGCCTCCCATCCCACCTCCCCCTTCCTGCACCCCCCCCCCCCCCCACCCCCCTCAATGTCCCTCACCCCATCATCATGCAAGGAGGCCAGAACTTCACGACCATCGCCAGCAGCAGCTCCGGAGGAGGAGGAGGAGGAGGAGACGACCACCCCACCTGCTCCAGCGACGGCGGCACAGCGGCGGTGACCGACCCTTACTGTTGCCCCGCCGTCAGCTCCTCGGCTTCTCAGGGCCTGTCGTACCCTTGCAGCCCGCAGCAGCAGTTCCAGAGTGGCGGCAGCGGCAGGATCAGCATGGCGCAGCACATCGCCTCGCTGCCGCCGCACACGTTCTTGCAGGACGTGGCCTTCTTCTTCCTCTTCTCCTCCATGTCGCTCATCTATGCTTTTCTCTGCTTTCTGCTCCGCCAGCGCCGCGAGCACGGGGGCCGGGCGTCGTCGCTGAGGTCGTCGGCGTCGTCGGGGCAGTCGCAGACCAGCCCGCGGGGCGCCCGGAAGGTAAGAGAGAGAGAGAGGGTGGGGGGTAAGGGGTAGATTGGGTGGGGTGGGTGTATGGGGGATAGGGGAGGTGGTGGTGATGGGAGGGGTTGGGTGGGAGGGAAGGGGGTTAGAGTTAGGTTTGTCTAGTGGTATGGTGATTGGTAGTAGTTGTGTGTGTGTGTGTGTGTGGTTCTCTTGTCTGCCCGTTCATCTGTCCGTCTCCTCCTCCCATCTTCCCCCTTCCTCCCTCCCCCCCTCTCTCTGTCTGTCTTTGTCTGCCTGTCTGTCTGTCTCTCTCCCCCCCCCTCTGTCTCTGTCTCTCTCTCTCTCTCTCTCTCTCTCTCTCTCTCTCTCTCTCTCTCTCTCTCTCTCGGACTGTGACAAGCTGCTTGCCTGTTTTGAGTGAGTGTGTGTGTGTGTGTGTGTGTGTGTGTGTGTGTGTGTGTGTGTGTGTGTGTGTGTGTGACTGCATGCCTGCCTGCTTCTCTCTCTCTCTCTCCTCCTCCTCTCCTCTCCCTCCCTCTCACCCTCTCATTCCCCCCCCCCCCCCCCCCCCATCCTCTTTCTCCTTTCGATCTCTGTTCATCTCAACCCGTCACGATCCAGCCCTCCATTTTTTTTTTTTACACTATATTCTTGCACATTTAACTCTTGCGTGTGTGTGTGTGTGTGTGCGCGCGTGTGCGTGCGTGCGTGCGTGTGTGTGTGTGTGTGTGTGTGTGTGTGTGTGTGAGAGAGAGAGAGAGAGAGAGAGAGAGTCTGTATGAGGAGGGGGGGGGAGAGAGAGAGGAGAGAGAGAGAGAGAGAGAGAGAGAGCAGGGGGCAGTACGATGCAATACCACAAGGCAGCAGTATCGTCTTCGTGGTGCACAGTCAACAACGCTGCAGCGCTGTGCACCGAGTGATTGGTGTGACTTGGTGTTGGCGCAGTTTCACTCTGTTGTTTGCAGCACGTCATATAACACAACCAGACCTTCGCAGTCGCAGTGGCTAGTATTGCTGCTGATTGTTCACAGCAAGTCCGCACGCACGCTCACACGCACGCACATGCGCACGCACACACGCACGCATGCTCGCAAACACACACACACACACACACACACACACACACACACACACACTATGCACCACACACAATACATACAACATGCGTACCTCTCTCCCTCTCTCTCTCTCTCTCTCTCTCTCTCTCTCTCTCTCTCGCGGGTACGGCGGGTACGGGTAACACCGTTGTGACCTTAAGCGGAGACCGGTCGTTGCGTGACATCAGCTTCGGCCAACCGAAATAATTAGGGGAAGAAAAAAAAAAAAAAACAACAGAAAAGTAACAGTGTTGAGGTGTAGGCAGAGTCCGGTGTGCGCCAGAGGCATGCTGGCCAAAATGAGACTGTGCTTGTTGCGACCGGCCGTACTGGCTGAGGGAGGGAGGGGAGAAGCTTGGGCCCTGGGCTGTTTGGTAAGTAAGAGGACGGGAAGGTGTGTGGGGGGAAAGGTGTGTGGGGGTGGGGGGGGGTGGTGGTGACTCATTTTGATAATGCACATTCTGATGCGAGTTTGATGTGTTTCGAATCGCACTCTCTCTCTCTCTCTCTCTCTCTCTCTCTCTCTCTCTCTCTCTCTCTCTCTCTCTGATAAGGCCCCTTGCGATCGGCTGGGCAATAAACAATATTACATTACTCTCTCTCTCTCTTTCTCTCTCCCCTTCTTCCCCCCCCACCCCCCTTTCTCTTTTCTCTCTCTCTCTCTCTCTCTCTCTCTCCTCTCTCTCTCTCTCTCTCTGCTTTCTGCACACTTTTGCGTGTGTGTGTGTGTGTGTGTATGTATGTGCATCCATGCCTTTGCATTGTGTGTATCAGCCCCTCTCTCTCTTCTTGTTCTGTGGTGTGTGTGTGTGTGTGTGTGTGTGTGTGTGTGTGTGTGTGAAAACATATTGCCTACGCCTACGCCTTTTTTCAGTCTCTCTCTCTCTCTCTCTCTCTCTCTCTCTCTCTCTCTCTGCGTGTGTTTGTCTGCCTCTCTGCCTGTCTCTGTAGATGTGCTAGATTTGTGTATCTGTATCCAAGCGTTCCTTGTGTCATTCAGTCAGTGTTGGTTAGTGTTTAAACAAGCATACAGTGTGTCAATGCGTGAATGTGTCAGGTCGTATGGGTTGGGCCTGGAGGATGCCCACGTTGAGGCATGACAGTAATTTGTTCTGCCGTGGCCAGACCATGCCACAGTTTTACCGGGGCATTTTACCTCCCACCTTTCCTTTCATTCCTCAGCTCCCCAGCCCTCACACTCTTATTTCCCATACCTCGCTTTCTCTCCTCCATGTCTCACGATCGCATGCTGTTCGCATCCGGCCCTTGTCTTTGAAACTCACAGCGCTGTAGCCCCATTTCCATGTGTCCCCGGAGGGGAAATACAGCGTGGAAACAGGGCACTCGGGTCAGGCAGCATTCACACGTAACGGCAAGGGGACGGTGACTCGCCCATGCACATGCGCTGACGCATGCAGGCGCTCAGAGAAACTGGTCATGTGATCAAGAGAAACCACAGTGGGCTGCATCACCTCCTGTCGTGCCCTTACCACCCTCCCCTTACCACACCCTCCCTCCATGTGCTTCCCTCCCCCCCCCCCCCCCCCCCCTCTCTCTCTTGTCATAAAAATGCAGTCGTGCACTTATGCATGCAAGCAAACACTCGCACACACATAATGCACACATCTCACTCACACACACACACACACACACACACACACACACACACACACACACACACACACATGCATACATGTGCGCGCACACACATACACACACACATGCACACATCTCTCTCTTTCTCTCTCTCACGCACGTGCGCATGCGCACACACACGCACGCATGCATGCACGCACGCACATGCATGTACACTTACTCTTAAACTAATACTGCATTATTGCATTGATTCTCAGAATGGAACTTCATGAGCTTCCTAAAACGTACAAAAAAAAGAATCTCCTCTCTCTCTCTCTCTCTCTCTCCTCTCTCTCTCTCTCAGATATTCGACAAAAATTCATCCCACAGAAATATTATAGATACCCATTTGTGTTTCGTTTTACAGTTACTACTTAATTCTAACAATCATAAGGTTATTTGCAGTTTTGGTATATGTTTCTGTTCAGAGCGTCTAGGCCAAAAAAAGAAAGATATTGATGTTGTTTTGTTGTTGTTATTGTTGTTTTTTTTTTGTTTGGGGACGACGAATTATTTGTCAGCTTACTACTGAAAAGCCCTCTCCTTCTCCTGTCCCACCATCTCTCCCTTCTTAACTCCCCCCTTCCCCCCCCCCCTCCCCACCCCCCACACCACACACACACCACACACACACACACACACACACACACACACACACACACACACACACACACGCTTCCCACACTTGTCACCTTGATCCTCTCTTCCTCTCTGCCCGCTACCCCCTCTCTTCCTCTTCCCCCACTCCCTACACTAAGTCTGCTGTCTTTTCTTCACTGCTTGCCCTCAGCTCTAACCCCCCACCCCCCACCCCCACCCCCAGCCCCTTTCCTACCCTGCATAGAATTGATGTATGCTACCACCACCACCAGGCCTCCCTCCTCCCACTCTCTTCTTCTCTCTCTCTCTCTCTCTCTCTCTCTCTCTCTCTCTCTCTCTCTCTCTCTCTCTCTCTCTTAAGATGCAGACAGCATAGACAACATGATTTAGTATACATGTCCATTGTGCCTGCAGGGTAAGGAAAATGAAATGCATTTCATTTTCTTTTGCCCAGCTTTCGAAGAACTGCACCAAAAATTCATCCCACAGAAATATTACAGAGATCTTCACCAAAACTTCATCCCACAGAAATATTTAGAGATCTGCACCAGAAGTTCATCCCACAGAAATATTATAGAGATCTTCACCAAAACTTCATCCCACAGAAATATTTTAGAGATCTGCACCAGAAATTTTCGTTGACAGAAATATTTAGAGATCTTCACCAAAAATTCATCCCACAGAAATATTGTAGAGATCTGCACCAAAATTTCATCCCACAGAAGAATGATAGACGCCCGTGTGTTTGTTTCGTTGACAGTTACTACTTAGCTCTAACAGTTACAAGGTTATTAGGAACTTGGGTATGTTTTCATTCAAAGCATCGCAGCATGATGACGTCTTGAGATTTTGATGCTGTTTGCAGGCTGCACCCTTTCCCTCTCTTTGTCCTTCAGCAGGCAGTAGAGCTGATCAGTGGTGATGGAGCTGACAGTGCTGTTTGCAGGCTGCTCCCTTTCCCTCTCTTTGTCCTTCAGCAGGCAGTAGAGCTGATCAGTGGTGATGGAGGTGACAGTGCTGTCTGCAGGCTGCTCCCTTTCCCTCTCTTTGTCCTTCAGCAGGCAGTAGAGCTGATCAGTGGTGATGGAGCTGACAGTGCTGTTTGCAGGCTGCACCCTTTCCTCTCTCTTGTCCTTGGGCAGGAAACGTAACCCATCAAAACATGGACGCATGGTTGCTCACATGCATGCAGTCACATTGAGGTGCTGCAGGCACATACTCTTCTCTCTTGCTTTCTGTATCTGTCTCTGCGTCTCTCTCTCTCTTTCTCTCTGCTCTCTCTCTCTCTCTCTCTCTCTCTCTCTCTGCACACACACACACACACACACACACACACACACACACACTCACACACACACAGTGGAACAAGTCTGATATAAACTAGTCACGATGATAACAAAGCGTGCTGCGTCATCCCCCTCCTTCCCTTTCACCTTTTTATCTCCCTTTGCTCTCTCTCATACATATCCATATACACACACACACACACACACACACACACACACACACACACACACACACACACACAAGTGCACTCTTGCGAATGCCATGTCACAGCCGAACACATTCTCTACTTCCCCTCCACTCACCTCTCTCTCTCTCTCTCTCTCTCTCTCTCTCTCTCTCTCTCTCTCTCTCTCTCTCTCTCTCTCTCTCTCTCTCTCTCTCTCTCTCTGAGTCTGTTGCTATGCCCCCCTCTCAAAAAGGACATTAAGCAAAACAAAAAAACTGCCTTTTCTTCACTGCTGGTTGTCAGCTATGGCCCCTCCTTTTCCCACTATAAATAAAACCAACCCTGATCTTCACCCAGATGTAAATGACAACAAATTGAAAGTATTCCTCAGATGCACACCCAGGGAAGCAGGCTGTTTGGAGTCTGTGGTGGTTGTGCCTCGGACACACGCTGGGATTGATCTCAGACACACTAGGATTGATGCTACTGGTGTGTTGGCAGCCCTTGTGCCTGAAGACAACAGAAGTGCATCTGTCATTTTGCAGCTCAAACATCAAACCTGTTACAGGACAGTCTCTGTAATCTAGTGAACAGTAGGTGCACTGAAATTTGTCTTTTGTTTGTTTACAGATTGTGCTGTCTTAGTTTAAAGGGTCGGTAAGAAATCAGAATCATTTCCATGTACTGCTTTGAGTATTGACTGATGTGGAAAATTGTGAAGTGTAACAGACAGGAAGCGGAAGGGATCTACAGTAAAGACTCTTCAAGTCAAGGCTGGTGCTGGATTAGGTTGTCAGAGCAGGCAAGTCTGTATCACACAGTGGGAAGCTTTGGGGTTTCAGATGCTGCTACAGGAAGTAGAGAGCATTGAAGGGGACAGGAGGTAGAGAGCATTGAGGGGACAGGAAGTAGAGAGAACAGTGAAGGAGACAGGAAGTAGTAGAGAGCATTGAAGGAGACAGGAAGTAGTAGAGAGCATTGAAGGAGACAGGAAATAGAGGAGGATTGGAGGGGACAGGAAGTAGTAGAAGAGAGCATTGGAGGGGACAGGAAGTAGTAGAGAGCATTCAAGGGACAGGAAGTAGAGCATTGGAGGGGACAGGAAAGTGGGGGGGGGGGAGGACGGGAGAGCATTGCAGGGGGCAGGAAGTAGAGAGTATTGGAGGGGACAGGAAGTAGGGAGCATAGCATTGGAGGGGACAGGAAGTAGAGGAAGCAGAGAGCATTGTATGGCGACAGGAAGTAGAGGAAGCAGAGGATGGGGGACAGGAAGTGGAGAGCATTGGAGGCGACAGGAAGTAGAGGAAGCAGATATCACGGGGGACAGGAAGTAGAGAGTATTGGAGGCAACAGGAAGTAGAGGAAGCAGAGGAATCATGAGGGGACAGGAAGTAGAGAGCATTGGAGGGAAACAGGAAGTAGAGGAAGCAGAGAGCATGGGGGGACAGGAAGTAGAGCAGAGAGATCTGGAGGGACAGGAAGTGGAGGGCACTGGAGGGGAACAGCAGAGTAGGACTGGTGGGAGCTTGGGGGCTGCTTAGGTCTTCATCTTCTTGCAGTGTCTGCCCTGGTCAACACGTTGATCTATACTGACATTGATAGGTGCAGCAAGCTGAACAGTTTAAACTCTTGGATTCTCTGTGCAAGGGTCAAGAGAGAAGAAGTGGCACCACTTTGTGGAAAAAGTTGTTAAGGATTGGTCTGATCTGTTTGATAAACGTTCAGCAGACCTCTTTACATCATGTAAACTCTAATGCTTGTCTCACAGAGGTAAGAAATCCAGTTGTTGACCACTCTGTGAAGTGAGGAAACACAAAAATGTCCAGCTTGCCTTTGAAGCTGCTTGGAGAGGTGATACAGGACTCCTAAGAAACATTGGCTGACTTCAACAACAATGACAGACCTGATATGGCCCCAGGCGGTAGGCTGGGCTATAAGCGAGGCCTTACAGGATCTGACCTAAGAAGTTTTTATCATGGTGCTGTGCAATGCAGAGAGAAACAGAGGGACAGTCAGCAAAGTGTATACACCGCTCATATATCCTGTTGCAGCATCAGTACAACCTAACCCGCTTGAGATGGTAACATGGTACTTCCCTATTCAGATGCTGACAAAGCAGGTGTTCTGTGAAGGTGTGACTGTGACATTGGAAAACCAGTACAGCCACAAGTTAGTTCCCTGGCCTGATTACGTGAAGTGGTAGGGTTCATGGTGACACCTTGGGTTCAGTTGCCAGTGAGAGCAGTCAGACATGAAGACCAGGGTGGGTGTGATCTGCACAGACAGTGATTCCCACGGCTTGCTTCCCAGCTGCTGATCAGCCCGGGTGGAGCTAGGTCCCAGGAAATCCAGTGACCCATGTCATGTAGGTCAGGTTAGGTGTCCTGGCTGTGACGCCTTGCCTTTTCCCATTCTGACCTGCGACAGAGGGGGGGGGGGGGGGGGGGGGGGGGGGGGTACTCATCTCGCCTGATTAGAAGGAGAATGGCATCACATGAGGTGGAACAGTTCATCCTAGGACAGTGGAAAATTGATTTTGATTGTATTGTGTCCTTGTTTGTATCCAGGTCCCCCCTACCTGATGAGGGAAAAAGCAGAGTCCTTTGGATATGGTAAAGTGCAATGCAGAACATAGGTGTGTTTTGCTGTGGGTTTTCAAATGTTGCAAGTGTCATGATTTTGGATTTCAAAACAACGAAAGTGGTATGCAGAGAAGATAATGATGAGAATGACAGTCCATCTACTGTTAAGAAAGCTGAGTTTCATGTGAAATTTACTGTTAGGTGGGGGAGGCCCTGCACAGCCACAAGTAAATGGCATATATGTGAGTATGGTGATATCGCTGTAGAGTCCCAGCTGATTCACACCAAACGAACACAACGTGATTGTCACAATGACACGGTCAGTGTGTCATTGAACTGAAAGAGCAGGCTTGCTACTTGCCCTTCTGTTGAAGAGTGCAGGCCCCGTGTCAAATGACAGGTCATTTAGGGCAGGTTCAGAAATCAGTGCAGTCACGTTACCTTTTATTGATTGAAGGTGCAGAGATGTGTGGGGGCAACAAATGGAAATGGGGGGATGGGGGGGGGGTTCAGTGAATGCGTCCAAGAACCAATTGGTTTTCTAATGGCAAATACTGCCTAAGATTACCTGGACAACACAGGCGGTGTTTCCCATGTAAACCACAGTGTGGGTTGTCAGTAGACCTGTGTATCCACTTGCCTGAACCAGCCAGTAAAGAAGAGGGAGGGATGGGGGTTAGAGGTAGCAGGGCAGAAGAGGTTTTTTTTTTCTAAAACCCTACAAATGGAGGTAAGGTTTGTTTTCTGTGTGTCTGTCAGAAAAGTTTCACAAAGACTTCTCTAGACCAGTTTGAAAGAAACTTGGTGGAAAGATAGAATGGGTGAAACTTGAGTGAAAGATGCGAAATGACATAGACTTGGTGGAAAGTAAATGGAATGGGTGAAAACTTGTTTGTTGTATGGAAG
>JADBJO010002574.1:202500-230000 GCA_016801955.1 Conus betulinus | reverse complement strand
GCTCGCATGGAGCGAGTCTACAGTCCCGACTTGCGTTCCAGCAGGGAAGAGTGTCTGGCCTTCTCTCAGGACATCGCCGGTCAGCAGGGGAGTGCCTCCCCCCTGCCAGGAATGCACAAATCCAAACCCCGAGCTTTCCCTCGCACAAATCCCACCTGCATCCGGCGTGAGGGTCAGACGGGGTTCAAGCGCGACGGGAGCAATACAGGGTATGATGTTCCCTATCCCCAGCAGGACTCCTCCTTCTTCACCAGCACCACTGGCATCCAGTCTTCGCAGTCCTACTCCTCCGACACCGCCGAAAAGCTATGGAGGTAGCAGCACTTACTACCGCCATGAACGGTCCGACAGCGACACGTCCCACTCTTCTCGCGGAGAGTCCTAGGTTACCACCGTCCGGAACGTACCCCCTCAGACACTCAGATCATGTACTCCCGCATGCGGGAGCTGTCCGACAGCCAGTCCTCGCACGGCTCCACACGCAACATGTCGGACGCTCACTCTTCGCATGGCTCTCTGCGCAACCTCCAGGACAGCACGGTGTCGGTGCAGGAAAGCATATCCTCCAAGAGCTCCAAGAGCGGCAGTGGAGAGAGCAGTGGGGGCCACGGTGGAAGCGTGGGGGGCACAGTGGTGGGAGGAAGTGCAGGGTCAGACCAAGACTTGGCTCGGCATGAGCGCTCGGACAGCTACCTGTCCCAGACCCCCATCCATTCCGATGTGGGTGGTCCGGTGGGTCAGGACGAGCCTGACTATGCCAACATCCCCCGCCCTGGGAACGGTGCTGCATCCAGGATTACCCGCCAACGGCTACCAGGCCGTCTTCAGTCTGGACACCAGCAGTTCCCCCATCCTGGGCAAAGACGACGTGCAGATGAGGCCAAAGTACCCGGATTATGATAGTAAGTGTTTTGGGTGGGGTTTTTTTGCATGGTTTTTCAGTTTTCACTGTGAGGGTGTTAGTAGGCTTTTATAACGTGTTTATGGGAATGCATTAGTATTCTCTCTGTCTCTGTGACCTGTCTCAGTCTGTCTCTCTAACTCCGTATGTATGAATGTATGTGTGTTAATCTAAATCTGTATCTGTCTGTCTGTCTACCTAAATCTGTATTTGTCTAACTGTCTGTCTATCTGTCAGCCCATCTATCCATTCAACTACCTTTCTGTGTCTGTGTCTTTGTGTCTGTGTGTGTTCAATAATTTCCATGAAGCAGACTACACCTAAGGGTTATTCTGTGTATTTATTTTATGACTGCTGTCATTCCTAATTTGTCTTCTTAAAATTGTTTATTGCAGTGACTATTTCAGCTTTTTCCTTTCACAATGACTGGTTCATTTGAGGTGTTTGAAGACAGGCGGAGGTGTAGCTGTAGTGTCAGATTGCAGCAGGAAGGCATTTTCTGGGAGTGGGCAGAATTGGGAATTATCTTTTTTTTGTTAGATAAATTTTGTGTAGGAAATCTAATGTAATGAAAAAAAAAAATGCCTGTTGAGTCACTTTAATGCTTGGGATGCAGTGTCTTTCTGATATATATACCCTGAGGAGAGCTTTTAGCTTGAAACAGATCTGTAGGTTTTTAATCCTTCGTTTTAAACCTGTTTTAAATTGTATATATATATATATATATATATATATATATATATATATATATGTATATATGTATATATGCTGTGTAAAAGCAATGATTATCAGAAAAAAAAACCAGTACAAAATGAAGCAGTTTAATTCTGAGTTATGCAGCGTTTGTCGGGCTTTCTGTGAGGTACCTGTTGTGTAAAAGTAACTATCATTAGAAACAAAATCAGTGCAGAAGGAAGCAATTTAATGCTGTGGAATGCAATGGGGTTTTCCAGCTTGTAATGAGCATGTAAATTTTAAAAATAGATATTGCATTTTATTTAAAAATAGGATTATATTTTGTTCAAAAATAGAGATGATCAGAAAACCAAAACCAGTAGAGAGTGAAGTAATTTAATGTCGTGGAATTCAAAGTCTTTTCAGCTTTCTGTTAGGGACATATAAAAAGAACTTATCAGAAAACATGTCCTGTACAGAATGCAGCACCTCAAGGCTATGAAAATAGCTGTTTTCAGAAAACAAAACTCATACAGAACAAAGTAGTTCACTGCAATGAAATGCGATCGTGCCTGCAGGCTTTCAGTGAGGTAAATGTTTAAAAATAGTTGGTGTCATAAAAGACCACCACAGAATGAATCCATTTCATGCTGTGGAAGGTGGCGTCCTTCCACCTTTGTTGCGCAAAAAATGGCTGTCATCATGAAACAAAACCTGCACAGAATGAAACAATGTAATGCATAAAAATGTCTTGAATCTGGTGATCTTGGTTAGCATCTGCACTCATCGATCACTTTGGGATGACAAAAAAAAAAGTCAATACTGTAACCAACAGAGAGTGGCACTAGCTCACAACATCAGGCGGTGTTTTGTTCACGTGCCTGTTTGACCTTCGGTCCGCCTGTTTAAGTGTCTGTGAACTCCGATGGCTGTTAGGCTGTTAGGGGGGTGTGGGGGGGGGGGGGGGGGGGGGCACTGAGGGAGTGAGACAGGTTTCAATGTGCATACCTGTGTTGAGAAAAAAAAAAAAAACAGTCATGGGTCTCCGGCCTCTGTTACCCTGTGTTGTCACCTGCCAACCCTCTTTACTTCTTTGTCTCTTCTTCTTAAACATTACTTTTTTTCACTTCCTTTTCTTGTCTTCTAAATTGGCCACATAGCTGTATGAAGACAGCCTTGCTGCATGTTTATGGACTAGGGCTGAGTCCCCCCCCCCCCCCCCCACCCCCCACCCGCCCCAAATTATGCATGCTGTGTGACTTCACCTGGTATGACGTATTGCGAGCCCAGGGATGACTCACGACAGGCACTGCTTCATTTTTGTTTCGTTCTTCCTTTTTCCTTTTTTTTTTTTTTTTTGGTGTTGTTTCTTGAGGGGACAAGGAATGATAGTAGAGGTGTCTTGTGAGAAATGTGGGCTTTGTAGTTCATGGTCGTGGATGCGTTGACACCATGCCGCGGATCTTCCCCACGTCTGAGCGCTGGGACATCATGAGGAGTAAGCACAATGTGCATGTTTCAGTGATGTTGTTGTGGTTGTTGTTGTGGTGGTGGTTTGCTTTGCCGTGCCTGCCAAGATGATGTTTCAATGTTGAATTCAGAACATGTGAGGTTGAAATTGTTTCGGATTGTGGAATGACCTGTCTTGTCCTTGCTCTTTCTCTCTTGTTTGTGGAGCTTGTTCTCTCTCTCTCTCTCTCTCTCTCTCTCTCTCTCTCTCTCTCTCTCTCTCTCTCTGTCTGTGTCTGTGTCTCTGTCTGTCTCTCTCTCTCTCTCCTCTCTCTCCCTCTCTCTCTCTCTCTTCCTTCTTCCTTCTGTCTCTTGCTGATTATCTGTTAAACTTGTGTCCCCTTTTGTATCCCCTCTCCTGTACTGAACATATCATTAAATAAGATATCTGAGAATGTTCAGTAGCACTGTTGACAGCACTTTCGTTATTGTTGTTGTTGATCAGTTTGACTCTCACATTTTTAGCATTATCGATAGAAGCAGCACTTTTTGAAAAAATTACTGTTTTATTTTTTACTTTTTTCCCCCCCTTTCATTTAACAGGCATGTGTGCACTATGCACTACCTGATGTCAAACAAGAACGTTTTGGACTTAATTATCAAGCCTCTCACTAACAGCTATTAACAGCCGTGAAAAATATATACTGTACAGCACTAGGGCATGCCATCAGATATTAACTTGTTTTCAGCTTATGTGTAAACCAAGTTGGACAATGTACTGGCCATTCTTTGGTTGTTGATGTTTTTTTTAAAAAAAAAAAAAAAAAAAAAAAAAAAAACCGCTTGAGGACTGTTCTAGTTTTCACCCAGCAGTGGAATCATGTAACAAGGTTATTTTGAGCCAGTGCATGTTGTCACAGATGAGCACTTGGGAGTGGTTTCTTTCCTCTGCAGTTGGCTACGAGCAAAGTGTCAAGCGTAATAGGGGCCTCAGAATCTGACCCTCATCTGGGCAAATCAAGGAAGGGTTGGAATGCACATGTAAGGGTGTTGTAACATGCACTGGGTACCGCAAGGGCCCAGACATATACATATATATATATATATATATATATTTTTTTACACACACACACACACACACACACACACACACATACATGCATATATATATATATATATATTGAATATAAACAAAGCTTGCTCTTATGTCTCAGATTGTAGAAATAGGGGGTGATAAGCCTTCATATCTGCAGTGGTAGATGATTCTACCTAACTGACAGTATGTGCTTGAGTGGGTGAATGGGGAATAATACATGCTTCTCAAAATGAACCTTCAGCAAGCTTATAGTCTCCGAAGCGGGAGACCATCTCCAATGGGGAGGAAGCTCACTAACATATAACTCCTGGTCAGATACTGATATTTTGAAACCTGATTGTTTCTCCACAGTGAGAAGCATGTATTATTCCCCATTCACCCACTCAAGCACATACTGTCAGTTAGGTAGAATCATCTACCACTGCAGATATGAAGGCTTATCACCCCCCTATTTCTACAATCTGAGACATACAGCAAGCTTTGTTTATAATTCAATGTTTTCTTGCAGTCATTGCAACACCTAGCTGCTCTGTAAGTTGCTGGAATGGTGCTCGGTACTTATCCTTGGAATTTGTTGTTTTATTGTGTGTGTGCGTGTGTGTGTATATATATATATATATATATATATATATGTCTTTCAGCTGAAAAGTAGGTTCATGATAGGTGTCACTGAAGAAAGAAACTGTAAACAGTGTTAGGTGTGTTACATATTTGTGTATGTGTCAGTGTTTCTGTGTGTGTGTGTGTCTGTGGGATCTTTCATGCCCCTCATTGCCATCACCCCCACCCTGTTCATTCTTGCAGCCGGTTCCCATACACAGCCCCCACCCAGACCTGTGTGTGTTGTCACCTTCCCAGGACTGCAGTGCACACAGAGCAATCTGTATCTGGTCGTTATGAAGCAGCCCACCCAAAAAGACTCTACATCACTGCTATGTCACTGAAGTGGTGTTTTGGAAAGGCCCTCAGAATTTGAGATTTGTTTGTATAGTGGCCAGTGAGGATGATAAAAGAGTCTTCTGTACTTCTGGTCAGAGACTGCTTGACTGATCTCTTCTTTTATTCTGTATCCTGGCTTCAGCCAAGCCAGGGAGACACAGACACCTGCAGTGTTAATCAGGAAATTGGAGCTATCTGTCAAGATACATCCATTAATTGTGTGGATGAAACTCAACTGTGCTGTTGTAGTCATTTCAGTGAACTGACAGTTCACTCATCCGAAGGGAGGAGCCAGTTGGGGCTGAAGAACCCCCAAAATAAATGTCCTTGAAGGGACTTAAATCTATTATCTCCCATCCTGCAATCCTGTGACGCTAACCTTTGCACAGTGATGGCTGATGCCATGGCATCATTTTACTGTAGGTTAGAGTGCTGCAAGTGGAGAAAAGGTTTCCTTCATTTCCTTTACATATGTCGTTTTACCAAAGGACCCAAGACCTAGAATGTCACGAATGTTGTTTGCTGCTTGTTGACTTGTATACTCGGTGCATGAAACAACATTTTTAAACTACAGTTTGCTTAGCATGAAATCACTTTCACCTTATAAACTCCAAAGTTTTAAATGGGGAGTGAGTTTTCTCCACAAAAACAATTTCTCATACAGGTAGGTGTGAAAAGTGCATCAAAACATCGAAAGTGAAAGTAGGCAGGATGAAATTGGTGTTTCTTCGTGTAGCCTATTAATATCGTGAATACTCTTGTTCTACCTCTCCTCCCCCCTCTTCCCTCCTTCCTTCATCTTAAACATCATGGTGATCCTGGTCCCAGAACCATAGGAAATCAGGGTGCTATGATCGACCCCTGACCAATAACAGGTGTCCGCGGCTTGGCATCCACAGTCATGCACAATCAGACAGAGGTGTCCATGCAGACCTTTACTGGTCTGCTGCCGGTCTGTTCATCAGTCGCTGTGCCCTGCAGGGTGGTCTTGGACAGCCAGTTCTGGTGCCAGACATGCCCATGGACAGGAGGCCAGCTGAACAGTGGTGGATGACTGTGAGGAGAAATTCCTGACTGCTAGTTAGCCTATGTATCGGCAGTCTGCCTGACATGGTTTACATTGTGGCCCCCTGCTGGAGATTTGGGGGATCTGTATCTCC
The DNA here is from genome assembly GCA_016801955.1 of Conus betulinus. Classification (NCBI taxonomy): domain Eukaryota; kingdom Metazoa; phylum Mollusca; class Gastropoda; order Neogastropoda; family Conidae; genus Conus; species Conus betulinus. Next base: position 223,780 of record JADBJO010002574.1, on the reverse strand, counting down.
TTATAGGGAGCCTTGGAAGAAACTGAGCGTGAACGTGAGAAATTAGATGCTGTTTCGTTCCTTTTTCAACTTGCTTCTAAAGGATTGAAGAATGAAACAAAATGTGCCGGAATATGTCATACACTGGTTCCTTTTTTACTCCATGATTGGCGCCTGTGAAAAAGATGAAGACAACATACCTAGATGACATTGTTTTTTTTTTAGTTTTGTTTTAGTGTGGATGAGAAATGTGTTTCATGTTCTTCAGGTAAGTGATATATTTTTTTTTATGTCAGGGATCATTTACTCATCATCATTATGTTAAATCGTCCATTATCATCATTTTCACTGGCTACAATTCATCTTGTGTGTGTGTGTGTATGTGTGTGTGTGTGTGATAGAAACACAGTACATTAGTACTTGAAGCTGCTACCTTTTCTCCCCCCTCCCGCTGACCCCTGACCTTGACCTGTGTGTGTTGCCCAGTGGTGCCGGACCAGAGCTTTGAGGACTCGGACACCAGCAGCATGCTGTCAACCAGCTCCCCGCGGGGCACCACCCAGTCCTCCCCCATCCCCATCCCCGTGGAGACGCACCACGCCTCCCTGCGCCGCAAGAAGGGGGAGAAAGGGGGAGGCCAGCCCCGCCGTGGAGCGCAGCCAGTCGCTGCAGGCCGACATGACGCACCGGCCCCTCTCCATGGTGGTGGCCTCCCCTCCGACGCCAACATGTCTCTCAGTCCCAGCACCAGCTCCCTCAACCGACAGGTAGGGTAGGGCAGGTAGAGGGGGGGGTGAAGGGATGGTGGGTGGGGATGGAACTGGAAGGAAGGGGATGTTGCTGAACTGTGTTCAGAGCAGTCTAGATTTCCGTTTCTCGTGTGCGTGTGTATACATGTATAATTCTGTACATGCTTATAGTTGCGTGCAGATTCGCTCACTTGCTCTTGTGCACCACATGCATGGTGCATATACATAAACAAGTTTACATGCTTGTGCATGTGCACACACACACAGTCACATGCACTCACGTAGACACACATGTTCATATATATACTCATGATCAGTGTGTGGGATACCCATGTTATTGATGGAGGAAACCCCTTAAGCCCAGAATTGAGGGGGGGGGGGGGGGGGGGGGGAGGTTTTTTGAGGGGATAAATCCTGATTGATGGGGTAAAGCCCTGATCAGGGAAAGTTCTTATTGAAGGTGGAAAGCTTTCATAATTGATGGAGGGAAAAAAGCAATTGCAGTATTGATTGGGCTAAAGCTGCTTTCTCTCCGTATCGATGGATGAAACCCCATACTGATCAGGAAATGTCCTTTGTACTGAGGGGGAAGGACCCTCATTGATAAGGGAAAGCGCTTAATGATTGAGGGAAGCCATTGCTGAGGAAAGACAGCTCTTACTGTGAGAAGAAAAGCTCTTCTTGATTGGGAGGAAGCCTGTGTGAAAGCCCTTTTTGATGGGAGAGACTGCTTATGGATGAGAAATTGCCTTATTGATGGGGGAACACTTTATAGATGGAGGAAGTCCTAAAGCATGATACTGAAATGGACAAGCCCTTACTGATGTGCACTGTTCAGCGCTTTCTTTGCTGGCAGAAGCTGCCCTCTGAGAGCGACATAGAGAGCTATGCCCACCAGCACCTCAACCGCCACAAGAAGGGCCTGTTTGGCAAGAAGGTCTCCCTCAACAACATGCTCACCTGGTCCAAGGTTTGAGGCTGCTTTTTTACTCTTTCTCTCTTTCTTTCTTTTTTTTTTTCAAGGGGAAGGAGTAAAGGTTTGGTGTGTGTCGTTCGTGTGTGTGTATGTGTAAGTTGGCAAGGGCATAGCGAAAGTCTGTTTGTGATGATGGAGTTGTAGGTTGGAGAGAGGTGTGACTGTGTCTGTGTCTCTGTATGCTTGTGCATGTGGATGTGTGCGGACGTGCGTGCAAGTGTTTAAGTGTGTATGTGTGTCATAGCAGTAATAGTACTTAAATTTATCTCTTTTCATAACACATATAATTGGACAAAATGTTTGTGTGTGAGAGAAAGAAAGATGTGTATGTGATTTGTGTGAATGTGTATATACATTTCAATTGGAAATGAGTTGGTGCATGTATACATATTTGTATATTTGTCTTAGCATTATGTTGTTTAGTTTATAAGTTTAATGGAAATTTAATCAGCTTTGATTTAAGTTTTGTTCAATATATTTTCAGCTAGTTTGATGAGTTTGTATGCTCTGCTTTTGAAAAAAGCAGAAAAAAATGCCAAATTCTGTTCATTTCTGTGTATATGCCTCATAACCTGTTTATGGATGGTTATGTATGTATACATTCGCACATATTAATGTACTTATCAGGATATGTGTACATATGTAAGCATGTAAAGTAGTGTATTTGTCTTTTTGTTATGTAGCATAGCCTTAGCGTTCAGAAATATAATTAGCATTTTATACGCTTTTACTTGAGTTCAGTGTTATTAAATTTACATTAGTTTGTTCGTCCTGCTCTTGAAAAAGGAAAAAGGAGATCAATGCAAGGTTCTGTGTATTTTCACATACATTTCTGTTTCACCACATAACCAGTGTATCAATGTGTGTACAGGACCCCATACAGAAGCCCATGATACGAACAAACGACAAAAGCATCAAGAAAGAAAGCCTGTGATATATTTAAGTGTATCCTTTTGGTGCTGACGTGTGACTGACATTGTCTGTTAATTATTCACATTCAGTTTCAGATGAAGAAAAAGAAACCGACTACAAGCTCAACTACCTGCAATATGTGCATCAGTTAATAACAAGATAGCTAAATTATTGACCAGACAGCTGAATTATTGACCGCCTTAAGGCTGATGAAACTAGGTTGTGTTGAGGGCACTGGCCATTCCCCATGATTTATCACAAACAATTTACAAAAAAAGAAGAAAAAAGAAAATTTAAATGTATATTTATATTAAAAGAAAACATTTCAATTCAACAGTGTGTGTAGGAGTGGGGGGGGGGGGGGTGTTTTTTTCGAATTTTTTCGAATTCTGTATTTGATAGTTCTATATTTCTGGCAAGTTCTTGAATAGGTTTTTACATTGAATTTCTTGAAATAGGTGTTTTACTTTGCGTTGCTAGAGTTGTATAGTTTTTAGTCTGAATTAGATTCTTTTGTAATCACTTTTTCTTTTTACCTCAGTTGCAAAGAATTAAAGCCTTATTAGTGGGTACAGACATTAAAATCAAAGAAACACATGACTTGTCTGCATTGCTGTTCCCAGTTTCAACTCCCTTGGCTTTGGCCATGTGTCGGCAGCCTTGCTGCTCGTTATCACTCTTCTCTACTAGGACTTTTTTTTTTTTTTTTTTTTTGTAAGTCCTGTAAATGTCCTGTCATACCATTTTGGAGCAAAATGGTGGTGATCCTTGACGGTGGTCAGTGATCCAGCTGTACATGGGCGACCGGCGGGGGAAACAGGCCCCCATCAGCGTGGCCCTGGACATCATCACCAAGGGCTGGGGCACCCTCAACCTGCGCGACGAGATCTACATCCAGCTGACAAGACAGACCACTGAGAACAAGAAAGAGTGAGTCGCTGAGGCTTGGGTTTGTGTCTGCACATGTTGCATGTGGTGTCATAGTTGACAGACTTTTGTACACTTTCAAAGTAGAGTTCCCTGAGTTTGGCGTTTTCAGATATGATACTTTTTCAGCTAAAATATTGAGCTTTCTCTTTTTTTTTTTTAATCGATTTTTTTTTTTCAAAGGACAGAAAGAAGGAAATTGGCATGAAAGGTAGGTAACCTCTAACATTTTGGAAAAGGTAGTAGTAATGAATTTTAAAGGCTGTTTGAAATAACTCCACCGGTTAACATGGACAAACGAATTACAAGATACAACATCCCACGTTTCGATTTCTTAGGTCTTTTTCAGGCAAGATAAGCAACACTCTGGATGACGAAAATGAAGAACGGGTAATCACTTACCTTCCCAGATATGGCGCAAGATGGGCGTTGTAGTGAGAAGCTGTCTCTTGACTCCATTAGTGTCTAAGCTGAGGAAACTTCTTCTCTACCTTAACTCTATGATGGGCCAATTGGGCACTTGTTCACCGGCCTCCTCCAGCTCTTGTGGGTTGTGTGCCAGAGAAGAAGTAGACAGTGAGCTGACACATTTGAATCGTGTTATTGCCAGAGTTGGGGCACCTAATATATCCCTTTTTTTTTTTTTAGTAGCATTGCTGAATGTTAATATTTGCAAATTATTATCAAGATGGTCATTTTGGCTGTTACCATGATTGTTCTTGTTTCTTACAGTGTGGTGTGTGTCCTGATTGTTCTGTTTTTCTTATGGTGTGGTGTGTGTCCTGATTGTTCTTGTTTCTTTTGGTGTGGTGTGTGTGTCCTGATTGTTCTTGTGTTTCTTATGGTGTGGTGTGTGTGTGTCCTGTATGTGACAGGGAGAGTTTACAGCGGGGCTGGGAACTGCTGGCTATGTGTCTTCACTTCTTCCCCCCATCCACCCGCTTCCACTCCTACCTGGAGGGCTACATCACCAAGCACCTCGATCACAGTCTGGACCTCCCCAATGTAAGACACCTGTCTAGTCACCTCAGCAGTGACAGATCACTATGATAGAGATCAGACTATCATTTTCTGACTGTAAAAACATCACTTTTTTTCAAAAATCACAATCTGAAAAAGTCATCTTAAAACCCAAAGCACATAACATATAGGTAACTTTTTTTTTGTAACATGACATGAGTACACTGTGGTTGAGTTACCTGGTGTTAACATGCTGCGAAATGCTATTAGCAGGTGACTGATTCGACAAAATGATTTGCGGGATCGATGGCAGCAATCATTTAGAAAACATGAGACCAAATTTTTCAAAGGATTGTTAGTAAGTGATTTCTGTGCTCACGTTCAGTCCTTTTAAACCTGAAAACTCAAATGACATGAATTGCAGGCCAGTACATTCAACTGGATTGGCTAATTTGAAACCTGAAAACTCACGTGACATGAATTGCAGACCAGTACATTCAACTGGATTGGCTAATTTGAAAGCAACCAGCCCCAGTCTCTCTTCAAGCATTTTAGAGTTGTGCTCAGTTCAAAATAGGATGATATATGCTCAGATTATCTGCTGTGCTCAAGTAGTAGAACTCCTTTGACCACAAAGGACAAAGGAAAAAAATCAGTGATGACAATGCCAAAGGTGATGACTTTGTTGAAAATAACACAAAAGAATGGTTGGACAGGAAAGACACAGATCCACTTTTTTTTTTTTTTTAACGAATTAAACTATATTTTAACTTCATAAAATAAATGCAGTATGATTATTTGATCTTTGAAATGGGCATTATCAAAAGGATGAACTGGTACTCCACTGTGCAAAAGTGAAACTTCTGTTAGCTTTAGGTTTTTTGAGAAAAAGATTCAGTTTAGCAATTGGCGTAAAGTGAGGCATCTCTGTGTTGTGAGCACAGAGTTAATGTTGCATTCCAGTGGTACCTCATCATTTTGGTGTAACACATTGCAAGAGAAAGAAACAAGCGCTGAAAGAAAACTGGTTCTCAGCCTGTAGTTTAAAAAAAAAAAAAAAAAAAAAGACGACGCTGGTTCAGAAATGGAAAAATAAAGAGCCAAAGGTCATCTTTAACGTGATTCAGTGGTGGAGGAGGGCGGGATGGTCAATGTCAGGCAAGTCGCGTGACTTTTCGTTAAGTCAGTGTAGTGTGCCATGTAACTCAAAAGTGCATTTTTCATTGATTGGGTTTTTTTTTATATAGAAATCAAGGGGTGCACCTACAATACCAGCTGCCAAAGAACTGAAAGATTATGGTGACATAATATAAGGCAGCGCTGATGTATCGAAATAGTAAAACTGCATAGTGGACGAGTGCTATTGGTTTTTATTTGACTGGATACATTCTTCAAGATGGTTTGGCCTTTCAGGGTTTCTTTACACAGTCATTGACATTTTGTTTCTTTTTGTGTTTACAGTACATAATTTTTATTGATTGATTTTTTTTTTTTATTAATGCTCACAGCACAGACTAATGAAAATGGTGTGTGTGTGAATGTGTCTGTGTGTGGGTGGACAGGTGCCAGTGAGTCACTTTGCTACGCTACGCACTGCTCCCAGCGTCTGGAGCGCATCATGCAGACAGGAGCCAAGAAGGGAGTGCGTCGTCCCACTCTTGAGGAAGTGGTGCAGGCCAGGGTACATACATTTTTCAGACATTTCTCTGTTAATGTTCTTCAGTGTCCAGTAGCTGTGGATTTAACTCGTCATTCGAAAAATACACTTGCAGTGAACTCTTTTGAGACTTATTGAGAATTGTACCCTGTACAAGGTGTGTTTTAAGTTTGATTTACTTATACATTGGAAAGGAGCAAAACAAACAGATCTAGAGTCAGATATTTGATGTGAAGCACATGCCAAGATAGCGATGAGGATTTGGACTCTGCATCACAGATGCGTTGTTTCACATCCATGTTTTGGCATTTTCTCTCTCTGATCGAACTGTTAAGATGACTCATTGGGCAACATTGCTTTGAGCACGCCCACCAGAGACACCTCCCTGTGAAAACGGCAGGGTCTCCAAGCTGAATGCGAACTCCAGTAAAGATTACCTCCCTTGCAGTTTTCCCAATATTGTCTATTGAATGGTCTCACACGTGTGCATAAGTTTATCATTGCTGGTGGTGCTTTCAGATCTGTAGAATTGAATTGTCTTAGGTCTTTCCAGGACTATGCAGTCAGTGTCTTCCTGTGTTTTAGGTCTTCCCAAGACCATGCAGTCAGTGTCTTCCTGTGTCTTAGGTCTTTCTCAGACAATGCAGTCAGTGTCTTCCTGTATCTCAGGTCTTCCCAAGACTGTGCAGTCAGTGTCTTCCTGTGTCTTAGGTCTTCCCAGGACCATGCAGTCAGTGTCTTCCTGTATCTTAGATCTGCCTCAGACCATGCAGTCAGTGTCTTCCTGTGTCTTAGGTCTTCCCAAGACCATATAGTCAGTGTCTTCCTGTGTCTTAGGTCTTCCCAAGACCATGCAGTCAGTGTCTTCCTGTGTCTTTGGTCTTCCCAAGACCATACAGTCAGTGTCTTCCTGTATCTTAGATCTGACTCAGACCATGCAGTCAGTGTCTTCCTAAGAATATAGTTAGTTATATAAGAATATAGGCTGGATTCGACATTAGAAAAGTAGTTACAGACTCTGAATCAAAAACTTACTTGGAGAATATTTCAACAGGGTCGCCCTGTCTTCTTCAGCTCACTGTCGCTGTTGTGGCAGTGAGGCCTGGTAGGACAAGTGTTGTGTGGGGGGTGAACGGTTGTCAGGATCAGTAAGTTTTTGATTCTGTGTCTGTTACTACTTTCCTACTGTCTTCCTGTGTCTTAGGTCTTCCCAATACCATGCAGTCAGTGTCTTCCTGCGTCTTAGGTCTTCCTAAGACCATGCAGTCAGTGTCTTCCTGCGTCTTAGGTCTTCCCAAGACCATGCAGTCATTGTGTTCCCGTGTCTAAGGTCTTCCCAAGACCATGCAGTCAGTGTCTTCCTGTGTCTTAGGGCTTCCCAAGACCATGCTGTCAGTGTCTTTCCTGTGTCTTTGGTCTTCCCAAGACCATGCAGTCAGTGTCTTCCTGTGTCTTTGGTCTTCCCAAGACCATGCAGTCAGTGTCTTCCTGACATCAGTGCCACTGTCCACTACGTGTGTTGTCAGCTCTGTCATCAGCAGTTCAAATAATCACTTTTCTTTTTTTTCTTTTTTTTTTTTCCCATGCATCCATATACTATCCTTCCAACATTTTTTTTTTTCAGAAATCAGTGCTCCACTTTCTGTTTCACAGTTTGTACCCAGCCCTTGATGAAGCTTTTTTTTTCCTGTTCAGAAATCCATCTTCCACCCCTCCATGTTTGGAAGCAGCTTGGAGGACGTGATGCTGCTGCAGAAAGAGCGTTTCCCTGAGCGACAGTTGCCATGGATACAGACCACTCTTTCTGAAGAAGTTCTGCGGATGAGTGGCACTCTGACAGAGGGTATATTCAGGTAAGAAACTTTGATCCATGCACAGACTGCACTGCACCCTGTCTTCCCCTCTTCCTTCATTGTCACTGTTGTGCAAGTTTGGGTGTCGGTTGGGGATGTAGAATGTATAAGGTTTGGGTCAAGATTAGTGCATCTACTGAATGGCTTTTTTTCCTCGGAGGGCAAGATGGAACAGTAGCGGATTTTGGCTGCATTTCCAGTAAGCATACAGTCAGGACACTTAAAAAGCTCATGGTTGCTGTTGTGCCCCAGCCTCATGCTTTTTTTCTACCCCCACACACAACGAAAAGCATCAAAATCTTCAGAATAGTTGTCTGTCTTCTTTACATTCATTATATTTAACAGGTATATGAATTGTGTATCATTATACTGGTTTTCTCATTTCTTATGTCGCTAAGCCACAGCATGAGTTTTTCTGACAAGTTACATGTGCACATTTTAACTAAATTTCAAAGATGCAGCATGATACAAACCAACAAGTAACAGACAAGCCAATGGATAAAAGTCCAGTCTGCAGGCAAGTATTTGCACACAGTGGGTCAGTATCAGAGGCTGGAACAATGAACAGAGCGAGGCCAGCTGTTGTCTGTGCAGTCAGTGCTGACACAGAACTTGAAAGACATGCTCCGTGAATCTCAGGGATTTGTGCCTTCCTTTGCTTTCCAAACATCAAAAACAAAACCTTCATGTAGACTGCCTGCCTCTGAGAAAAGGGCAGGAATTGGGGAAATATTTGCTGGTCATATGTTGGGAAAAATGTTGGGATGATGATTGAAAACAAAAGCAGAATAAAAACATTGATGACATCTCAAGTTCGAGGAAAAGTATAAGAGTGAATTACAAAAAGAGAAAGGAAAAGAGACATTTTAGAACTAGTGCTGCTTAATCATTTGGAAGCAGGAGCAGACTTCATACAAGCCTCCTAACCTGACAGTTTTTATAAATAAGCCCCTGAAAACTTTCAGAACTGACATAGAAAAAGATGGATGGAGGGGAAGAGAGAGTTATGGCGCCAAGGGAGTGGAAATGGGGAGTCCAGCATTTTTTTTTTTTTTTTGCTTTCATCTGTTAACTGGAGGATTTTGAAAGTTGTGGCCCTTGATATAGAAACTTTACTATCTGTGCTGTCAGGGTGCCGGGGGACATTGATGAAGTGAACGCTCTCAAGCTGCGCTGCGACCAGTGGATGATGCCCTCAGACTGCCCGGACCCCCATGTGCCGGCCTCCCTGCTGAAGCTGTGGTACCGGGAGCTGTCGGAGCCCCTCATCCCCGCACACCTCTACAACGAGTGTGTGGACAACACGCTGACCCCGGCGTGGCCATCAGCATCGTCCATCGTCTGCCAGACATCAACCGACTGGTTCTCTGCTACCTCATCCGCTTCCTTCAGGTCAGTGGATGATGATACCGTGTTTCCTCCTAACATGACAGAATTCTTTGTTCAGGGGGTAGGGATGGGGTGCGGCAGTGGGTGTCAACTCTTTTTTTTTCTTCAATGTAAGAAGTTAAGATATGTTACACACTGCTGTCGTTTACCAACTTCTCTGACAACATACGGCTGTTACCAGTGTTGGTGTTTTGTGTCACGCTGTGACAACATATGGCTGTTACCAGTGTTGGTGTTTTGTGTCCACTCTGTGACAACATATGGCTGTTACCAGTGTTGCTGTTTGTTGTGTCACTCTGTGACAACATACGGCTGTTACCAGTGTTGGTGTTTTGTGTCACGCTGTGACAACATATGGCTGTTACCAGTGTTGCTGTGTTGTGTGTCCACTCTTGGGAGTGCTATAGCTTTTCTGATTACAGGTCTGGCTGACTCCTGAAGTGTGACTTGAGCAAAATCAGTTGCCGACCCTGCAACACCCCCTCCCCCATTCCTCTCTTACCACTGTTCTCTTGCCCCCTCCTGCCCTCCACCCTCTCCCGTTTTGTCCCTCCACACGTGTTCTCTTCCACCCTCTACCAATGCCCCATGCATTTTAACACTGAAGTTTGAGTAATTTTGTTTCTTCAGAGCTCCTGCCTTTCTGATCCTTTACTACATTTCTCTCTCTCTCTCTCTCTCTCTCTCTCTCTCTCTCTTTCTCTCTCTCTCTCCCTCCCTCCCTCCCCTCCCCTCTCTCTTCCTCCCTCACTCCCTGCCTTTCACTCTGTTTGCACCTTAAGAACATTCATACAAACACACACACACACACACACACACACACACACACATGCACCATACAGTTCTGTGAAAACGTGTACACATATTAACAAAGAATTGGCCAACATTTGAAGCAAGCAGTCAAAAAGACAACGTCAGTATTTGGGGAGAAAAAAAAAAAAAACCCATGGTGTGTGTGTGCAGGTGTTTGCGGCCCCAGAGAATGCGGCGGTGACCAAGATGGACATGAACAACCTGGCCATGGTGATGGCCCCCAACTGTCTACGCTGCGAGAGTCAGGACCCCAGCGTCATCTTCGAGAACACACCCGCAAGGAGATGAGCTTCCTGCGCACCCTCATCCAGAACCTGGACACCTCCTTCATGGAGGGCATCGTATGAGGGCCCCCACCCCTCCCTCTAGACGTGTGATAGGGAAGACCGCGTGTGAGAGGGCCGTGCAAGCAAGGCACGTAACTCTGAGAGGATGAAGTGGATGACTGCCAAGAGAGAGAGAGAGGGAGAAAGAGCTGTGTGCGCGCTACCTCCGTGAAAAACGTTATATGGGTGTGTTTCGTTCTTGTTTAGGTGTTTCCATTCCCTGTCTACACAATATACCAGTTGCCAATGGACTGAAACAGATGTGTGCTTTTCCATGGGGGAAATAGTGCCACTTTTTTTTTTTTCTCCCTCATGCTGCTTTCTGGTGCAGTGTACAGTAGCTGTGGAACAGTGGAGTGTACTTACATGTCTTGCAACCCTGCATCTCAAACATGCTGGTGAAGTTAGCGTGGAGTTAAGGGGCGTGAAATGAAAGTGACAGGATCACCTCAGAACCTCGGAGCAGATGGAGAGGAGATGCCAGGCAACATTGACTCAGTGCCCAGAACTAAAGATTACTTTGTGAAGCCGTGTGTGAACAGCAGTGATCAGATCACAGCAAACATGCCATATCCCTGTTCACCTGTAAACCAGATCAACAAATCAAATCATCAAAGCTCTGTGAACTGCTCTTGTTTGCCCAGTGCGGACTGATTTGCAAGTTGAAACCTAAAGTTCGTCAACTTTTTAGCTGTCCTGAACAAATATGAGTCCAAACTCATTGTAATGCTTTCTGAAACAGATATGAATGCTTTTTTTTGTTTTGTAGGTGTTCAGGTACAGATTAGATGTGTGGCAAGGACATACAAGCCATGATTTAAAGTCCAGGCCAACGCAGTTGCCATGTGTTGCCTCTGGATGAGGAGGGCAAGAAGAGATAGGTCTACACAAGTCCTGAACTTGCTACAGCATAATTTCAAACCTTATCTCTCTTTGGATGAGTAAGGATTGTTTTTCACTTTGCATGGACGGGTTTTTTTTCGGTACTTTTTTCGTTTAAATCTGATAGTGTGAAAATGATTGTGAAAAGAACAGAAAAGAAAAATATAGTTCATGTTAAGAGAAAACTCAAGCATCAGATGTGCTTGGTTTCATTGAAAAGCAGTTCATGTAACAGAGGTGTTGCAAGATATGAAGACAGTTTTATTTAGGTGTAAAAGGAGGGGGGGGGGGGATGAGGGCGGACAGGGACAGTGGGAGGAGGGTAGTGGGGAAGGAAAAACAAACTACTAGAAGTCAGTGTTTCACTGTTCTGAAGGGTTTCTTTTTCTTTCTTTTTTTTAAAAAAAAAAATTCAAATGCCTGTTCTGTTTTCTTTGAATCGCTGTTTCTCAAGTGACAAAATACAAACAGCAGTGAAAACTGGTGACAGATCGTAGTCTGCCTATGTTTATCCTAGCGTGCTAATGGTATACTTTGTACAAATCTTCACTCTGTGAACTGAGGAAAAAGCCTACTGATGAACCATATTAACAGATGAAAAGGATTTTTTTTTTCTGACAATCTAGTGTTACATGAGCATTGAATGTTGTGTGGGTGCTATTTATTACCCTGCCTGCACCCGGAACTCCATTCCCCATCCCTTCCATCTCTTCTCTCTACCCATCCTCCTCCCTGTTTCCATGAGTGGACGGTAGTGTGAGCTTTGTCAGAAAAACATTTCGCTTTCCGTATTATAACAAAATGGCAGTGGTGTGTTTGAAAGAAATTGATTCCCATTTGTACAGGCTTTTTTTTTTTTTTTTTTTTTTTTAGGTTGTGACTTGTTTGTTGGTAAATGACCTGCTTTCCTGTGTATATAGTGTCCACCAGTACAGACAGTATGTACATATAACAGAGAGGCCAATGTCTGTGTTATGAGGTGCGTTGGGAGGTATCATGATGATCAGCCCCACATCTCCTGTCCCCATCGGATGTGTCACAGTGGTATGATGTGCTTGTTTCACTGTGGATGACGGTATCTCTTGATCCCACCAGCTTCACGTCGTGACGCACTCTGGGCATAGTGGAACCAGACTGTATATACTGTGTGCGATCTTTGTGTATATACTGGCCCATTGACTTTTCTCTCTCTGCATTTCTTCCTGTAAAAAAAAAATAAATAAGGATACACACACAAAAACATTGTTGTCTCATCATGTTGGTATTTATCTTTTTTTTTTCCAGGACATGTTATGATGTAATCTGTGTGTTGATGATGTAGACAAAGAGTATGTATGACATAGATCCAGTTCTCTTGCAGTTTTCCTTTCTCATGCTACATGTTGGGTCTCTGTGTATCTCAAGTTCATATCATTTGAAGGGTACAGTACTATAAAGTATCATTATTGTGAATAGTGTTGTTTTTGTTTTAGGAACGTTAAACCCACCCATGTATGTAAATAGTTTGAAAAAAAAAAAAAATGTTGTATGTCTAAAGGCACATCTTATGTAATCAGTGTGGTTATGCATCAAAATGTAATTATGGAAGACTTTTTAGGCTCAGTGTGCGTTCTTCACAGCTCTAATTTATTTAGATTTTTAGGACAAACGAAAAAAGATATCTGTTCTGCTCTTTCTTGCGCAGAAAGGTATATTTTCCCTTTGTTCCATAGCTGTGTAAGCATGCGTGTATGTTTCTAACAGTACTGTGTTTAAAAAAAACAAAGTTGTTATGGATCATCTTGTTATGATGAACAAAAAGAAAGAGAGATCAAAACTATCTTGTTAAGATGAACTTAACAAATTATCTAGTTAAGATGAACAAGATAAACAAAGAGATCAAATCTAAAAATTTTCCAGCAATGATTGTCTTTCTGTTGCCCAGCCATTCTACAATCATTGTTGCAAAATCCTATAACTTCTGCTGGGACTGTACATTATATGAATTGAGTCAAATTCCTTGATCAGAATTTAAAAAAAAAAAAACAGAAAAGAAAAAAAAAATGTTTCAAGGAAGACCAAAAGATTGTGAAATTATGTATCACATACTGTCATTTCTGAGTTCTGATGGGCTCAGCAAGTATTCAGTGTTACAGATATTTGGAACGGGCATTTCAAAACTCTACATGACAATGAGTCATGGTGATGTTGATTTTTGACAACACAGTTTGATACGTGAAGACAAAGAACATTGTATGGATATGAAATACTTCTGTGTATGATCTTTGTCTTGTAAGCAGTTTAATTTATTACCCCTCCGCACTTTATTACCCCTCCGCAAGCTAATAATTATCATATGGATTAACAAGTCTTTAGTCTAAAACCAGACTCATGTGGGTCTCCCAAAGCTCAGATATGCTGAGGCTGCCATGGAACCTATTCATGTGGGGTAGTGCTCCTGTTGACCACCCCCTTTGTCCAGCAGCAGGGAAAACACGTTGGTCATAACCTGTACTGCTTTGGTAGGATTAGTGTAATAGGCACAGAGTCCAAAGGCACAAACTCCCCATATCTGCAATTTCTTCGACTGCGGAAACCCAAAAATGTGTTTTTCCGATGAGATCCTCTAGCAATTTTGTAGACAATTTGTCAGTAAAAGAAAAAGAGAATTGTGACAAGGTCATCAGTGTATCGTCTTCCTGCCCCAGCCTTTCTCACGGCTGTATTTAAAGATTTTGGTCTGTAACAATTCTTGGTTTCTTCTTTTGTGACTTGAACAACTTTTCATGCCTAATAAGTCGGACCCTCTAGACTCCCATCCTTCTCTTTGTGAGCTTTCACACTAGCTGTCCTGTCTTCTAGAAGAACCTGGCTGTCCTGGTAAGTTCCTTGAAGCTGTGCTAGACACACGTACACACACCACTACCACCCCTCCCATCCACCCCCCTCCACCACCAACAGCTTTCCACATCTGACCAGTTCTGTCTCTCCGCTGGGCATGGAATGGGTAGCCTGTAGGATATGCCGTCCTCCTTAGATCCATCATTGAGATCTTACCTGTGAAAGTTTGGGTCTTTGTCACCAAATTATTTGATAAGAAAGGAGCTGGAAATTTCAAGGTAGGCAGCAGTTCATTGGTAGACAAGCATTCCATCATGTGTGTGTGAATAGGATGGTAGAGAGGTCTTGAAAAATGCAGATGATAGACAGATAACTTGAAAGAAGACAGAGAAATCAAATATCAGTATTCAAACTGGACAAAATCTAGAGCAAAGACCTGGAAGAGACGACATGGACAAAATTTTTATATTGAAATAAGTTTGTCATACGAAATAATACAAAATTGTGAAAGTAGATGGAGAAGGAGATATGTGCATGTGTAAGAGACGGGGAGGTCTAAACAGAGGGGAGGGGAGGGGGACAAGATAANGTTTCTCTCAGTTTCCCCGACATAGTTCTCTTCACAGTCACGACAGTCTATTTGGTAGATCACTCCAGACTTGTCCAGTTTGTCAGTTTTGTCCTTGGGGGCGACCAGCTGGCTGCGGATGGTGTTGATAGGTTTGGGATGTACGGAGACGCCAGTTTTCCTGATCTTCCTGCTCAAGGCTTCAGTCACACCTGCGGACATAGGGGATGGTGACATGTCCTTTACGCCTGGTTTGGTCTTGTTTGGTGGGTAGGATGCGGTGTGATCTTCTTGCTAGCCAGGATGTTCCATGCCCACTTCTCACAGCCTGATATGGTGAGAACCAGTTTGAGGTGTTCCATTTCCTGGTCTTTGACATCCTGAGTAGAGCAGATGGTGTTGGCCCGATGGGTGAGGGTACGTATCACTCCGAGTTTGTGTTCCAGTGGCTGGTGGCTTTCAAACTGTAGGTACTGGGTCGGTGTGGGTAGGTTTTGGGTCCACACTGAAGGAGAGGCTGTCCTCAGTCCTGTGTGATGAGTGTGTCTAGCATGGCAATCGAGTTGTTCTCCTCCACCTCATGGGTGAATTTGATAGCAGGGTGTTGACTGTTCAAATGGTTAGTGAAGTCTTCCACCAGCTCCCTCTTGAGGATGGTCATGGTGTCGTCCACGTAGCGGCCCCCAATAGCGTGGAGGAGAATGGTAAGACGCCAGGGCTTCTCCTCGAAGTCCTCCATGAAGAGGTTGGCTACAATGGGGCTGACTGGAGAGCCCCATGGCCGCTCCTGTGGTCTGCTGGTAGAAGCTTCCTTGGAACGTGAAGTAAGTGGTGTTGAGACAGCAAGCCAGAAGTTCACAGATGCTGTCCACAGAAAGCGTAGTACGCTGGGGCAGAGTGTCGTCAGCCTGGAGTCCTGCTTTGATGATGTGGATGCTTTCTTCGACGGGGACGCTGGTGAACAATACCGAAACATCATATGATACCAGACACTCGTCAGGAGAAAGGGTGTAGTCTCTGCCAGTTTCTAAACCAAGTTGATGATATGGTGTTCTGTCGTGCCAACCAAAAGAAAGGTCTTGTTTTCACCTGGGTCTGGGGTCTGGTGGTTTACTTCCCTGCCGAAGTCATGGTTTCACCTGGGTCTGGTGGTTTGTTTCCCTGCCGAAGTCATGGTTTCACCTGGGTCTGGGGTCTGGTGGTTTGTTTCCTTGCCGAAGTCATGGTTTCACCTGGGTCTGGGGTCTGGTGGTTTGTTTCCCTACCGAAGTCATGGTTTCATCTGGGTCTGGGGTCTGGTGGTTTGTTTCCCTGCCGAAGTCAGGGTTTCACCTGGGTCTGGTGGTTTGTTCCCCTGCCGAAGTCATGGTTTCACCTGGGTCTGGGGTCTGGTGGTTTGTTTTCCCTGCCGAAGTCAGGGTTTCACCTGGGTCTGGTGGTTTGTTTCCCTGCCGAAGTCATGGTTTCACCTGTGTCTGGGGTCTAGTGGTTTGTTTCCCTGCCGAAGTCAAGGTTTCACCTGGGTCTGGGCTGGTGGTTTGTTTCCCTGCCGAAGTCATGGTTTCACCTGGGTCTGGTGGTGTGTTTGTTTCCCTGCCGAAGTCATGGTTTCACCTAGGTCTGGTGGTTTGTTTCCCTGCCTGTCAACAAAACTACCCAGAAACTATCGAACCGATCTGAACGAAACCTGTTTGAAAGAAGGAACTGGACGCAAGGACGGGTTAAGTGTTAGTGTGGATCGGCACTGTGGAGGAGGATCAAAGGGTAGAGGGCATTGTACTGCCAATGAGCCGTTTGCATCCGCGTCGGGTATTGTTGTTGCCGTCGTCGTTGTTGTTGCTGTTATTGTCCTTTTTTAAGCAGTTTTTAAGCAAAAAACCATCGAAACCGTTGTTAACAAACCTTGGACGAAAGATGAAAAGTAGGCCATTGGCGAACCTGTTTAAATTTTGGAGCGGATCAAAGTGGGATCCAGGATCCGTTCAACCATGATGGAGGGTCGCGCGTTTCCTGACTGCCCTTTTAATGACAGTCTGTTCTGTGTGAAGATGTTTTACATCTCTTGTCTTGAACCCCTGGCGTGTACAGAAATTAAATTTGCCTTGCCTTGCTGTGTACACATTCTCGATGTTGGTGGAAACAGGGTCTCAGTGCTCGTAGACCTTTCCAGCAGGTTCACACGCCTCTTTCACTTAATGTACCAACCGCTAAGACGTTTTACAGAATATTGTAACGACTTGATCTCTCTCTCTCTCTCTCTCTCTCATCTCTCTCTCTATCTCTCTCTCTCTCTCTCACACTCTCTCATCACACACACACACACACACACACACACACACACACACACACACACAAAGAGAGAGAGGGGGGAGGGGCACACCTACAGAGAGGGGGGGGGGGGGGGGGGCACATGTACACGAGAGACGACAGATAGACAGACAGACAGACAGACAGAGAGAGATGGGGTACACACACACACACACAAACACACACACACACCCACACACACACACACAGAGAGGAGAGAGAGAGAGAGAGAGAGAGAGAGAGAGAGAGAGGGAGAGAGCGAGAGCCAAGACTCCAGATAACGTATTCCTGTTTGGGCCACTGCCTCTCATGAAAGGGGTTTGCAAGTTAATTACACTCATCTTAGCACCCAAGCAGCCGCACTCAAGCATAACTAACACTCATTCGGAATACTACCTTTAACAGAATAAAGGATCGCATTTTGAACACTTTAAATAAATAAATTAAGGATTTTTTTTTTATAGGCAAGAGACAAATAGACAGACAGACTGATTTTAAACATCTTAGCCTCTGGTCTAGCAGTCTTCTATGTAAAATCCTTTAGTTTTGGATACAAGCAAGAAGAATATTGGCTCGAGGGTCGGCTACAGGTCAGACATAAAATCTGTTCTGAATGGATCTGCTTTTTTTTTAAAAAATTTTCCTTGTCTTCTGACAGGGAACAGAGCGTAAGGACGACTCACTCTCTTTCATTCCCTTCGCTGGGTGAAGGGAAACAACCCCCAATGCCAAGAGAAATATTCAAAGGGGTCAAAATTGGTCCATTTCAAATTGTTGCTGAGGGTGTGTAGCACAAGAGGCTTCGAGTGCCGCGGATGCAGTGGTGAGAGGGGGGTGGGGGCAAAATATAAACGGCTGAACATAGTTCAAAAAAGATGTATTTTTATATTTCACAGGTCAGTGATAGTCAATAATGACGGCTGACCTTTCAAATTGAAAAAACAATTCTCCCAATAAGATATGTACCTTGGTTGTGCCGAAGATTAAGTTGATTTTCAACGGAAACAAGCTGTATTATCCACTTACTTGTTCACACTTCCTCTGTGCTCTTGATCTCAATCTCGTTATTCATAAACAGTCCTAGATTGGTCGGGCTGTGTGATTCGTTCAGTGTTGTTAGCATCCTTGTGATTGAGACGTAGAGCTTTTTTCATACAGCAGACTGACAGACAGCCGACAGTGTCTGACTGGCGCACAGACTGAAAAACCCGTCAGGGGACATTACTGTGTATGGTGTAAAAAGGAACGGTGGGGATGGACAATTAAAGTGCAAGATTTGAAAAAAAGAAAATCGTTTTGGATTTAAATACCGTAAAAGTTAACGTTTGTCTTTAGTAGTTTTAGGAGTTTTAAGTATGACAGTTAAGTGAATCAAGATCAGGTTGCTTACACTTTCTCAAGAACGCTTTATAAGTGTGTGTGTGTGGTGTGTGTGGTGCGTGTGTGTGTGTGTGGTGCGCGCGCGCGCGCGTGCGTGCGTGTGTGTGTGTGTGTGTATGTGTGCGCGCGCGCGCCGCGCGCGCGTGCGCGTGTGTATTTGGTGTGTGTGTGTGTGTGTGTGTGTGTGTGTGTGTGTGGTGCGTGCATGTTGGGTGTGTGTGTGTGTAGGTGTGTGTGTGTGTGTGTGTGTGTGTGTGTGTGCGTGTGCGTTGTGTGTGTTTGTGTGTGTGTGTGTGTGTGTGTGTGTGTGTGTGCGTGTGTGGTGTGTGTGTGTGTGGAGGGGGTAGTGTGATTTTATGCTTCTCAAGTTACCGTCCGTTATGTATGTTTTGTTTGTGCGTGCATTTTTTTATTTTTATTTCTCCCTCGAAAGCTGTGTGTGGAGCACAGATCGGCTGCTTTTTCCATGTTGTCCATTCCTCATCAGTCGGCGATTCACATTTCCTGTTCAGAAAACTGACAAACAGAATCTATCAAACATCAAGTGGTGGTGGTGGTGGTGGGGTGGTGGTGGTGCATACACATTAGCAAAAATCCGCAGACCAGGTGGCAGGAGCTGTCCGACAGGCCAGTCCTCGCACGGCTGCCACACGCAACATGTCGGACGCTCACTCTTCGCATGGCTCTCTGCGCAACCTCCAGGACAGCAACGGTGTCGGTGCCAGGAAAGCATATCCTCCAAGAGCTCCAAGAGCGGCAGTGGAGAGAGCGCAGTGGGGGCCACGGTGGAAGCGTGGGGGGCACAGTGGTGGGAGGAAGTGCAGGGTCAGACCAAGACTTGGCTCGGCATGAGCGCTCGGACAGCTACCTGTCCCAGACCCCCATCCATTCCGATGTGGGTGTCCGGTGGGTCAGGACGAGCCTGACTATGCCAACATCCCCCGGCCTGGAACGGTGCTGCATCCAGGATTACCCGCCAACGCTACCAGGCCGTCTTCAGTCTGGACACCAGCAGTTCCCCCATCCTGGGCAAAGACGACGTGCAGATGAGGCGAAGTACCCGGATTATGATAGTAAGTGTTTTGGTGGGGTTTTGTGCATGGTTTTTTCAGTTTTCACTGTGAGGGTGTTGGTAGGCTTTTATAACGTGTTTATGGGAATGCATTAGTATTCTCTCTGTCTCTGTGACCTGTCTCAGTCTGTCTCTCTATCTCCGTATGTATGAATGTATGTGTGTTAATCTAAATCTGTATCTGTCTGTCTACCTAAATCTGTATCTAACTGTCTGTCTATCTGTCAGCCCATCTATCCATTCAACTACCTTTCTGTGTCTGTGTCTTTGTGTCTGTGTGTGTGTTCAATAATTTCCATGAAGCAGACTACACCTAAGGGTTATTCTGTGTATTTATTTTATGACTGCTGTCATTCCTAATTTGTCTTCTTAATATTGTTTATTGCAGTGACTATTTCAGCTTTTTCCTTTCACAATGACTGGTTCATTTGAGGTGTTTGAAGACAGGCGGAGGTGTAGCTGTAGTGTCAGATTGCAGCAGGAAGGCATTTTCTGGGAGTGGGCAGAATTGGAATTATCTTGTTTTTGTTAGATAAATTTTGTGTAGGAAATCTAATGTAATGAAAAAAAAAAAATGCCTGTTGAGTCACTTTAATGCTTGGGATGCAGTGTCTTTCTGATATATATACCCTGAGGAGAGCTTTTAGCTTGAAACAGATCTGTAGGTTTTTAATCCTTCGTTTTAAACCTGTTTTAAATTGTTATATATATATATATATATATATATATATATATATATAATATATGTATATATGTATATATGCTGTGTAAAAGCAATGATTATCAGAAAATAAAACCAGTACAAAATGAAGCAGTTTAATTCTGAGTTATGCAGCGTTTGTCGGGCTTTCTGTGAGGTACCTGTTGTGTAAAAGTAACTATCATTAGAAACAAAATCAGTGCAGAAGGAAGCATTTAATGCTGTGGAATGCAATGGGGTTTTCCAGCTTGTAATGAGGCATGTAAAGTTTAAAAATAAGATATTACATTTTATTTAAAAATAGGGATTATATTTTGTTCAAAAATAGAGATTACCAGAAACCAAAACCAGTAGAGAGTGAAGTAATTTAATGTCGTGGAATTCAAAGTCTTTTCAGCTTTCTGTTAGGGACATATAAAAAGAACTTATCAGAAAAACATGTCCTGTACAGAATGCAGCACCTCAAGGCTATGAAAACAGCTGTTTTCAGAAAACAAAGCTCATACAGAACAAAGTAGTTCACTGCAATGAAATGCGATCGTGCCCTGCAGGCTTTCAGTGAGGTAAATGTTTAAAAATAGTTGGGTGTCATAAAAGACCACCACAGAATGAATCCATTTCATGCTGTGGAAGGTGGCGTCCTTCCACCTTTGTTGCGCAAAAAATGGCTGTCATCATGAAACAAAACCTGCACAGAATGAAACAATGTAATGCATAAAAATGTCTTGAATCTGGTGATCTTGGTTAGCATCTGCACTCATCGATCACTTTGGGATGACAAAAAAAAAAAGTCAATACTGTAACCAACAGAGAGTGGCACTAGCTCTCACAACATCAGCGGTGGTGTTTGTTCACGTGCCTGTTTGACCTTCGGTCCGCCTGTTTAAGTGTCTGTGAAACTCCGATGCTGGCTGTTAGGGGGGGGGAGGGGGGGGGGGGGTCACTGAGGGAGTGAGACAGGTTTCAATGTGCGTACCTGTGTTGAGAAAAAAAAAAACCAGTCATGGGTC
>JADBJO010002574.1:167500-197500 GCA_016801955.1 Conus betulinus | reverse complement strand
GGGAAAAAAGCAATTGCAGTATTGATTGGGCTAAGCTGCTTTCTTCCGTATCGATGGATGAAACCCCATACTGATCAGGAAATGTCCTTTGTAATGAGGGGGAAGGACCCTCATTGATAAGGGAAAGCGCTTAATGATTGAGGGAAGCCATTGCTGAGGAAAGACAGCTCTTACTGTGAGAAGAAAAGCTCTTCTTGATTGGAGGAAGCCTTACAGCCATATTAAAGGAAAACCAGTATTGACTGTGTGAAAGCCCTTTTTGATGGGGAGAGAGACTGCTTATGGATGAGAAATGGCCTTATTGATGGGGGAACACTTATAGATGGAGGAAGTCCTAAAGCATGATACTGAAATGGACAAGCCCTTACTGATGTGCACTGTTCAGCGCTTTCTTTGCTGGCAGAAGCTGCCCTCTGAGAGCGACATAGAGAGCTATGCCCACCAGCACCTCAACCGCCACAAGAGGGCCTGTTTGGCAAGAAGGTCTCCCTCAACAACATGCTCACCTGGTCCAAGGTTTGAGGGCTGCTTTTTTTTTTATTTCTCTCTCTCTTTCTTTCTTTTTTTTTTCAAGGGGAAGGAGTAAAGTTTGGTGTGTGTGTCGTGTGTGTGTGTGTATGTGTAAGTTGGCAAGGGCATAGGGAAAGTCTGTTTGTGATGTTGGAGTTGTAGGTGGAGAGAGGTGTGACTGTGTCTGCCTGTGTCTGTGTCTGTATGCTTGTGCATGTGCATGTGTGCGGACGTGCGTGCAAGTGTGTTTAAGTGTGTATGTGTGTCGTAGCAGTAATAGTACTTAAATTTTATCTCTTTTCATAACACATATAATTGGACAAAATGTTTGTGTGAGAGAGAAAGAGATGTGTATGTGATTTGTGTGAATATGTATATACATTGAATTGGAAATGAGTTGGTGCATGTATACATATTTGTATATTTGTCTTAGCATTATGTTGTTTAGTTTATAAGTTTAATGGAAAATTTAATCAGCTTTGATTTAAATTTTGTTCAATATTTCAGCTAGTTTGATGAGTTTGTATGCTCTGCTTTTGAAAAAAGCAGAAAAATGCCAAATTCTGTTCATTTTTGTGTATATATGCCTCATAACCTGTTTATGGATGGTTTATGTATGTATACATTCGCACATATTAATGTACTTATCAGGATATGTGTACATATGTAAGCATGTAAAGTAGTGTTTACTATTTGTCTTTTTGTTATGTAGCATAGCCTTAGCGTTCAGAAATATAATGAGCATTTTATACGCTTTTACTTGAGTTCAGTGTTATTAAATTTTACATTAGTTTGTTCGTCCAGCTCTTGAAAAAGGAAAAGGAGATCAATGCAAGGTTCTGTGTATTTTCGCATACATTTCTGTTTCACCACACATAACCAGTGTATCAATGTGTGTACAGGACCCCATACAGAAGCCCATGATACGAAACAAACGACAAAAGCATCAAGAAAGAAGCCTGTGATATATTTAAGTGTATCCTTTTGGTGCTGACGTGTGAGTGACATTGTCTGTTAATTATTTACATTCAGTTTCAGATGAAAGAAAAAGAAACCGACTACAAGCTCAACTACCTGCAATATGTGCATCAGTTAATAACAAGATAGCTAAATTATTGACCAGATAGCTGAATTATTGACCGCCTTAAGGCTGATGAAACTAGGTTGTGTTGAGGGGCACTGGCCATTCCCCATGATTTTTATCACAAACAATTTACAAAAAAAAAGGAAAAAAGAAAATTTAAATGTATATTTATATTAAAAGAAAACATTTCAGTTCAACAGTGTGTGGGGGGGGGGGGGGGGGGGGGTGTTAATTTTTTTCGAATTCTGTATTTGATAGTTCTATATTTCTGGCAAGTTCTTGAATAGGTTTTTCACATTGAATTTCTTGAAATAGGTTTTTTTACTTTGCGTTGCTAGAGTTGTATAGTTTTCAGTCTGAATTAGATTCTTTTGTAATCACCTTTTCTTTTTACCTCAGTTGCAAACAATTAAAGCCTTATTAGTGGGTACAGACATTAAAATCAAAGAAACACATGACTTGTCTACATTGTTGTTCCCAGTTTCAACTCCCTTGGCTTTGGCCATGTGTTGCAGCCCATGCTGCTCGTTATCACTCTTCTCTACTAGGACTTTTTTTTTTTTTTTTTTTTTTTTTTTTTTGGTAAGTTCTGTAAATGTCCTGTCATACCATTTTGGAGCAAAATGGTGGTGATCCTTGACGGTGGTCAGTGATCCAGCTGTACATGGGTGACCGGCGGGGGAAACAGGCCCCCATCAGCGTGGCCCTGGACATCATCACCAAGGGCTGGGGCACCCTCAACCTGCGTGACGAGATCTACATCCAGCTGACAAGACAGACCACTGAGAACAAGAAAGAGTGAGTCGCTGAGGCTTGGGTTTGTGTCTGCACATGTTGCATGTGGTGTCATAGTTGACAGACTTTTGTACACTTTCAAAGTAGAGTTCCCTGAGTTTGGCGTTTTCAGATATATATTTCTGCAGCTAAAATATTGAGCTTTCTCTTTTTTTTTTTAAATCGATTTTTTTTTTTTCAAAGGACAGAAAGAAGGAAAAAGCGCAAAGGGTAACCTCTAACATTTTGGAAAAGGTAGTATTAATAAATTTTAAAGGCTGTTTGAAATAACTCCACCAGTTAACATGGACAAACGAATTACAAGATACAACATCCCACATTTCGATTTCTTAGGTCTTTTTCAGGCAAGATAAGCAACACTCTGGTATGACGAAAATGAAGAACGAGTAATCACTTACCTTCCCAGATAGGCGCAAGATGGGCGTTGTAGTGAGAAGCTGTCTCTTGACTCCATTAGTGTCTAGGCTGAGGAAACTTCTTCTCTACCTTAACTCTATGATGGGCCAATTGGGCACTTGTTCACCGGCCTCCTCCAGCTCTTGTGGGTTGTGTGCCAAGAGAACTAGACAGTGAGCTGACACGTTTGAATGTGTGTTATTGCCAGAGTTTGGTGCACCAAATATATCCCTTTTTTTTTTTTTTTTAGTAGCATTGCTGAATGTTAATATTTGCAAATTATTATCAGGATGGTCATTTTGGCTGTTACCATGATTGTTTCTTGTTTCTGACGGTGTGTGTCCTGATTGTGTGTCCTGATGTGTCTGATTCTTGTTTCTTATGGTTGGTGTGTGTGTCCTGATTTTTCTTGTGTCTTATGGTGTGTGTGTGTGTTCTGTGTGTGACAGGGAGAGTTTACAGCGGGGCTGGGAACTGCTGGCTATGTGTCTTCACTTCTTCCCCCCATCCACCCGCTTCCACTCCTACCTGGAGGGCTACATCACCAAGCACCTTGATCACAGTCTGGACCTCCCCAATGTAAGACACCTGTCTAATCACCTCAGCAGTGACAGATCACTATGATAGAGATCAGACTATCATTTTCTGAGTGTAAAAACATCACTTTTTTTTTCAAAAATTATAATCTGAAAAAGTCATCTTAAAAACCCAAAGCACATAACATATGGGTAACTTTTTTTTTGTAACATGACATGAGTACTCTGTGGTTGAGTTACCTGGTGTTAACATGCTGCGAATGCTATTAGCAGGTGACTGATTCGACAAAATGATTTGCAGGATCGATGGCAGCAATCATTTAGAAAACATGAGACCA
Source organism: Conus betulinus (assembly GCA_016801955.1). Classification (NCBI taxonomy): domain Eukaryota; kingdom Metazoa; phylum Mollusca; class Gastropoda; order Neogastropoda; family Conidae; genus Conus; species Conus betulinus. Next base: position 193,841 of record JADBJO010002574.1, on the reverse strand, counting down.
AATTTTTCAAAGGATTGTTAGTAAGTGATTTCTGTGCACACGTTCAGTCCTTTTAAACCTGAAAACTCACGTGACATGAATTGCAGACCAGTACATTCAACTGGATTGGCTAATTTGAAAGAAAACCAGTGACCCATTGCAGACCTCTCTTCAAGCATTGGCTAATTTGAAAGCTCAGCCCCAGTCAAAATATTTTAGACATATGGTCAGATTATGCTGCTGTGTGCTGCTCAAGTAGTAGAACTCCTTTGACCACAAAGGACAAAGGAAAAAAAAATCAGTGATGACAGTGCCAAAGGTGGTGACTTTGTTGAAAAATACACAAAAGAATGGTTGGACAGGAAAGACACAGATCCACTTCTTTTTTTTTTTTTTTTAAACAAATTAAACTATATTTTAACTTCATAAAATAAATGCAGTATGATTATTTGATCTTTGAAAATGGGCATTATCAAAAGGATGAACTGGTACTCCACTGTGCAAAGTGAAACTTCTGTTAGCTTTAGGTTTTTTTGAGAAAAGATTCAGTTTAGCAATTGGCGTAAAGTGTGCAGTCTCTGTGTTGTGAGCACAGAGTGAATGTCGCATTCCAGTGGTACCCTCATACTTTGGGTGTAACACATTGCAAGAGAAAGAAACAAGCACTGAAAGAAACTGGTTCTCAGCCTGGTTTAAAAAAAAAAAAAAAGAAGACACTGGTTCAGAAATGGAAAGATAAAGAGCCAAAGGTCATCTTTAACGTGATTCATTGGCGGAGGGCGGGACGGTCAATGGTCAAGCAAGTAGCGTGACTTTTCGTTAAGTCAGTGTAGTGTGCCATGTAACTCAAAAGTGCATTTTTCATTGATTGGGGTTTTTTTTTAATATAGAAATCAAGGGGTGCACCTACAATACCAGCTGCCAAAGAACTGAAAGATTATGGTGACATAATATAAGGCAGCGCTGACGAATCGAAATAGTAAAACTGCATAGAAGACGAGTGCTATTGGTTTTTATTTGACTGGATACATTCTTCAAGATGGTTTGGCCCTTCAGGGTTTCTTTACACAGTCATTGACATTTTGTTTCTTTTAGTGGGAAGATAAATTTGCCTGCTTTGTGTTTACAGTGCGTAATTTTATTGATTGATTTTTTTTTTTTTTATTAATGCTCACAGCACAGACTAATGAAAATGTGTGTGTCTGTGTGTGTGTGGACAGGTGCCAGTGAGTCACTTTGCTACGCACTGCTCCCAGCGTCTGGAGCGCATCATGCAGACAGGAGCCAAGAAGGGGAGTGCGTCGTCCCACTCTCGAGGAAGTGGTGCAGGCCAGGGTACATACATTTTTCAGACACATTTCTCTGTTACTGTTCTTCAGTGTCCAGTAGCTGTGGATTTAACTCGTCATTCGAAAAATACACTTGCAGTGAACTCTTTTGAGACTTATTGAGAATTGTACCCTGTACAAGGTGTGTTTTTTAAGTTTGATTTACTTATACATTGGAAAGGAGCAAAACAAATAGATCTAGAGAGTCAGATATTTGATGTGAAGCACATGCCAAGGTAGCGATGAGGATATGGACTACTATCTGCATTACAGATGTGCATTGTTTCACATCCATGTTTTGGCATTTTCTCTCACTGATCGAACTGTTAAGAAGACTCATTGGGCAACATTGCTTTGAGCACACCCACCAGAGACACCTCCCTGTGAAAACGGCAGGGTCTTCAAGCTGAATGCCAACTCCAGTAAAGATTACCTCCCTTGCAGTTTTCCCAATATTGTCTATTGAATGGTCTCACATGTATGCATAAGTTTATCATTGCTGATGGTGCTTTCAGATCTGTAGAATTGAATTGTCTTAGGTCTTTTCCAGGACTGTGCAGTCAGTGTCTTCCTGTGTTTTAGGTCTTTCCCAGACCATGCAGTCAGTGTCTTCCTGTGTCTTAGGTCTTTCTTAGACCATGCAGTCAGTGTCTTCCTGTGTCTTAGGTCTTCCCAGGACCATGCAGTCAGTGTCTTCCTGTATCTTAGATCTGCCTCAGACCATGCAGTCAGTGTCTTCCTGTGTCTTAAGTCTTCACAAGACCATACAGTCTGTGTCTTCCTGTGTCTTTGGTCTTCCCAAGACCATGCAGTCAGTGTCTTCCTGTGTCTTTGGTCTTCCCAAGACCATGCAGTCAGTGTCTTCCTGTGTCTTTGGTCTTCCCAAGACCATGCAGTCAGTGTCTTCCTGTGTCTTTGGTCTTCCCAAGACCATACAGTCAGTGTCTTCCTGTATCTTAGATCTGACTCAGACCATGCAGTCAGTGTCTTCCTAAGAATATAGTTAGTTATATAAGAATATAGGCTGGGATTTGACATTAGAAAAGTAGTTGCAGACTCTGAATCAAAAACTTACTTGGAGAATATTTTAACAGGGTCGCCCTGTCTTCTTCAGCTCACTGTCGCTGTTGTGGCAGCGAGGCCTGGTGGGACAAGTGTTGTGTGGGGGTGAACGGTTGTCAGGATCAGTAAGTTTTTGATTCTGTGTCTGTAACTACTTTCCTAGTGTCTTCCTGTGTCTTAGGTCTTCCCAAGACCATGCAGTCAGTGTCTTCCTGTGTCTTAGGTCTTCCTAAGACCATGCAGTCATTGTGTTCCCGTGTCTTAGGTCTTCCCAAGACCATGTAGTCAGTGTCTTCCTATGCTTAGGTCTTCCTAAGACCATGCAGTCAGTGTGTTCCCGTGTCTTAGGTCTTCCCAAGACCATGCAGTCAGTGTCTTCCTGTGTCTTAGGTCTTCCCAAGACCATGTAGTCAGTGTCTTCCTGTGTCTTAGGTCTCCCAAGACCATGCAGTCAGTGTCTTCCTGTGTCTTTGGTCTTCCCAAGACCATGCAGTCAGTGTCTTCCTGTGTCTTTGGTCTTCCCAAGACCATGCAGTCAGTGTCTTCCTGTGTCTTTGGTCTTCCCAAGACCATGCAGTCAGTGTCTTCCTGTGTCTTTGGTCTTCCCAAGACCATGCAGTCAGTGTCTTCCTGACATCAGTGCCACTGTCCACAACGTGTGTTGTCACTCTGTCATCAACAGTTCAGATAATCACTTTTCTTTTTTTTTTTTTTTTTTTTCCATGCATCCATATACTGTCCTTCCCAACATTTTTTTTTTTCAGAAATCAGTGCTCCACTTTCTGTTTCACAGTTTGTACCCAGCCCTTGATGAAGCTTTTTTTTTTCTGTTCAGAAATCCATCTTCCACCCCTCCATGTTTGGAAGCAGCTTGGAGGACGTGATGCTGCTGCAGAAAGAGCGTTTCCCTGAGCGACAGTTGCCATGGATACAGACCACTCTTTCTGAAGAAGTTCTGCGGATGAGCGGGCACTCTGACAGAGGGTATATTCAGGTAAGAAACTGTGGTCCATGTACAGACTGCACCCTGTCCTCCCCTCTTCCTTCATTGTCACTGTTGTGCAAGTTTGGGTGTCGGTTGGGGATGTAGAATGTGTAAGGTTTGGGTCAAGATTAGTGCATCTACTGAATGGCTTTTTTTCCTCAGAGGGCAAGATGGAACAACAGCAGATTTGGGCTGCATTTCCAGTAAGCATACAGTCAGGACACTTAAAAAGCTCATGGTTGCTATTGTGCCCCAGCCTCATGCTTTTTTTCTACCCCCACACACAACGCAAAAGCATCAAAATCTTCAAAATAGTTGTCTGTCTTCTTTACATTCATTATATTTAACAGGTAAATGAATTGTGTATCATTATACTGTTTTTTCTCTCTTTTCTTATGTCGTTAAGCCACAGCATTAGTTTTCCTGACAAGTTACATGTGCACATTTTAACTAAATTTCCAAGATGCAGTATGATACAAACCAACAAGTAACAGACAAACCAATGGATAAAAGTCCAGTCTGCAGGCAAGTATTTGCACACAGTGGGTCAGTATCAGAGGCTGGAACAATGAACAGAGCGAGGCCAGCTGTTGTCTGTGCAGTCAGTGCTGACACGGAACCTGAAAGACATGCTCTGTGAATCTCGGGGATTTGTGCTTTCCTTTGCTTTCCAAACATCAAAAACAAAACCTTCATGTAGACTGCCTGCCTCTGAGAAAAGGGCAGGAATGGGGAAATATTTGCAGGTCGTATGTTACGAAAAATGTTGGGATGATGATTGAAAACAAAAGCAGAATAAAAACATTGATGACATCTCAAGTTTGAGGTGAAATACACAAAAAGAGAAAGGAAAAAAGAGACATTTTAGAACTGATGCTGCTTAATCATTTGGAAGCGGGAGCAGACTTCATACAAGCCTCCTAACCTGACAGTTTTTTTATAAATAAGCCCCTGAAAACTTTCAGAACTGACATAGAAAAAAGATGGATGGAGGGGAAGAGAGAGTTGTGGAGCCAAGGGAGTGGAAATGGGGAGTCCCATTTTTTTTTTTTTTTTTTTTTTTTTTTTTTTTTTTTTTTTTTTTTTTTTTTTGTTTGTTTGCTTTCATCTGATAACTGAAGGATTTTGAAAGTTGTGCCCTTTGATATAGAAACTTGACCATCTGTGCTGTCAGGGTGCCAGGGGGACATTGATGAAGTGAACGCTCTCAAGCTGCGCTGCGACCAGTGGATGATGCCCTCAGACTGCCCGGACCCCCATGTGCCGGCCTCCCTGCTGAAGCTGTGGTACCGGGAGCTGTCAGAGCCCCTCATCCCCGCACACCTCTACAACGAGTGTGTGGACAACCACGCCGACCCGGCGTGGCCATCAGCATCGTCCATCGTCTGCCAGACATCAACCGGCTGGTTCTCTGCTACCTCATCCGCTTCCTTCAGGTCAGTGGATGATGATACCATGTTTCCTCCTAACATGACAGAATTCTTTGTTCAGGGGGTAGGGATGGGGTGCGGCAGTGGGTGTCAACTCTTTTTTTTTCTTCAATGTAAGAAGTTAAGATATGTTACACACTGCTGTCGTTTACCAAGTTCTCTGACAACATACAGCTGTTACCAGTGTTGCTGTTTGTTGTGTGACTCTGTGACAACATACGGCTGTTACCAGTGTTGCTGTTTGTGTCACGCTGTGACAACATACGGCTGTTACCAGTGTTGCTGTTTGTTGTGTGACTCTGTGACAACATACGGCTGTTACCAGTGTTGCTGTTTGTTGTGTGACTCTGTGACAACATACGGCTGTTACCAGTGTTGCTGTTTGTTGTGTGACTCTGTGACAACATACGGCTGTTACCAGTGTTGCTGTTTGTTGTGTGACTCTGTGACAACATACGGCTGTTACCAGTGTTTGCTGTTTGTTGTGTCACTCTGTGACAACATACGGCTGTTACCAGTGTTGCTGTTTGTTGTGTCACTGTGTGACAACATACGGCTGTTACCAGTGTTGCTGTTTGTTGTGTGACTCTGTGACAACATATGACTGTTACCAGTGTTGCTGTTTGTTGTGTCACTGTGTGACAACATACGGCTGTTACCAGTGTTGCTGTTTGTTTGACTCTGTGACAACATATGACTGTTACCAGTGTTGCTGTTTGTTGTGTCACTGTGTGACAACATACGGCTGTTACCAGTGTTGGTGTTTTGTGTCACGCTGTGACAACATATGGCTGTTACCAGTGTTGCTGTGTTGTGTCCACTCTTGGGAGTGCTACAGCTTTTCTGATTGCAGGTCTGGCTGACTCCTGAAGTGTGACTTGAGCAAAATCAGTTGCCGACCCTGCAACACCCCCTCCCCCATTCCCCTCTTACCACTGTTCTCTTGCCCCCTCCTGCCCTCCACCCTCTCCTGTTCTGTCCCTCCACACATGTTCTCTTCCACCCTCTACCAATGCCCCATGCATTTCAACATTGAAGTTTGAGTCATTTTGTTTCTTCAGAGTTCCTGCCTTTCTGATCCTTTACTACGTTTTTCTCTCTCTCTCTCTCTCTCTCTCTCTCTCTTCTCTCTCTCTCTCCCCCTCCCTCCCTCCCTCCCTTCCTCCCCTCTCCCTCTTCCTCCCTCCACTCCCTGCCTTTCAGTCTGTTTGCGCCTTAAGAACATTCATACAAACACACACACACACACACACACACACACACACACACACACACACACATGCACCATACAGTTACCTGTGAAAACGTGTACACATATTAACAAAGAATTGGCCAACATTTGAAGCAAGCAGTCAAAAAGACAACGTCAGTATTTGGGGAGAAAAAAAAAAAAAACCCATGGTGTGTGTGTGTGCAGGTGTTTGCGGCCCCAGAGAATGCGGCGGTGACCAAGATGGACATGAACAACCTGGCCATGGTGATGGCCCCCAACTGTCTACGCTGCGAGAGTCAGGACCCCAGCGTCATCTTCGAGAACACCCGCAAGGAGATGAGCTTCCTGCGCACCCTCATCCAGAACCTGGACACCTCCTTCATGGAGGGCATCGTATGAGGGCCCCCGCCCCTCCCTCTAGACGTGTGATAGGGAAGACCGCGTGTGAGAGGGCGTGCAAGCAAGGCACGTAACTCTGAGAGGATGAAGTGGATGACTGCCAAGAGAGAGAGAGAGAGAGGGAGAAAGAGCTGTGTGCGCGCTACCTCCGTGAAAAACGTTATATGGGTGTGTTTCGTTCTTGTTTAGGTGTTTCCATTCCCTGTCTACACAATATACCAGTTGCCAATGGACTGAAACAGATGTGTGCTTTTCCATGGGGGAAATAGTGCCACTTTTTTTTTTTTTCTCCCTCATGCTGCTTTCTGGTGCAGTGTATAGTAGCGGTGGAACAGTGGAGTGTACTTACATGTCTTGCAACTCTGCATCTCAAACATGCTGGTGAAATTAGCGTGGAGTTAAGGGGCGTGAAATGCAAGTGACAGGATCACCTCAGAACCTCGGAGCAGATGGAGAGGAGATGCTAGGCAACATTGACACAGTGCCCAGAACTAAGATTAATTTGTGAAGCCGTGTGTGAACAGCAGTGATCAGATCACAGCGAACATGCCATATCCCTGTTCACCTGTAAACCAGATCAACAAATCAAATCATCAAAGCTCTGTGAACTGTTCTTGTTTGCCCAGTGCGGTCTGATTTGCAAGTTGAAACCTAAAGTTTGTCAACTTTTGAGCTGTCCTGAACAAATATGAGTCCAAACCCATTGTAATGCTTTCTGAAACAGATATGAATGCTTTTTTTTTTTTTTTGTAGGTGTTCAGGTACAGATTAGATGTGTGGCAAGGACATACAAGCCATGATTTAAAGTCCAGGCCAATGCAGTTGCCATGTGTTGCCTCTGGATGAAGAGGGCAAGAAGAGATAGGTCTACACAAGTCCTGAACTCGCTACAGCATAATTTCAAACCTTATCTCTCTTTGGATGAGTAAGGATTGTTTTTTTCACTTTGCATGGACGTTTTTTTTTTTTTTCGGTACTTTTTTCGTTTAAATCTGATAGTGTGAAAATGATTGTGAAAAGAACAGAAAAGAAAAATATAGTTCATGTTAAGAGAAAACTCAAGCATCAGATGTGCTTGGTTTCATTGAAAAGCAGTTCATGTAACAGAGGTGTTGCAATATATGAAGACAGTTTTATTTAGGTGTAAAAGAAAGGGGGGGGGATGAGGGCGGACAGGGACAGTGGGGAGGAGGGTAGTGGAGGAGGAAAAACAAACTACTAGAAGTCAGTGTTTCACTCTTCTGAAGGGTTTCTTTTTCTTTCTTTTTTTTAAAAAAAAAAATTCAAATGCCTGTTCTGTTTTCTTTGAATCGCTGTTTCTCAAGTGACAAAATACAAACAGCAGTGAACACTGGTGACAGATCGTAGTCTGCCTATGTTTATCCTAGCGAGCTAATGGTATACTTTGTACAAATGTTCACTCTGTGAACTGAGGAAAAAGCCTACTGATGAACCATATTATCAGATGAAAAGGATTTTTTTTTTTTTTTCTGACAATCTAGTGTTACATGAGCATTGAATGTTGTGTGGGTGCTATTTATTACCCTGCCTCCATCCGGAACTCCATTCCCCATCCCTTCCATCTCTTCTCTCTATCCATACTCCTCCCTGTTTTCATGAATGGACGGTAGTGTGAGCTTTGTCAGAAAAACATTTTCGCTTTCTGTATTATAACAAAATGGCAGTGGTGTGTTTGAAAGAAATTGATTCCCATTTGTACAGGCTTTCTTTTTTTTTTTTTTTTTTTTAGGTTGTGACTTGTTTGTCAGTTAAATGACCTGCTTTCCTGTGTATATAGTGTCCACCAGTACAGATGGTATGTACATACAACAGAGAGGCCAATGTCTGTGTTATGAGGTGTGTTGGGAGGTATCATGATGATCAGCCCCACATCTCCTGTCCCCATCGGATGTGTCACAGTGGTATGATGTGCTTGTTTCCACTGTGGATGACGGTATCTCGTGATCCCACCAGCTTCACGTCGTGACGCACTCTGGGCATAGTGGAACCAGACTGTATATACTGTGCGATCTTTGTGTATATACTGGCCCATTGACTTTTCTCTCTCTGCATTTCTTCCTGTAAAAAAAAAAATAAAAATAAAGATACACACACAAAAACATTGTTGTCTCATCATGTTGGTATTTTATTTTTTTTTTTTTTCCAGGACATTATGATGTAATCTGTGTGTGTTGATGATGTAGACAAAGAGTATGTATGACATAGATCCAGTTTCTCTTGCAGTTTTCCTTTCTCATGCTACATGTTGGGTCTCTGTGTATCTCAAGTTCATATCATTTGAAGGGTACAGTACTATAATGTATCATTATTGTGAATCATGTTGTTTTTGTTTTAGGAACGTTAAACCCACCCATGTATGTAATAGTTTGAAAAAAAAAAAATGTTGTATGTCTAAAGGCACATCTTATGTAATCAGTGTGGTTATGCATCAAAAATGTAATTATGGAAGACTATTTAGGCTCAGTGTGCATACTTCACAGCTCTACTTTATTTAGATTTTTAGAACAAAAAAGAAAAAAAAGATATATATCTGTTCTGCTCTTTCTTGCGCAGAAAGGTATATCTTCCCTTTTGTTCTATAGCTGTGTGAGCACGCGTGTATGTTTCTAACAGTACTGTGTTTAAATATAACAAACAAAGTTGTTATGGATCATCTTGTTATGATGAACAAAAAGAAAGAGATCAAAACTATCTTGTTAAGATGAACTTAACAAATTACCTAGTTAAGATGAACAAGATAAACAAAGAGATCAAATCTAAAACTTTTTCCAGCAATGATGATCTTTTCTTTTGCCCAGCCATTCTACAATCATTGTTGCAAAATCCTATAACTTCTGCTGGACTGTAAATTATATGAATTTGAGTCAATTCCTTGATCAGAATTTAAAAAAAAAAATAAGAAAAGAAAAAAAAAACGTTTCAAGGAAGACCAAAAGATTGTGAAGTCACGTATCACATACTGTCATTTCTGAGTTCTGATGGGCTCAGAAAATATTCAGTGTTTACAGATATTTGGAACGGGCATTTCAAAACTCTACATGACAATGAGTCATGGTAATGTTGATTTTTGACAACACAATTTGATATGTGAAGACAAAGAACATTGTGTAGATATGAAATACTTCAGTGTGTGATCTTTGTCTCGTAAGCAGTTTAATTTATTACCCCTCCGCAAGCTACCCCTAAGCTAATATTATCATGGATTAACAAGTCTTTAGTCTAAAACCAGACTCATGTGGGTCTCCCAAAGCTCAGATATTGCTGAGGCTGCCATAGAACCTATTCATGTGGGTAGTGCTCTGTTGACCACCCCCTTTGTCCAGCAGAGAAAACACATTGGTCATAACCTGTACTGCTTTGGTAGGATTAGTGTAATAGGCACAGAGGCCAAAGGCACAAACTCCCCATATCTGCAATTTCTTCGACTGCGGAAACCCAAAAATGTGTTTTTCCAATGAGATCCTGTAGCAATTTTGTAGACAATTTGTCAGTAAAAGAAAACAGAATTGTGGCAAGGTCATCAGTGTATCGTCTTCCTTCCCTAACCTTTCTCATGGCTGTATTTAAAGATTTTGGTCTGTAAGAATTCTTGGTTTCTTCTTTTGTGACTTGAACAACTTTTCATGCCTAGTAAGTCGGACCCTCTAGACTCTGTGATTCCCATCCTTCTCTTTGTGAGCTTTCATACTAGCTGTGTCCTGTCTTTTGAGAAGAACTTGGCTGTCCTGGTAAGTTCCTTGAAGCTGTGCTAGACACACGTACACACACCACTACCACCCCTCCCTCCCACCCCCTCCTCCACCAACAGCTTTCCACATCTGGCCAGTTCTGTCTCTCCACTGGGCATGGAATGGGCAGCCTGTAGGATATGCCATCCTCCTTAGATCCATCATTCAGATCTTACCTGTGAAAGTTTGGGTCTTTGTCACCAAATTATTTGATAAGAAAGGAGCTGGAAATTTCAAGGTAGGCAGCAGTTCATTGGTAGACAAGCATTCCATCATGTGTGTGTGAATAGGATGGTAGAGAGGTCTTGAAAAATGCAGATGATAGACAGATAACTTGAAAGAAGACAGAGAAATCAAATATCAGTATTCAAACTGGACAAAATTTAGAGCAAAGACCTGGAAGAGAAGACATGGGACAAAATTTTTATATTGAAATGAGTTTGTCATACGAAATAATACAAAATTGTGAAAGTAGATGGAGAAGGAGGTGTGTGTGTGTGTGTGTGTGAGAGAGACAGGGAGGTCTAAACAGAGGGGAGGGGAGGGGGACAAGATAAAAAAAAAGAAGACTTAGTGATGAGGAGGCCACTGTGGGCACTATGTTCCTGCTTTGTCAGCAGACTTTACCTTTTTTTTTTCCTGCCTAGGGCTTTTTTTTTTCATGCCTAATCTCCGACATCTGCTCAGCTCTGTTCACCTTAACTTCCATAGACATAGCAACACTTACATTAACCCTGTTGCAGTTCCATTGCCAGGTTAACCGCTAGGTTAACCGCCAGGTTTTCAGGAATAGGACGCAGCAGGCCACCCACCAGAGAGGGATCCTGCACTGCTGCAGCGTCACTTCAGGGAGAACCATCAGTAGAGCCTGTTCAGATTAAACAGATGTTAGACTTCACCTACTAAGCTCCCTCCTGGCAACACTTCATTACACAGTCACAGATGAAGCAGACTGCTCACATTTGTTGCTATGGCCTGCCACTCCCTTCGGCAGGAAGGAGTGAAAGGTCAGTGAATGAGAAACAGGTTTTTTTTTAACTGTATCTCATGAGAATGATGACAAAGCAGGTAAATTCCGATTGCTGCACTTACTAATAGTTTCAAAAGGAAGCTGCACTTTGCAAGCGTTTGGTGAATCACTTAGCACAGATTACAAGATGAAAAATAAAGACACAGCTTAAACATTCTAACATCTAATTCAGCTTCTTTTCTTTTAAGATCATTTCATGTTCAAGAGTCACATGCTGGATGTTGTCTCTAAGGGCCGGAGATAATGGAGGAGATCTCTGGTAATGCTGTTTTGCCATTGTTTTTCCCCCTTACACCACACTTAGCAACACCTCTGGTTGGTAGGATGAATGGTTGAAAGTTTGACTCTTGATGATGATGCTATGTGGCATCCCATTTTGGGCTGAAGACTGTGTGAGATTGCTGTAGACGCTTTTATTTTATAGCTTTTAACATACTATCGGACCTCAGTCAGAGAGCATATGACCGAGCATTATATGGTAACAAGTATTGGCACCAACGGAGCCCCAGACATATTGGCAAGTGCAATATTGGTCAGAACATGTGCAGAAATCCCACAGTATGGGCCCGTGATGAGTATCACACCTGGAACAAAACTTACAGCCTCATGATCATCACACTACCACGCTGAAAACTGCAGCGGTGTCATTGCTTTTTCTTGATGTCGTGTTAGACTGCTACCGCCTTCATGTTCCTTGTCTGTGTCTCTTTCTCTTCAGTGTAGGCTGGCTTCTTTTATTTTGTTTTGTTTTGTTTCTTGTTTTTTGTTTTCAAAAGTTGGTGGGGTATATGTCTGTTTTCAATATAACTTCCATTGACTGTAAAAAAAAAAAAAATTATGGTAATGAACATGTATGGAGCATTTTTTTTTTTGTCAATAATATGAGTTCAAAGCCCTTTTCAAAACAAAAATCATCTCCACCTTTCCCCCACAGAACCCAGACCCTCTCACTACTTTAACCCTCCCCACCCCTCAAATGCCTTCATATCCACAGTGCCACACACACACACACACACACACACACACACACACATTATGGCAAGAGTTTGCTGATATTTGTTTAAAGACCAGCTGCCTCACACTTATTTTTGTTGTTGTTGTTTTTGCTCCAGCAGTCTAGTGTTACATAATGAAGTTTCACATCAGTGATAGAAGCTCAGAGTGGATGGAACTGAAGCCTGTTGACTACTGTTGAACGGTGCTTGGATTATGTTCATAAAATCTGTTAAGAAATATGCAAAATGAAATGCATACGTACATAGCGTAGTGCAATGTAAATTGTAGCATTTGGTGTGTTTGAGACAGAAAGGGAGATTAACCAAACAGATTTTTTTGTTTTTTTTTTTTTTATTTCTAAATGTTGTGGAAAAAGGGATGTTTTTCACTCAATTTTTCTACAAAGATTGAGCTGGTCAGTTGGAAGCATTTATTTTTTTTTTTTTTAAATAATGATTTATTCTGTTGGTCATTTTGTATCATGTACAGTCCCACATTTGGCTCAGCTACCCTGATATGTTAAGAGAGTGAAGCTTCCTTTGAGGTCTGGTCATGGAATGGTGTAAACATTACTGCAGTGGCATTATTCTTTCTGTCTGATTCAGTGGCAGGGAGAAAGGTATATATGCAAAGAGGAGGCGGATGGAGGGGAAGTTGTGGTCAATACATCTGCTTAGGGAGCATGACAGATGGCTGTAACTGTGATCTGAATCTTGACACAGATCAAGGGTTTTACACCCCATCCTGTGCTCCAGATTCTGATTGTTGGTCTAAGTCCTGACCTTGGAGATGCAGTAAGATCCAGAATGCTTCCGGCATCCAATGTATGAGAAAGGAAGCTACACTGAAAGAGTTGTCTACTTGGGGAAAAAATGATAGCAGGAAAATCCACTGTGTGTGGCAACAGATATACACATAGACAGAAAAAAAAAAGAAGAAAGAAAGAAATGGATGGAAAATGGTCTCCAGTGCATGTGTCATCCCAAGAATCTGTTGACAAATGCTGTGATGCAACCCCTCTGAAATCCTCTGGAGGTAAGACTGTCATAGTGGCAGGGGTCTTTGACTTGGTAGGCTCTTCTGATTACAAAGTGAAGTATGGATGTATAGTTAAAAAAAAAAAAAAAAAAAAAAAAAAAAAAAAGGTCACGTCAGGTATCACACGAGATACATGTCCATTTCTACTAAACTACATCATTCTGGGCCTGCTCCTTGGGAAGTGGACTATAGGCTGTTGGTGGTGAACTGTTGGTTTTTCGTTAGTCTTGTAGATTTCTTATTGTCGTTATTGGTGACATTCGCCAGCTTCATTATCAGAGAGAAAGCAGTCCACAAATAAAAGGCAATTGATTTTCTGGTTAGTATGTATGTGTGTGTGTGTTTCTGTGTGCATGTGCATGTGCATGTGTGTTCTCAAGTTTAAAGTCTTTTGACTACGATTGAAAATTGACAGTGTGTGCGTGTGTGTGTGTGTGTGTGTGTGTGTGTGTGTGTGTGTGTGTGTGTGTGTGTGTTTAGATGTGTTTAGAAGACAGATCAGTTTATCCAGAAGGATGGTGAGGATCTAAAACTTCCTAAACGTGTCTTGACATCTAACTCCCACAAAAAACTGCATTGGCTGATGAATTGATGACCATGCGAGACGGGGGGGGGGGGGGGGGGTGGAGAAGGGAGGGGGGAGTTCCAGTGTTCGACATGCACAACAATTATGACTGGGAGGGAGAAAGGATGGGAATGGGGTGGGTATGACATGGTTAAACCAACATGCAGCAAAGTGGTTGACTACTCACAACAGAGGGGAGTCATCAACTTTTGCAGAGCCAGTGCTGCCTTTATGGGAGAGGAGAGAGATGGGGCGGTTGTGTTTCAGGATCAGTGATACCCAGACCAGTGCGTGTGTCTGTGTGTGTGTGTATGTGTATAGATGAGAGGGGGGAGAGTGTGTGTGGTCAGATATGCGTAGGCCTGTTTGGGTACAGGTGTGTGTTCGTGCACAAGTCTGTTCTGATTCCTCTGTTGTTTCATTTGACAATGAAGACAAAGCATGTTGATCTCTTTTTCTACAGTAAAGTGCTGATACGGAATTCTTTACATAGAGCAGTTGGATCAAAACAGGAAAGGGGAGGGGCGAGGGCATTGTGGTTTTTCCATTAATTACAGTAGGTTATTGTCATGGCACAAACTGGTAACATGAGTTGGGTATTTGAGTAGTGTATTATTTCCATGTTGATGTTTTGGGCTTTTACATTCATCCGTGTGTTCAGTGATACAACATTGGCATGCATTGTGTTACGGAGTGGACTTCATTAGTACCATTACACCATGTAGTGTTATTCATACTGTCAGTACTATTACACCATGTAGTGTCATTCATACTGTCAGTACTGTTAGACCATGCAGTATTATTCATACTGCCAGTACTATTACACACGCAGTGTTATTCTTACTGCCAGTCCTGTTAGACCATGCAGTGTGTGATTCATACTGCCAGTACTGTTACACTGAGCAGTGTGTGATTCATACTGCCAGTACTATTACACCATGCAGTGTTATTCATACTGTCAGTACTGCTAGACCATGCAGTGTAATTCACACTGCCAGTGCTATTGCAGTGTGTGTCATATTCATACTGTCTGAGCAGTGTATTCATACTGTCAATACTGTTACACTATGCAGTGTGTGATTCATATTGTCAATACTATTACACCATGCAGTGTGTGATTCATACTGTCAGTACTATTACACCATGCAGTGTGTGATTCATACTGCCAGTACTGTTGCATGAGCAGTGTGTGATTCATACTGCCAGTACTATTACACCATGCAGTGTGCTATTCATACTGTCAGTACTGTTACACCATGCAGTGTGTGATTCATACTGTCAGCACTGTTACACCATGCAGTGTGTGATTCATACTGTCAGCACTGTTACACCATGCAGTGTGTGATTCATACTGTCAGTACTGTTACACCTTGCAGTGTGTGATTTCATACTGTCAGTACTGTTACACTGAGCAGCGTGTGATCCATGCTGTCAGCACTTGGACACCATGCAATGTGTGATAGATAGCTGTCCAGGGATGTTCAGATCAGCAGAGTCACCGTCAGCTGTAGCTCAGAGTCTGTATTTTCCTGGCAGTTTTGACTTGGTCTTTTGTTGCGGCCAGTAAAAGAGAGAGAATTTTCAGGAAACAGTCAAGTTGGATCAGTTCACTGTTGTTGGGAACATGAGGTTGTGTTTGCACATGTGTGTGTGCATGTGCTCATGCGTGCGTGTGCTTGTGCATGAATGTGTGTGGGTTTTTTGTCGCTGATACTTTCTTGTGCTTTTAAATCATTTTCTGCTTCAGTCTTTTGAGTTGAGAGGATTTTTTTTTTTTTTTTTTTTTTTTTTTTGCATTTGGGTGCAAACAGGGTTTAGAGAGGAGAGAGGCTGTGACAGTGGTAGACTGTTTCAGCTACAGAAGGACTTTGATGTGGATGTTGAAGTCAAGATTAGCATTATTGTATGTTGCTGTGGTCAATGTCTTGAGAAGCACTGTGATTGTCCATGAACTTCGACCTTGTTCCTTGATTACCATTCATCGTATAGGTCAACGTTACAGTGTCTTCAATTGTCTCTGTCGTGCATGTTTCCCCTATGTTTTGTGAAGTGGAAATGTGAAGTTTGCTCTCGTGATGGTCTTTGGTCTGATGTCCTAACCTCTTGCCTGATTCACGTTTGTATTACACAGCTATTCAACAGAGGCACATGAAATTGTACTTATATGTCATAATACTGATTTTCATCCTTTGTGTGTGTGTGTAGATCTTTATAAGGCGTGAGTGAAGTGGACCACGGTCCTAAGTGAGTGGGGGCGACATTTTGGATTCATTGTATTTACAAGTTTTTTTGTGTACGAGAGTGAGGTGTGTTTTGTGATCCTTATGTTTAACCAAGCAGATGAGGGGAGCAGTCACAGGGACAGGTGTTTGTTGGTGGTTCGTTCACAGATAGACTGGAAAGTGAGATGTGTTAGTGGTCCGTTCACGGATAGACTGGAAAGTGAGATGTGTTAGTGGTCCCGTTCACAGATAGACTGGAAAGTGAGATATGTTAGTGGTCTGTTCACAGATAGACTGGAAAGTGAGATGTGTTAGTGGTCCGTTCACAGATAGACTGGAAAGTGAGATGTGCTAGTGGTCCATTTCACAGATAGACTGGAAAGTGAGATGTGCTAGTGGTCCGTTCACAGATAGACTGGAAAGTGAGATGTGTGCTAGTGGTCCGTTCACAGATAGACTGGAAAGTGAGATGTGTTTGTGGTCCGTTCACAGATAGACTGGAAAGTGAGATGTGTTAGTGGTCCGTTCACAGATTAGACTGGAAAGTGAGATGTGTTAGTGGTCCGTTCACTGATGGACGGGAAAGTGAGATGTGTTAGTGGTCCGTTCACAGATAGACTGGAAAGTGAGATGTGTTAGTGGTCCGTTCACTGATAGACGGAAAGTGAGATGTGTTAGTGGTCCGTTCACAGATAGACTGGAAAGTGAGATGTGCTAGTGGTCCGTTCACAGATCGATGGGAAAGTGAGATGTGCTAGTGGTCCGTTCACAGATAGACTGGAAAGTGAGATGTGATGTGCTAGTGCTCCGTTCACAGATAGAATGGAAAGTGAGATGTGCTAGTGGTCCGTTCAACAGATAGACTGGAAAGTGAGATGTGCTAGTGGTCCGTTCACAGATCAACTGGAAAAAGTGAGATGTGCTAGTGGTCTGTTCACAGATAGACTGGAAAGTGAGTTGTATTAGTGGTCCGTTCACAGATAAACTGGAAAGTGAGGTGTGCTAGTGGTCCGTTCACAGATAGACTGGAAATGAAGGGAGTAGTGGTACGCAATCAGACCACATCTTTCTCCCCCCTCTTCTCTGCTCTCTCCCCCCCCTCTCTCTCTCTCTCTCTCTCTCTCTCTCTCTCTCTCTCTCTCTCCTCCAGCTCTTTTGTGTCTCACGAATCAGACATCCCTATCAGGTCACCGTCATAGAATGTTTTTCAACAGTTGTGAGGTTTGACAGTTTTGTAGAAACTAAAAAAGGAATAAAAACTCCCCACCAAACAGAAAGCCAGCCAGTCTGCCTGCCTTTCACTTCTGAATCTTCCACCTCCACCCTGTCCTTTTCCCCTGTCTCTCTTCAGACTTTTGAAACATTATTCTCTGTTGTTAATAGGAGTGTAGATGGGAACACATGTATCATACATAATGTGTATTGTAAAAGCCTCATGTTTTTTTTTTTTGTGTTATAGATATTTTCAACGGTGAATTAATTTTCATATGATTCAACGTGTTTGTGAAAAGTGAAAAGCCAAATGTATTAATTAAAAAAAAAAACTTTTGATGAGTCTTGAATTGTGAACCAGGTTTTCATTTTTAATAACAACTTGACTTTTTTTGTTTATTACAGCAGTATAAGAAAGAAAGAAAGTAAGCCCAAGACTGTGCCATGAATATAGACCTCGTAGCACAATGATTGGAAATGAGAGCTCTTTTCTGTCTGCTTTTTCCTGCACGTCTCAGATGGAGTGTGTATCATGACTTGGCTTCTGCTTTTTTTTTTTTTTTTTTTTTTTTTAGGGTGCACCAACGTGATGTCATGTGTCTCTGTTTCGAGTTTTTTCTGGGCTTTAAGTTGATGTTTTTTTTTTTTCTTTTTTTTCAAGTGAGAGCTGACGATCATATTATGGCCCTTACGGTAGTGGTGAGCATGTATGATCTGCCTGTTGTGACAGCCATTTTTTGCTGCAGCATTTGCCGCAAGGTGGAGTTGGTACATGCCTTTCGTTGTTAGTGGGGAGATTGTGTGTGTGTGTGTGTGTGTTCGTTGTGTAGTGGGTGAGTGTGTGCCTTTCATTGTGTGTGGGTGATTGTGTGTGTGTGTGTGTGTGTGTGTGTGTGTGGACCTGGTTTCCATATTGATTTATTGATTAACGTTTCTGCGTGTTTGAGTTTGTGGCTGTAGCGGTGTGTTTGTTTCCTTCCGGTTCGTCATTTTGTGACACAGCTCATTGTGGATTAATTGTGTATCATCTTCAGTCGGTCCTGGGTATCTCATACAGATGCCAGTCAGTCACTGTGGCCATGTGTGTACATCTTCACACCAAAGAGTCTGTGTCTGCCAATAAAGTTTGTATTACAAACCTCTTTGCTGCCTCTGTGTGTGTGTGTGAGAGAGAGAGAGAGATGGACAAAATGCGTCAATAATGTAATAAACCAAGTAAAGTTGCACATGCATGCATACCCGTGCAGTTGCACATGCACGTATACACACATACACATGCACGCACACATGCTCACACACACACACACACACACACACGCACACACACACATGCATACACGCACACGTGCGCTCAAACGTGCGCGCGCGCGCACACACACACACACACACACACACACACACACACACACACACAGAAAAGTAATACGATCAATAGACAGCTAAGCTTTACTGAGGAACATTCAGCTTATTGACATGGGCGCAAAAACCTGTCCAGTTCAGGTAACAAATGTTGGCAGTGGAAGCTGAAAAACTGCACTGAAAAGGAATACTGAAGCATTGTGGGTTGGAAAACGGACACTGACACTGGAGAACTTCTTTTTTTTTTTTCTTGAGATGAAAACCAGGAAATGTACATTGTGAAGGAGACCCGTAGATTGTACATGAAAAAAAAAGGAGAACGTAAATTGTACATGAAAAAAAAGGAGAAGTAGAGATGAGAAGGGTGTACTAAGGGGGCAAGGCAGGAAAACTGTGCACTGTTTTGAACACTGGACAACTGTCGAGGAACCCAAGAAAATGTGCTTTGTAAATGAACGCTGGAGAGCTGTGCTTTGTAAATGAACGCTGGAGAACTGTGCTTTGTAAATGAACGCTGGAGAACTGTGCATTGTAAAGGAACACTGGAGAACTGTGCATTGTAAAGGAACGCTGGAGAACTGTGCACTGTAAAGGAACACTGGAGAACTGTGCACTGTAAAGGAACACTGGAGAACTGTGCATTGTAAAGGAACGCTGGAGAACTGTGCACTGTAAAGGAACACTGGGAACTGTATATTGTAAGGAACACTGGAGAACTGTGCATTGTAAAGGAACACTGGAGAGGTAACTGTGCATTGTAAAGGAACACTGGAGAACTGTGCACTGTAAAGGAACACTGGAGAGGTAACTGTGCATTGTAAAGGAACACTGGAGAACTGTGCACTGTAAAGGAACACTGGAGAACTGTGCATTGTAAAGGAACACTGGAGAGTAACTGTGCATTGTAAAGGAACACTGGAGAGGTAACTGTGCATTGTAAAGGAACACTGGACTACATGTGCATTGTAATAGAACACTGGAGAACTGTGCATTGTAAGGAACACTGGAGAACTGTGCATTGTAATAGACACTGGAGAACTGTGCATTGTAAAGGAACACTGGGACTGTGCACTGTAAGGAAAACTGGAGAACTGTGCACTGTAAAGGAACACTGGGAACTGCACTGTAAAGGAACACTGGAGAACTGTGCATTGTAAAGGAACACTGGAGAGGTAACTGTGCATTGTAAAGGAACACTGGAGAGGTAACTGTAGCATTGTAAAGGAACACTGGAGAACTGTGTATTGTAAAGGAACACTGGAGAACTGTGCATTGTAAAGGAACACAGGAGAACTGTGCATTGTAAAGGAACACTGAGAACTGTGCATTGTAAAGGAACACTGTAGAAGTAACTGTGCATTGTAAAGGAACACTGTAGAAGTAACTGTGCATTGTAAAGGAACACTGTAGAAGAACTGTGCATTGTAAAAAGAACACTGGAGAAGTACTGTGCATTGTAAAGGAACACTGGAGAAGTAACTGTGCATTGTAAAGGAACACTGGAGAGTAACTGTGCATTGTAAAGGAACACTGGAGAACTTACTATGCATTGTAAAGGAACACTGGAGAACTTACTATGCATTGTAAAGGAACACTGGAGAACTTACTGTGCACTGTAAAGGAACACTAGAGAAATAACTATGCTTTGTAAAGGAACGCTGGAGAACTATGCATTGTAAAAGGACCCACTGGAAAACTAACTGTGCATTGTAAAGGAAAACTGAAGAACTAACTGTGTATTGTAAAGAAACACTGGAGAACTAACTGTGCATTGTAAAGGAACACTGGAGAAATGTGCATTGTAAAAGGAACACTGGAGAACTATGCATTGTAAAATAACCCCGGAGAACTAACTCTGCATTGTAAAGGAACACTGGAGAACTAATTGTGCATTCTAAAGAAACACTGGAGAACTAACTGTGCATTGGAAAGGAACACTGGAGAATTCCGCTTTGTAAAGGTACACTGGAGAACTGTCTATTGTAAAGGAACACTAGAGAATTATGCATGTAAAATAACGCTAACGGGAGAACTAACTGTGCATTGTAAAGGAACACTGGAGAACTAACTGTGCATTGTAAAGAAACACTGGAGAAATAACTGCGTATTGTAAAGGAACACTGGAGTACTCTGCATTGTAAAGGTACAATGGAGAACTGTGCATTGTAAAGGAACACTGGAGAACTTTAACTGTAACAACACCAGAGAACAGTTGATTGTAAAGGAACACTGGAGAACTGTGCACTGTAAAGGAACAAAGGAGAACTGTGCATTGTAAAGGAACACTGGAGAACTGTGCATTGTAAAGGAACACTGAAGAACTGTGTATTGTAGAGGAACACTGGAGAACTAACTGTGCATTGTAAAGGAACACTGGAGAACCAACTATGTATTGTAAAGGAACACTGGAGAACCGTGCTTTGTAAAGGAACACAGGAGAACTATGCATTGTAAAGGAACACTGGAGAACTGTGCATTGTAAAGGAACACTGGAGGACTGTGCATTGTAAAGGAACACTGGAGAACTGTGCATTGTAAAGGAACACTGGAGAACTGTGCATTGTAAAGGAACACTGGAGAACTGTGTACTGTAAAGGAACACTGGAGAACTGTGCAGTGTAAAGGAACACAGGAGAACTGTGCACTGTAAAGGAACACTGGAGAACTGTGCAGTGTAAAGGAACACAGGAGAACTGTGCATTGTAAGGAACACTGGAGACCTGTGTACTGTAAAGGAACACTGGAGAACTGTGCAGTGTAAAGGAACACAGGAGAACTGTGCAGTGTAAAGGAACCCTGGAGAAATAATTGTGCATTGTAAAGGAACACAGGAGAACTGTGCATTGTAAAGGAACACTGGAGACCTGTGCATTGTAAAGGAACACAGGCGAACTGTGCATTGTAAAGGAACACAGGCGAACTGTGCATTGTAAAGGAACACTGGAGAACTGTACACTGTAAAGGAACACTGGAGAACTGTGCACTGTAAAGGAACACAGGCGAACTGTGCATTGTAAAGGAACACAGGAGAACTGTGCATTGTAAAGGAACACAGGCGAACTGTGCATTGTAAAGGAACACTGGAGAACTGTGCATTGTAAAGGAACACAGGCGAACTGTGCATTGTAAAGGAACACTGGAGAACTGTACACTGTAAAGGAACACTGGAGAACTGTGCACTGTAAAGGAACACTGGAGAACTGTGCATTGTAAAGGAACACTGGACATCTGTGCATTGTAAATTAACATTGCAGACCTGTGCATCATAAAGGAACACTGAAGAACTGTCATTTGTAAAGAACACTGGAGACCTGTGTGTTGTAAAGGTACATCGGAGAACTGTGTATTGTAAAGGAACACTGGAGAACTGAGCGTGCATTAAAGAAACACTTGAGAACTAACTGTGCATTGTAAAGGAACACAGGTGAACTGTGCTTTGTAAAGGAACACTGGAGAACTGTGTATTGTAAAGGAAGACTGGAGGACTAACTGTGCATTGTAAAGGGACATTGGAAAATTGTGCTTTGTAAAGGAACACTGAGAACTGTGTATTGTAAAGGAACACTGGAGAACTGTGTATTGTAAAGGAAGACTGGAGGACTAACTGTGCATTGTAAAGGGACATTGGAAAATTGTGCTTTGTAAAGGAACACTGGAGAACTGTGTATTGTAAAGGAACACTGGAGAACTGTGTATTGTAAAGGAAGACTGGAGGACTAACTGTGCTTTGTAAAGGAACACTGGAGAACTGTGTATTGTAAAGGAACACTGGAGAACTGTGCATTGTAAAGGAACACTGAGAACTGTATATTGTAAAGGAACACTGGAGAACTGTGCATTGTAAAGGAACACTGCAGACCTGTGCATCATAAAGGAACACTGGAGAACTGTGCATTGTATAGGAACACTGGAGAACTGTGTATTGTAAAGGAACATCAGAGAACAGTGTATTGTAAAGGAACACTGGAGAACTGAGCGTGCATTGTAAAGAAACATTTGAGAAACTAACTGTACATTGTAAAGGGACACTGGAAAATTGTGCTTTGTAAAGGAACACTGGAGAACTGTGTATTGTAAAGGAACACTGGAGAACTGTGTATTGTAAAGAAAGACTGGAGGACTAACTGTGCATTGTAAAGGAACACTGGAGAACTGTGCATTGTAAAGGAACACTGGAGAACTGTGCATTGTAAAGGAACACTGGAGAACTGTGCATTGTAAAGCACACAGGAGAACTGTGTATTGTAAAGGAACATCAGAGAACAGTGTATTGTAAAGGAACACTGGAGAACTGAGCGTGCATTGTAAAGAAACATTTGAGAACTAACTGTGCATTGTAAAGGAACACTGGAGAACTATGCATTGTAAAGGAACACTGGTGAACTGTGCTTTGTAAAGGAACACTGGAGAAACTGTTTTTTATATATGACATTGGAGAACTAGCTGTGTATTGTAAAGGAATACTGGAGAACTAACTGTGGATTGTAAAGGAACACTGGAGACCTGTGCATTGGAGAACTAACGTGCATTGTAAAGAAAAACTGGAGAACTAACTGTGTATTGTAATGGAACATTCGAGAACTAACTGTGTATTGTAATGGAACACTAGAGAACTGTGCTGTGTAAAGGAACACTGGAGAACTAGCTGTGTATTGTAAAGGAACACTGGAGAACTAATTGTGCATTGTAAAGGAACACTGGAGAACTAGCTGTGTATTGTAAAGGAACACTGGAGAACTAATTGTGCATTGTAAAGGAACACTGGAGAACTAACTGTGTATTGTAATGGAACACTAGAGAACTAACTGTGTATTGTAATGGAACACTAGAGAACTGTTTATTGTAATTGAGCACTGGAGAACTGTGCATCGTAAAGGAACACTGGAGAACTGTGCATTGTAAAGGAACACTGGAGAACTGTGCATTGTAAAGCAACACTGGAGAACTAACTGTGCATTGTAAAGGAACACTGGAGAACCAACTGTGCATTGTAAAGGAACACAAGAGAACTGTGCATTGTAAAGGAACACTGGAGAACTGTGCATTGTAAAGGAACACAGGAGAACTGTGCATTGTAAAGGAACACAGGAGAACTGTGCACTGTAAAGGAACACAGGAGAACTGTGCATTGTAAAGGAACACAGGAGAACTGTGCATTGTAAAGGAACACTGGAGAACTGTGCTTTGTAAAGGAACACTGGAGAACTGTGCACTGTAAAGGAACACAGGAGAACTGTGCACTGTAAAGGAACACAGGAGAACTGTGCACTGTAAAGGAACACTGGAGAACTGTGCTTTGTAAAGGAACACTGGAGAACTGTGCATTGTAAAGGAACACAAGAGAACTGTGCTTTGTAAAGGAAGACTGGAGAACTGTGCTTTGTAAAGGAACAGGAGAACTGTGCACTGTAAAGGAACACTGGAGAACTGTGCTTTGTAAAGGAACACTGGAGAACTGTGCATTGTAAAGGAACACTGGAGAACTGTGCATTGTAAAGGAACACTGGAGAACTGTGCTTTGTAAAGGAACACTGGAGAACTGTGCATTGTAAAGGAACACAGGAGAACTGCGCATTGGAAGGAACACTGGAGAACTGTGCATTGTAAAGGAACACTGGAGAACTGTGCATTGTAAAGGAACACTGGAGAGAACTGTGCATTGTAAACGGACACTGGAGAACCATGCATTGTAAAGGAACACTGGAGAACCAACTGTGTATTGTAAAGGAACACTGGACATGGGTCTTAGGGTCCTTTTTAGTCCTTTAAAGTTCTTATATTTAGAATTCTTCAGAAAATGCCTTTAAAGTACTTTAATTTGACCAAGAGGTCCTTTAATATTTTGTCAACGGCCTTTAAAATGCAATTTGGTCAGTTAAAGTCTTTTAATTTTGCGATACAAAAGAATATTTTCGGTTGCAGAAAAGAAAAAAGAACTTTAGGTATGAAATCAAAAGATCGGCTTTTCTGTCGGGTCGTTGAAGGACACGATGCTTCTTGCAGCAGTTTCCTCGAAAGTCTCGCGACGATACTTCCATGCGTCATCTTGCATCGTTCACACGTCTTTACCTGCTGACAATTTTAAGCCCAGTTTTTCGTCCACAATGCCAGGCAAATGTTCTTTTCAAGATCGTTGGCTGAGAGACAAGGATTACAAGGACTGGGTGTGGAAAGTTCTGAGGGACAAGCATGAGGCGCGCTGTGCGTTTTGGGAACACTGGAGAACTGTGCATTGTAAAGGAACCCTGGAGAAAGGAACACTGGATAACTGTGCATTGTAACGGAACACTGGAGAACTGTGCTTTGTAAAGGAACACTGGAGAACTGTGCTTTGTAAAGGAACCCTGGAGAAAGGAACACTGGATAACTGTGCATTGTAAAGGAACCCTGGAGAAAGGAACACTGGAGAACTGTGCATTGTAAAGGAACCCTGGAGAAAGGAAACACAGGAGAACTGTGCATTGTAACGGAACACTGGAGAACTGTGCATTGTAAAGGAACACTGGAGAACTGTGCATTGTAAAGGAACACTGGAGAACTGTGCATTGTAAAGGATCACAGAACTGTGCATTGTAAAGGAACGCTGGAGAACTGTGCAGTGTAAAGGAACGCTGGAGAACTGTGCATTGTAAAGGAACACTGGAGAACTGTGCATTGTAAAGGATCACAGAACTGTGCATTGTAAAGGGACACTGGAGAACTGTGCATTGTAAAGGATCACAGAACTGTGCATTGTAAAGGGACACTGGAGAACTGTGCATTGTAAAGGAACACAGGAGAACTGTGCATTGTAAAGGAACACTGGAGAACTGTATATTGTAAAGGAACACTGGAGAACTGTGTATTGTAAAGGAACACTGGAGAACTGTGCATTGTAAAGGAACACTGGAGAACTGTGCATTGTAAAGGAACACAGGAGGACTAACTGTGCATTGTAAAGGAACACTGGAGAACTGTATATTGTAAAGGAACCCTGGAGAACTGTGTATTGTAAATGAACACCGGAGAACCAACTGTGTATTGTCAAGGAACACTGGAGAACCAACTGTGTATTGTAAATGAACACTGGAGAACCAACTGTGTATTGTAAAGGAACACTGGAGAACCAACTGTGTATTGTAAAGGAACACTGGAGAACTGTGCATTGTAAAGGAACACTGGAGAACTGTGCATTGTAAAGGAACACAGGAGAACCCAACTGTGTATTGTCAAGGTACACTGGAGAACCAACTGTGTATTGTAAAGGAACACTGGAGAACCAACTGTGTATTGTAAAGGAACACTGGAGAACTCTAAATTATAAAGGAACACGGAGAACCGGTTGTTGTAAAAGAAACCTGAGAACTGTGCATTGTAAAGGAACCCCGGAAATTTGTGGGCTTCCAAGGAAACTGGAGATCTGTGTGTTTAAATGAAAACTGGAAATCGTAGGTTGCAAATGAAAACCTGAACAAAAAAAAAGGAAAAGAAAAAGAACAAAAAGGAAAAGAAAAAAAAGGGAGGGGGAGGGGAGACAGCTGGGTGGGTGGAGAGATGGGGGGGGGGGGGTAGGCATAAGCCCTGAGCAAAGCACATGACACATCACAGCTGTTGCTTTTCTGTTATACTGCAACCTGTATACAGCCTTCAGCTGTCGCCTTTCTCATTTCAGCCGTCTTTACACTGTACGTAGCAGGTGCCTCATGTCGTACTACAGTCCCTGCACATTCTACAGCGGCCAAATGACAGTCATACCGCTGTCTATGCAACATACAGCTATCACATTTACCACTAT
>JADBJO010002574.1:155000-162500 GCA_016801955.1 Conus betulinus | reverse complement strand
AATTGCCGGAGTTTAGTTCCTCTTTGTTAAGCAACAGTCTTCAGACCATATGACCAGAAACAGTAGATCTATCGGCAATAATTCCCTTATTTAAAGATTTCAATTTGAAGTCCACAGATAAGTGTCAGGAATCATTACGATCACCAACATGCAGATAGCACCACCATTTAGAAAACAGATCTTCTGACATGATGACATGATCAGTTACATTACAACTATGTGGAGAAACAAAGTAAAATGGCCGTTTTCGTCACCACAGCAGCAACCATTGAGAATGACATAAATTTAACAAACAAACAAACAAATAAACAAAAGCATACCTTTAACAGTTAACTCCCAAAGTTATTTACACTTTCATGTTTTGATTTCCTTTGTAACGTATCAACAGAAGTAACATTAATGAAATCAACATCATCATCATCATCATCATCATCATCATCACCATCATCATCATCATCATCACCACACCACCATCAGGAGAGTAATTATTATTATCTGCTCTTGGGTGTTCGTTTCCAGTTCTTGCATCAAGATCGCCAAGGATCATCCCATTCATATCCTGCTAGCTGTGAACATGCAAAATATTTTCTTCTAAGTTAACAATACACTCTTTAACCTCCACTAGGTTGTACAAGAGCTATTCTCTGGTGGGGTGTAACAACAAATGAACAGGATATCTTTGTCACAACTGAATATAAACTTCTTTATTTTGACAGCAACAACATTCTCACAATTTAAACTTATTTATGGACACGAAATTTTGTCAACGATTTCCCTATCAACAATAAAACTCCACCTGAATTTCTACCCAATCGAGAAAGGCATTCATATCTGCAACGGCAGTTAATTCTGCCTAACTAACAGTATGTGCTTGAGAGGGTGAGTGGGGAATAATAAATGCTTCTGAAATGAGTCTTCAGCAAGCTTATAGTCTCCAAGGAGGAGACACTCTCTAATGGGGAGGAAACTCACTAACATATAACTCCTGGTCAGATACCGGTATTTCGAAACCTGATTGTTTCTCCTCAGTGACCGCGGAAAGTGGTAACTTAACTACTCTGCCTTTTCGGTTTTAAGAAGAATGCTATCCCAGAAAAAGGCTAGTGTGCAATACCATAGTATATTAGTTGAGTTTAAAAAAAAAAAAAAAAACACCAAAGGTGCCACCTAAGAAGCAAAAGAAAATCATGAAGAGCAAAACAAGCTACATTTTCTAGTGAAAAGTAGAAAATATATAAGAAGATAACCTCTTAAGACACAAGTGCTGAGGGCCAGTTCCTCTAAGACGTAAGAGCAAGTTTTGTTTAATAATTGAATATTTCTTGCAGCCTTTTCAACACCAAGCTGCTCTGTAAGTTGCTGAAATGCTGCTCGGTACTTATCCTTGGAATTTATTTTTATATATATATATATATATATATATATATATATATATATATATATATATGTTGTGTCTTAAGAGGTTATCGTTTTGTATTTTCTACTTTTCACAAGAAAAATGTAGCTTGCTTTGCTCTTTCATGATTTTCTTTTGCTTCTTAGGTGGCACCTTTGGTTAGTTTTTTTGTGAACTCAACAAACATACTACGGTATTGCACACCAGCCTTTTTCTCGTATAGCATTCTTGGTGTTTTTTTTATACGTGTTCGCTGTCTGCCATCACGTGCGGTCAGTGTTAGGAACTTCCATTTGTGTCTGCAATTGTTAACCATTTCTATCCTAGTGTTTAGGGTTGCTAATTTTGGTTTGCATAGGATCATATATTTTTCTGTTAGGCATAAATTACATCTTTTTGAAATGTTATTGTATGATGCAGCTCTTTTTAAGATTTTCCAGGATATGTTGTAGTCTATTTTTTTATCTTTGAGTTTCCAAATATATTTTACTCAATTCTGTTTGATTTTTGTATCTTTCTTTGTTAAATGACTGTTTATGATTTGCATATCTAGTTTTTAAACTGGTTTTCAGTGATACCTATATATGTTTCTTCAGTGTTCTCTGATTTTACAGTGGCTTGGTATACAATATTGCTGTGGAGGCATTTATTGTTTAGAGGGCACTGTTGTTTCTTGGTACAGTTGCAAGATTTCCTTTCTTCACCCTCGTTTGTCTCTGCACTGCTTTTCGTCGTTTTTGTTGGTTGAATCAATGATGTTTTTGAGATTCGGCATACATGAGTATGATAATTTGATGTTGTGCCTGTTAAATATCTTAAACAGTTTTTGTGCTCTTTTGGGAAAGAAGATGTCAGAATTTTAAAGAATTCTTTCCCAACGTTTGTTTTAACTCTTCCATCGTATGGGGGGTTGTACCATATGATTTTCCTTTTTCCTGTTCTTCTTGTGTCTGCTCATATCATTTCCTGGGTCATAGTGTAATTTGTAGTTGTAGCCACTTTGGTGTAACGCTTCTTGGTATTCAGCTGCAGTGTTGTTAAATACTGTTTCATTACATGATGACAGATTAGATAATCTCTTGTTTATGCCTCTAGGTATCGTTTTGAGTATGGAAGGTGGGTGATTACTTTTGATATTTACATAGACAGGTGTGTGTCATTTGGTTTTTTGTATATGGTTTAAATGTATGTTGGTTGAGGTCTAACGTGATGTCTAAATAATTCACTATCTTTTGTTAGCTTCTGTGGTGATTTTTAAATTTTGGTCGTGGAAGATTTTGCACAATTCTTTTTTTCTTATTTTCAATGTTTCTAGGGCTATCACTCAGTGCAGCGAGGCCATCATCTCTACAGTCCAATTTTGTTTTCAAGTTTATTTTGAATGTTAGATAGCATGAATAGTCCCGACAAGTTCGCAGGTTTCGGCACCATCATACGATCCCATAGTGACATCAAAAGTTGAAACTTTTCCTGGTGTTCTTGGTCCAAGTCTCGTTTTTTTGCTGTGGAGTAAAGTTTTCTTTGTATGGAAAATGATTTCCATTTCTAACCCTGATATTTCAGTGTATTTGTTGGCAAATTTTATAGCTTTGGCGAGAGCTCTTCTTCATCTATAGATGGATAACTATCTACTACATCAATGTTATAAAGACTGTGTTTTCTTGCTTGTTGAGTTTTTTAAACCATTGTATAACTTCATATGTATTTTTCCAGAGGTTGAATTCGGTGTTCTCTCTTATTTTTTTTTTTATGGTTTTTCTCTAAAATTTTTTTACTGATTTTTCCTAATTCGGATTTGGATGGGTTTATCAATCTACAAGTTGGGTTGTTCAAAAAATTAGGTTTATGGTCTTTGAGTGTTATAAAAGCTTCTCTTTCTGCTGTTGTCTCTACTCTATCACTTAGGTCCATTTGCTGTACAGCTCCCTTTTTCTTTTTTCCTAATGTGGTCATATGTAACTTTGTCAGTTTTTTTTTTTTGTAATTTTTTTGGATGTTTTTATCAAGGAGTTGTGAGTACTCTTTAGATTCCATTTTGTAAAAATTACTGGTTTTGTCTGCTTTCACAAATATTTTTTCTGTCGTTTTGGATTAGTTTGATTTCGTTTTTTAACGATGTTTGAAATTCGTTGTTTGATTTTTTGAATTCTATGTAGCTATCATTCTTTTCATTTTGTCTTCAAATGTTCTCATTTCCTCGATGGCTGGTGGTGCTCGCCATGTTTTGAAGTCATAGGTTTTTATCTTCTTTCTTGGCATTGGGGCATTGGGGTTTAGGAAGAAGATGCTTTCCATCTCATGTTTTTGATAAACTTTTCTGTCTGTTCTATCATTTTTTTTCATGTAGCATTGTGGTTTGGCGAAAGGTATATTTTTAGTGGACTGTTTGAAGTTGATTTTATCCATTTTAAAATCTGTTGGTTTAGAGCGCTCAACGTGAGGAGCAGTCAAAATAATTGTGTTGCTAACCAACAATAACTTTAAAAAAGTGCTCAACCGGGTTGGGAGCGGCATCTGTTAAAACTTTGATTAAAATGTAAAAGCTAAAACCTACAGCGCTGTTTCTTGCTGGTGGTGCAGGTCGTCAGGGTGGGGGGGTCGGTGTTGTCGGTTTTTTTTTATACGTGTTCGCTGTCTGCCATCACGTGCGGTCAGTGTTTTTTTCATGTGTTTTTTGATTTCTGCTCCCTGATAGGAACTTCCATTTGTGTCTGCAATTGTTAACCATTTCTATCCTAGTGTTTAGGGTTTGCTAATTTTGGTTTGCATAGGATCATATATTTTTCTGTTAGGCATAAATTACATCTTTTTGAAATGTTATTGTATGATGCAGCTCTTTTTAGATTTTTTTCCAGGATGTTGTAGTCTATTTTTTTTATCTTTGAGTTTCCAAATATAAGCCACTGTAAAATCAGAGAACACTGAAGAAACATATATAGGTATCACTGAAAACCAGTTTAAAACTAGATATGCAAATCATAAACAGTCATTTAACAAGAAAGATACAAAAATCAAACAGAATTGAGTAAATATATTTGGAAACTCAAAGATAAAAAATAGACTACAACATATCCTGGAAAATCTTAAAAAGAGCTGCATCATACAATAACATTTCAAAAAGATGTAATTTATGCCTAACAGAAAAATATATGATCCTATGCAAACCAAAATTAGCAACCCTAAACACTAGGATAGAAATGGTTTACAATTGCAGACACAAATGGAAGTTCCTATCAGGGAGCAGAAATCAAAAAAACACATGAAAAACACTGACCGCACGTGATGGCAGACAGCGAACACGTATAAAAAAAACACCGACAACACCGACCCCACCATACCCTGACGACTGCACCAGCAAGAAACAGCGCTGTAGATGCCGCTCCCAACCCGGTTGAGCACTTTTTTAAAGTTATTGTTGTTAGCACACATTATTATATATATATATATATATATATAACAAAGTTTTAGTAAGAAACACATATTCGAATGAAGAAACAGAGAAAATAATTTAGTTTAGAACACAAATTTTCAAGTTTTAAAAAACAGAAAAGTCAAATCATCAGGATGATGTCTATTCCACTGGGCGGAACTTGCCCTAGCAGATCGGCGGGGCCGAAAGGAATTGCTGCCATGACTCTTGTTAACAGGAAGGACCTGGGAAGCAGGGGGAGGGGGGGGAGGGAAAAAAAGAGGGGAAGAAGGAGAAGGGAAGGAGAAAAGGAAAGGGGAAAAAAGGGAAAAAGGAAAGAAAAGGGGAGGGAAAAAAAAGGGAAAAGGAAAAAAAAAAGGAGGGGAAGGGAAAGGGAAAAAAAAAGGAAGAGGGGGAAAAAAGCGAAAGATGGGTTGACTGCCCCCGAAAAAAAGAAAAGGGAAGGGGAGGGAAAAGAAGGGGAGGAGGGGGGAAAGAGGAAAAAAAAGGAGGAGGGGAAGGAGAAAGGGAGGGAGGGGAAAGGAGGGGGAAGGGGGAAAGGGAAAGGGAAGGAAAGAGAGAAAAAAGGGGGGAAAAAAGGGGAAGAGGGAAGAAGGGGAAGAGAGGAAAGGAAAGGGGGGGGAGAAGAAGGAAGAAAAGAAAGGGGAAAAAGAAAAGGGAAAGGGGAAGAGGAGGGGGGAGGAGGGGAAGGAAAAGGGAGAGAAAAGAGGAGGAAAGAAGGGGGAGAGAGGGAGGAAGGGGGGGGGGAAGAAGGAGAGGGAGGAAGGAGAGGGAAGGAAGGGAAAGAAGGGGGGAGGGAGAGAAGAGAAAGAGGAAGGAGGGAAGGAGAAGAAAGAGAGGAGAAGGGGAAGGAAGCGGGGGAGAAGGGAGGAAAGGAAAAAGGGGGAGGGAAGGGGGGGAAGGGGAAGGGGAAGAAGAGAAGAGGGGAAGGGGGAAAAGGAGGAGAGGGAAAGAAGAGAAGGAGGAGAAGGAGGGAGAGGAAGGAGAAGAAGGAAGAGCAAGGAGAAGGGGAAAGGGGAAGAAGAGGGAAGGGGAAGGGGGAGAGAAGAAGGGGGGAAGGGGGAAGAGGGAAAGGAGGGAAGGAAAAGAAAGAAGAAAGGGGAGGAGAGAAAGAAGGAGGGGAGGGAAGGAGGAGGAGAGAAAGGGAGGAGGAGGGAGGGGAAAAGAAGAGAGGAAGGGGAAGGAGAAGAAGGAAAGAGGAAGCTAAAGGGGGGGGGGGGAGGAGAAGAAGGGAGGAAACTGGGAGGAAGGGTAGGCAAAAAAAGAGAGAAAGGTGGGAAAAAGGGGAAGAGGAAGGAAGAGAGAGGAGGAGAGAAGCTCCGCTCACCGCTGCGTCGACTATCTTCATCGATACGACGGGCAAGATCCTTTTGCTGATTACTCTGGTCGTGACCGACGTCCTTGTGACCCTTACCCTCCGTAGTCGGCTGCTGCGTGGAAGGGGCGTCCATAGGAGGTCTCCCTGAACCATCGCCGCCCTCTGCTACTGCCGCCACTTCAGCATAGGTCCTTGGGTCTGGTCTTGGGGTTCTATCCCCGGATTTCCTCTCCTGAAGAAGGCTACCTTCCCTTCCTTCCTCGTCTGGACTACGTGGCGGCTTACTTCCTGGTGAAGTCGTTGGCCACTCTCAATCCTCTGGCTTCAAGCCTGGCTCAGTAGTCACGGTCCCGATAATCAGCATTTTGTCTCCCCACCGATTGAACTTAACGATCATCAGTTCGGGTTGATCGTTCTTGTTTTGACCCACTCGACGTACCCTAGGTATTTTATCTGTTCCCCTCTTTTGTCTGTGCTTCAATACTATTCAGCGTATGCGCGACCAGTCTGGCACAGGTGTCGACGTTTTCAAACGGCCCAGTCTGACGTTCACCGCACAAACGCAGATTATTCTTTCGCGAAAAGCTTTCCGATTTGTCACGGTGCCACTCCAGAAAGGTAATTTTTCATCGTCTGCCTGTCTCGTTACACGTGGTCAGTGTCTATCTCTTGATCGTACCGATGTGTTTTACTCATGGAGTTTACATTGGCAGTCCTCAGCCGGAGCTGCTCACTTTTTGAGGGAGAGCCTCCAGATTTGGGTTTGTCATGTCCACAGAAACATTAGACACCACTCCATTTCGAAAGGGGGAAGTTATGGACATCTTGCTGGGGTTATCACCGATCTTGCTACTTGTCTAGGTGATGTTCTGTGTGGCAGGATCTTGCTGTTT
This sequence comes from Conus betulinus, assembly GCA_016801955.1. Taxonomy (NCBI): domain Eukaryota; kingdom Metazoa; phylum Mollusca; class Gastropoda; order Neogastropoda; family Conidae; genus Conus; species Conus betulinus. The sequence goes on along the minus strand of JADBJO010002574.1, from coordinate 155,463 downwards.
GTCTTGGTGATGTTCTCTGTGGCAGAATCTTGCTGCTTATCTCGGTGATGTTCTCTGTGGCAGGATCTTGCTGTCTGTCTGGGTGATGTTCTCTGTGGCAGGATCTTGCTGCTTATCTCGGTGATGTTCTCTGTGGCAGGATCTTGCTGCTTGTCTTGGGATGTGATGATGTTCTCTGTGGCAGGATTTTGCTGTTTGTCTCGGTGATGTTCTCTGTGGCAGGATCTTGCTGCTTGTCTGGGTGATGTTCTCTGTGGCAGGAATCTTGCTGGCAGGATCTTGCTGCTTGTCTGGGTGATGTTCTCTGTGGCAGGATCTTGCTGCTTGTCTGGGTGATGTTCTCTGTGGCAGGATCTTGCTGCTGAGCGGGGACATCACGGTTCACAGGACCGCGAATTCATCCCAGTGTCACAGCAACACAGCAAGAAAGCGGCCACAAAGACAAATAGTAACACATCCAGTT
>JADBJO010002574.1:105000-150000 GCA_016801955.1 Conus betulinus | reverse complement strand
ATAACATCTGTTTTTTTCCATCCCCATACACCACCATTTGCAGTCATGCACACACACACACACACACACACACACACACACACACACACACACACACACAGTGACAGTGACACACACACACACAGTGACACACACACAGTGACACACACAGTGACACACACACAGGTGTTTATAATGTATGATTTTATAAGTATGTATACCCATGGACATGTGTACACATACAACTGTGCTGTGGTCATTGGATGCTCATATGTATGCATGTGTATACAGCGTGTGTTAAAAAAATTTTTTTTTTTTCCTTTTTTTTTTTTTTTTGAAACACTTGGCAGATCTAGTTTTTTTTTTGTTAGAATTCATATACATAGCATGCCAGTATTGTGAGCAGATCTCAGGCCTTGTATGTTTATGAAAAAAAAATGGATACATTGATTGCTTTGGTCTAATTTCCTGTCTGGGAAATTTTGTTATTACATTTTTACATTTTTGATAAAGGCTTGGTATACGTTCTGTTCTCATGGACATTGGTCACTGCCATGATGTTGTAATGTTTCATTTCTGTTGGTGGTAATCTGCAACAGGTGGCTGAATATAATGTGCCCTTTGGGAAGAAGAATAGAGGGATATCGGTGGTGACATCCCTCAGGGAACTGAAGAAAGACTGCACTGAGACTGACCTCAGGCTTGCACGAATCCTTGGATGGTGTGTTGAATGGGTAAGCAAGGCTCTAGTTCATCATTAACAGTTTGGAAAGCGAGGTAGCCCTCGACTTGGACTTAACCCTTTCAGCCCTTCTGAGGTGATCACCTGGGCTACCTTTTAACCCTTTCAACCCTTCTGAGGTGAGTGACCTGGGCTCACCTAACCCTTTCAACCCTGCTGAGGTTTTTTACTTAACCCTTTCAACCCTTCTGAAGTGATGACCTGGGCTGCTTACTTAACCTTTCAGCCCTTCTGAGGTGACAACCTGGGCTGCTTACTTAACCCTTTCAACCCTTCTGAGGGACGACCTGGGCTGCTTACTTAAAACCCTTTCAACCCTTCTAAGGTGATCACTGGGCTGCTTACTTAACCCTTTCAGCCCTTCTGAGGTGACAACCTGGGCTGCTTACTTAACCCTCTCAACCCTTCTGAGGGGACGACCTGGGCTGCTTACTTTACCCTTTCAACCCTTCTAAGGTGACAACCTGGGCTGCTTACTTAGCCTTTTCAACCCGTCTGAGGTGACCACCTGGGCTGCTTACTTAACCCTTTCAACCTTTCTGAGGTGACCACCTGGGCTGTTTATCCTGTGAACCCAGTTTGGGCTGATCTACAAAATGGAAGTGTTTCTTCATTTCAGCTTTTTATATATATCTCAAAGACTGTTTTACCCCAAGGCTAACTATTTCATATGATTATCGCAAAACTATTTATGCATTAACATAATTGAATATCATGTAATATGTTGTTCTTACAGACTTTCAATCTATTTTGACTTTTAATGTTTTGACAAACTTGAATTTTATGTTTGTCTTTGCATAACTCTGTTTTTGAATGTAAGAAAAAAAAAATCACGCTAGTCTTTGAAATTACTCTGAAATTTAGCGTGCGTATGAGGAAGAAAGTCCTGTGCAAGTTACTGCCCGGTCCTAGCAGTGTAATGCAGATTCGTGAACTGATGAACTGCTTTGAGTAAACAGACGACTTCACCTGAATGATGTTCAGGCACACACTGAGAACGATGTTCACTGGTGCCCAGACAGCATTCAGGCAAAGGACTGAACGAGTTAAAAGTCTGTAAAAACTGACTTGGCTTTGCAAGAAATTGTAAACTGAATCTTGATGTCACCCCATTCAAAAAGGAAAAAAAAGAGATGTGGTTGTTGCAAGTGAATTCAGTTTACCAGCTTGGATTCGAGGACTCACTGCTGAAACTTTGTAGTTTGTAATGATATTGTTTTGTGTTGTTGTGTGTGAGAACAATGCTGGACTATAAAAAGAGTTTATTGACTGCTAGGGCTAGAGATCTACAGAGAGACTGAGAAGAAACAGTAGGTCTTTACACAAAGTGAGTGAGGATGGAAGTGAGGAGATGGTAGCATGCAAGCAGTGGCTGGCAGAGACAAAGAGGGGGCTTTCCGAGCAGCTGGGAGCGACTGTTGATTAATGTTGACAAGCAGTGCCAGAGCTGTTCTTGGGGCTGTTGCAATGGGGGGGGTACTATTGGCCATACTACTGTATTGACTAAAGGGCAAACTAACATATATAGTTCATACATGGGGGTACTATTGGCCATACTACCGTTTTGACTAATAAGGGCAAACTAACATATATAGTTCATACATGTATCTCACTTCATATTTTATTTGGAGGTATCAAGGAATTAAGACTCGACCAGTCTGAGCATCGGTATGACTGTTAAATTCTGCTTTCATTGAGAGTAGTGCTTAGTTTATACTCTTGGTTATACATGTTAAGTGTTATTTATAAGCAGTCTCACAGTACATACTGAGTTTGGAAATTTAGACTACTGAATCATAGAAGTTTAGAAAAAAAAAAAAAAAGTGCACACTGTGTGCTGTTTTCTGAGTACAAAAGCTGGTTAGTCAGTAACTTTAGTAAAGGATGATTTGGCAGTCCTAGGTTCTTGGCAAAGTGGCAGTAAGGGAAATAATTTGTTAAAGATTTTGATGATTGTATCTTTGTTTTTTTTTTTTTTTTTTTCTTGCCAGACGAATGCTGAATGGTGGAAAAAATTCTATAAAATGAAATTTTCACAATGTATTTTCTTGTAATTAAACGTTTATTACTTTATGTGTGTGTTTTTGTGTGTAGATAGTGATGACATCTATATGCACCTGTTTTTATACATTTCACATACAGTGTGTATGTGTTGTCAGCAGCCACACTCATATTGGCTGGCTGTTGACAAAAAGAAAAAAGGAAATGTGTATTGAAATGTGATGTAAATGTGAGAGAATGCAATAGAAATCAAATCACTTCTAATGCAGACATGAATTTTCAATTGTGTTTAGGTTTATAGTAGCTGGAAATTAGTGTGTAATTATGTCGGCTTACATACACAGGTAAATACAGACTACAGTATATAAATATATTCATGTTAAGTTTTAATAGCTCACTTGCATAGATAACTGTACACTATATATGTATATGAATATAAGTCTCTGAGCCTTTTTTTTTATCTTTTGTCCCCAGCTTCAAGCATTTTTCTTGGTAGCTGATGATGTTATGGATGAATCCATCACCAGGCGAGGAAAGGACTGTTGGTACAGAGTGGTATGTTTTTTTTGTGTATGTGTGTGTGCGTTTGCGTGTGTGTGTGTGTATATCATGGGTGAAACTTCTTCAGTCTGAGGACGGAATCCGTTTTATGAAATTATTCAAGATGGAATTTTCTGTTTTTCGTAAATCGGAGGGGTAAAAAATTTGTCAAAATAGTCTCTAAAATTGCGCAAATTAAGTATTGAGTGTGTCTCACCATAAAACAGAAGTGCCAAATGGGAAGTATTCTTTATTTTAGGGAACAAAGATAAAGCACCATTTGCCGAAATCTAGATTTCGAGTTTGGAGTTTGGATTTTTTTTGGTGAATTTAGCCTTAAAATGGGTATGTATGGTTCACACAACCAAGAATAAACCTCTAGAGCTACGAAATTCCGCATGTATGGTCACAAGACTCTGTTCTATACTGTGAGCAAGATTTTGTGTGTCTCGAGGTGAAGGTCATGTCACTGTCACCAAAATGTCACCCAATGTGTCACATGCAATGGTGACAATTCTAATACAGCACACCAACATGCAGTTATCCCATGCACATGCATGTTAGTGTTGTAAAATGAAAGCTGCGGCCTAAGTGAGATGATCTGTCTTCTGTCCGCCTGTTCAGTCCCCACAGGTAATCCACAGAATGTCACACACAACTAGTGTCAATTGTCACTACTGAACAGTTACTGTAGATTCAAGCACACAGTTCCTCATTGTTTTTCTGTCACTGTTCTAAGCACCTTATACATGTCCATATGTATTTACACACTGTATAGCTGTACAGTGAGGAAATTGAGTAGAGTGTCACTGCTGCCAAGTGTCATCAAAAGCACTGTCACCATAACTACAGGTAAGCATATATACATGTACACACAAACACAGAGACTAGCAAACTGCCCTACTGTTGAGCCACTTTCAGCGCATGGTAGTCATGGAAACAGTCATTCTTATGAAAGCATAAAGGCACCTGGCAGAAAAAACACATATATGACGTTTTTCTACGCGTCGTCCCTTAGTTGTCATACGGAATAATCAGTACAGAGACGTAGCCCCCGCGCATTTCGTCAGTGTTGTGTCGAACCACAGGAGTCAGGTGTGCCCTTAGCTGATTGTTTTGAGAGTATCTGTTAGTTTCTTCTGCTACTAGTTGAAAAAATATGAGAGGTAGAAAAAGAAATAATCTAGTGCGGTGGCAGTGTTCGGCAGTGAGTACGCAGGGCCTGTCGGCTGTTGGAATGGGGCCACGCGGGCAGGATGTGTAGCCGGTCGCCATTGTTTTGCAGAGTGGCGAGTAGCACGTGGTTCTCAGGGTCGCTTTCGCTTTCACCATTTTCCTCTCCTTCAGTGGTGCCGATTTCAACATCATTCTCTTCTCCTAACTCTCTATTTTCATACTTCTCTAATTCTTGCATAATTTGATCCCACTCCTCCGCTGAACACTCAGGAATATCATCAAACTCGCTGTTGTTAGCAGACGACGCCATTGCGAAAATCGGTCAGTCTCACGCACAACTGTTCGCTTGCAGTTTCTCCTCTTTCTTAGTGAATACTAAAGGTTCTATTTCTTCCCATCTATGTCCAAGGCACCAACCAAGCTGGTTTTTGGGGGGTAAGTTTTTTTTTCTTTCTTTCTTTTTTTAATTTAAAATGATGACTTTTGTTCACATATAAGCAGTAAATATGTGTTTCAAACAAGCCTCAGTTCCACATTTCCTTTCACCAGAGGCCACGAAAACTGTCTGAATTTAAAAAAAAAAAATCAATTTCAGCGGGGGGCTTTGCCCCCCTGCACCCTCACCCCCCCCCCCCCCCCAGCAACATTGCCCCTGGACCCCGCCAGGGGCCTAGGCAGCCCATGGACCCCAAGCTTTCAGTTTTTCAATCTTTTTTCCAGTTTTATCCATGGTGTATGTGTGTGTGTGTGCATGCGTATGTGTGTGCATGCATGCATGCATGAGCAAGTGCTGCTGATCACATACAGCTGAGGATAAAACATGCGCATCGATTAAAGAAATGAAGAGGAAAGGGAATTGTCCAAAAGGTTGTAATGGGTAGGTAAAAACCAAAATTGAAGGTACAGTGTAAAGCGAATTCAGCTGACACACACAGCTTACTGATGTTTCACACACAGTTCACACACAGTTCAGTGCTGCCTCTCACCAAGGGGTATGTCTGCCTCTTGCCTCTCATCACATGGTGAGCCAGTCCTATCACTGAATTAAAAAAAAAAAAAAAAAAAAAAAGAATACTTATCAGATTCCATGCCTGCCGTTCATAGTGTATAGAATACCTCTGCTCTTAACGCCACAGTGAGTGAACGAGTAATTTCATTCGTTGAATAGCTGGATAGAGATTATTATCACCGCTGATCGTTTTCTTCTTTGCCTCTTCGCTTCTTTGCCAGTACAAATAGGGTGCCGTTTCTTTTTCTTTGTCTGCTTGACTGCTGCTTGAGGCCTCATGAGAGTCAGTGATGGTTATTTGTTATGAATTATTAGGGGTCAGACTCAATGCGATAAACCTGTTGTCAAACTTTCAAGGAGTCACAAAAATAAATGGGGGGCACACTTGTCTGCAGAGTAGCATTTAGTTAGAAGAGAAGGAAAGTTGCCCCTGATCTCCTGCCGTTCGCAGAGGAGAGGCGCGGGGGGAAGTGGTAAAAGTGGCAGCTGTTTGATTAAACAGTGCACTGCAGCACATAGCTGCCATCTGCCTCTCGCTGACCTTCTACAAGCTTTCCTCCCTATTTGTAATGTGATACTTACCATCTGGCTGACAGCGTGTTGGAAATAGGGTGCTGTGTTTCCTCATTAACACTTTGTGCCAACATGCAGCAAACTGTGAGCGATTGATGTCACTGGATTGTGGGGTCTTTGACGGACAGACCAATACCAAACATGGATGGGAGGGTCTTCTTTCACACGCATTGCTGGCAAGTAGCACAATGAGCTGCCAAACAACAAAAAAAAAATGATTGAAACAGACTGACGAACACGCACAAAGTCAAATGAAGTTCAACTCAGTGGAGAGCATGTGTCTTGATTTCGATCACGCTCAAAATCAAACATACTGTTAAATAAATGTCAGCGAACCGCCCAGAGAAACGTGGACAACGAGTCACAGACAACACACAAAACGCATTTCGATCTCTTAGGTCTTCTTCAGTTGAAACAAAGAATGCTAAGTGCATTTTCGTTATTTTGTTCGTCTTTGTTTCACCTGAGGAAGACCTAAGAGGTCGAAACGCATTGTGTGTTGTCTTGTGACTCGTTTGTCCACATTTTCTCTGGGCGCAGTTCGCTGACATTTATTTAAGATTTGTTTAGATTTCCGACTGCAGTTGTTTCACTTTGCAACTAGATCAAACATACTGGACATGCATATCTTTCCTTCACAACTGACAGAGCATTATTTGCGGTACGCCTACCTGACAGCTGGTAGAGGGCCCCCAAAACAGTCACTGTCGGCACTGGTCAGCTTCACTGGGAACACGGCACTTTTGCTTGTTTATCTATAATGCTCAACATGCTTGTGAAGCATGCCGATACTAATTCTTATCACAGCCATACCATGCTTTTAGTAAAGCAAGATTTTAGCATGCTACACATGCAGATGTCAGTGATAAACAATGAAATGCTTCTTACCGGACCTTGAACTTCCCCTGTTTGAATTACTGAATAAAATCCATTTGAACTGATGTCACATGTATCAACACACGCCAGTGCAAATCGTCACACTTTCATCTTCATGGTAAGCCTGCTCAGTGATTTGGTTCACACCATTTCATAGCGTCAGTATGACAGAGAGAGAGAGAGAGAGAGAGAGAGAGAGAGCATGCACGCACACAGATACACGCACACAGATACACACACAGACAGACACACACACACACACACACACACACACACACACACACACACACACACACACACACACACACACACACATGCACACATACACACACACACGAATGACAGAAACCCACGCACCACCAACAACACGGTATATAACACATGGTCAACGCACACAAACACACTCACACATGCGCGCTTGCTCATGCGCGCACACAAAGTCTAGCATTTATCTTTATGCTGTCTAAGCACATGATCACTGCACACACGACACAACAAATCTGCAGGTCTTTTGTGTTCAATGATGTTGTGTGCAAATACCTCCGCCATTTTGGCACTGGCAACTATACAAGCACACACAAAGCAAAGATCGGAATGAGTATGCTTACAAAAAGCACACGCATGCATGCACGCATGCAAACCTGTACACACACACACACACACACACACACACACACACACACACAGAAGGAGGGGGAGAGAGAGAATAATATCACTGGTATCACGGCTCACTGTCATGTAGAGAGAGAGAGAGAGAGAAAAAAAAAGACACTTGGTAGATGTATAATGCACAGAAAGAAGAAAAACCACACACAAAAATGATCAGTGTCAGCACCACGGTTCCCATGCTAAGACATGGCACTATAGCACTGCTGCACTGGCTATCTGCTGATCGACCAGCTGATGGGAACGCACAATTCACACTGTATAATATGAAATGAACACAAACACGGAAATTACATGTTTATATAAAATGGCATAATGTAGGAGAACACTCATCACACAGAGAGCAAATTATACCCACAAGGTATACATGTGTATCACAAAAAGCATCAAACGCCAGAGTAAACCTCTGCACAAGAATGACGCATTTCTCACAGTGCAAGTGCCAGAGCGCTGTACCCTTGCTACACGCTCCTTCTACACAGCGTAGAAGGTCACAGCGTGGGATCAGCAGCAGTGCATGCAGGCTGTACACTAAAGAGGGCGATTTTTATCTACGCCAGACGGCTCGGGGGGTCACACTTTATAACTGGTGGAAATATTCTACACACACACACACACACACAAAATATACCCCACACACACACACACACACACACACACACACACACACATGCACACACACACATACACATGAGCATGCTTTGACTGGCTCATGCTCATGAAGATGCAGAGGAAGAGATAGAAATGAATCATCAATCAAAAAAGAGGTGCTAATGATAAAGTTGATAAAACACTCCAGGTAATGCTAAAACATCATTTACTTAGATTCGTGTTCCAATGTTAGTAAAGTGTCATCAGCTAAAATGAAGAAATGTGAGCCTTACACTATCAAGATTTTAACAGTGAAAATGTAGGAAGGCATCATCTTCAATTATTACAGATTTTTTATTATGCGAGCGATTCCTGGTGACGAACAAGAGGCAAGTATGAATATTCATGGAACTTTAATGAAACTGCAGATGGCCGCTCTTGCACCATGTGCAACACATCCATATGTGACTAGCGGAGCCATTGTAATTATCGGAAGCGGTCAAGTTGCACAAGTCACTCAATGTTCTTCCATTCACTGGATTACCAACGTGATTCTGAATCGCTGAATTTGTATTTTCTTGAGCTTTTCCATGCTTTTTGCGCTTGGTAGAATCAAGTGATCTTGTTGTCCAATCATATTCTGTTTTTTTTTTTGACAATGCTTGTTGGTTTTCAGTAGAGAAGAGTTCTCAAATGGAATTGTTCATGGATTCCAAACATTCTGAAATGTTGAGGAAAGTTATGTTTTTTTAACAGCTTTGATCTAGGTGGATTGGATGAAAGTGCTTTTATGTGACATGCTACTTGGAAGTGTAATGCGTACAGGAAAAAAAAATTTTGCATCTTGATTAATTTTGGTATGTTTTTAGTGACGCACTGACTTGAATCCAGTGCATCAGATGGGAATTCAGTGCGTTAGAGACACATATTTGTGGTTAAGAAATATCCATTGGGTATGGAACCCTAACAGTACAGGAACCTCATTATGTTGTGGGGAGAAGGTATGAAGAATCCTGAAGAATTTTTTTATGATTGTTGGCTGTATGAATACCCCGTACTAAAAAGAAAGGTGCAGCGCTGTGTGTGTGTGTGTGTGTGTGTGTGTGTGTGCTTGTGCGTGTGTGTGTGTGTGTGTGGTGTGTGTGTGTGTGTGTGTACACATTTGTATGTTTGTGACTTCACTGCATTTTATCTTTCAAGCAGCGCCAGCAATGGCAGTGATTATTATGGTATCTACAGCACACTTTTTAGGTATCACATGGTGGTGTTGACCCATAGTCAGTCCTCTTGCTTTCGTCATGTGCCAGTGAAGCAACAGTCCAGACCTGTTTACCACATGATCTTGCCTTATTTTGTCCAAAATGCGAAGGATGTGATGAACCAAGAAAAAATGTTGAAAAGAAATTCTGGAGAAGAAGATCTTAAGTGGTAGTTGAGCTTGCAGTGTGTAACCATGGCAGAGGCTTTGAGCAAAGAGCAACAACTCTTGGTTAATTCTGCACTTGAAATCAAGTAAAGTAGTATCTTTTTTTTTGACAACATACCTTGAAACATTGAAAAAAAAAAATCAGCGAGAGAGCACGAGCTTGTGCCATAATAGGCTTGAAAGTTATTTGTATTAGAATTTATTTTACCATTGCTAAAATGCAAGATCAGGTGGTTGCTATCAGAAAGAAGCCCCTGCAGTGTCATGACCTTCCCGCCCTTATTTCTTTTTTTTTTTTTTTTAACAAATTTTGAATTTTGTGCACACCCTTTGTAGGAAATACGCTCATTTTGGTTGAAAAGTGCACCAACAGCAGTTTTAGGGTAAACAGGTCTGTCAGTCGTTGTAGTATTGCTGTAAGAATTTGAAGCTGTAAATTCTTCCTCCTCCTCCTCACCATAACATCTTTTTCTGCATGGCAGAACGGAGTTGGGATGACAGCCATCAACGACAGTTTTTTCTTGGAGTCGGCAGTATTTCAGATCCTGCGCACACACATCAGAGACCAGCACTACTACCTTAACGTGATGGAACTTTTCCATGATGTAGGTGAAAAGTTACGTATCAAACGTATACTTTTTTTGTGTGTGTGTGTGTGTGTGTGTGTAATGCACTTGTGTATGTGGACTAATGGGTATGTGAGTGTGTGTGTGTGCGTGTGTGTGTGTGTGTGTGTGTGTGTATAACATGTGTGTATGTGGACTAATGGGTAAGTGAGTGTGTGTGTGTGTGTGTGTGTGTGTGTGTGTGTGTAATGCATGTGTGTATGTGCATAATGGTATGTGGACTAATGTGTGTGTGTGTGTGTGTGTGTGTGTGTGTGTGTGTGTGTGTGTGTGGACTAATGGTTTTGTGTGTGTGTGTACCATTCTAATCTTGTGTGATACCAACCATTTGTCTGTCTAATCATTTGCATGTATATGCAATTATACAGGGGGACACACACACACACACACTCACACTCTCTCTCTCTCACATGTGTAAGTGCGTGCTTTTATACACAGGCATCGATATTATGCACACACGCACTGTTGATATTATTGTGACTTTTTTTTTTAATAGGAAAAATGATGAACGTTAAGTTTCCACCATCCTTTTTTTTTTTTTTTTCACTAGCCTGGTATGTTGTTTTTTTTTCACTATGGATAGAGTTGGTGTTAGTATTCTTTGACAGTGTTATAGTATGATGTAGTTTTTATTGATTCTGGTTTTGAGCTGTAAAAACTGTCTCAGATTCTGCAACAGTTGTAATGACACACATATTTTCTGCCAAGTGATAAAATTTGACATTTTCAGTCATGTACCTACAAGCAGTTTTCTTTTTTTTTCCACTGTAAAATGAAGCATAGATGAATCAGTGTGATGGAAAAACACACTGATAGCCACATTCAAAGACACAGTCTAAAGTATTAAATGGCATTACATCATCTACAGTTTTGGATTATTTTAGTTTGTATCCCTTTCAGCACTTGAAATCTGTGCTTGAGCAACAATTTACTGCAGATGTAACTAGTTTGTATTGGATCTCAGGCTTTGTCCATTTTTGTGAAGCATGAAGTCTTAAAAGGAAGAAGTGTTTAGATGATGTCAGTACAGAAAGCAGCATCTATGCTGATTTGATTGCTTCTGGTGGTGTCATAGCAAGGATATTTTGACATGATTTGTCTTAGGTGTGTTTTGACATGATTTGACTTAGGTGTGTGGTTGACATAATTTGATTTAGTGTGTAATTGATGATTTGACTTAGGTGTGTAGTTGACATGATTTGACTTAAGTGTTTGGTTGACATGATTTGAGTTAGGTGTTTGGTTGACAAGATTTGACTTAGGTGTTTGGTTGACATGATTTGACTTAGGTTTGTGGTTGACATGATTTGACTTAGGTGTGTGGTTGACATGATTTGACTTAGAAGTTAGATGTGTGGTTGACATGATTTGACTAAGATGTGTGGTTGATGTGATTTGACTTAGGTGTGTGGTTGATGTGATTTGACTTAGATGTGTGGCTGATGTGATTTGACTTAGGTGTGTGGTTGATGTGATTTGACTTAGGTGTGTGGTCGACAGGATTTGACTTGGGGTGTGTGGTCAACATGATTTGACATGATTTTAAGTGTGTGGTCGACATGATTTGACTTAGGTGTGTGGTTGACATGATTTCACTTAGGTTGTGGTTGACATGATTTAACTTAGGTGTGTGGTTGACATGATTTGACACGTATGTGGTTGACATGATTTGACTTAGGTGTGTGGTCGACATGATTTGACTTAGGGTGTGTGGTTGACATGATTTTAACTTTGGTGTGGTTGGCATGATTTGACATGTGTGTAGTTGACATGATTGACTAAGGTGTGTGGTTGACATGATTTGACTAAGGTGTGTGGTTGACATGATTTGACTTAGGTATGTGGTTGACATGATTTGACTTGGTATGTGGTTGTATGATTTGACATGTGTGTAGTTGACATGATTTGACTAAAGTGTGTGGTTGACATGATTTGACTAAGGTGTGTGGTTGACATGATTTGACTAAGGTGTGTGGTTGACATGATTCGACTTGGATGTGTGGTTGACATGATTCGACTTGGATGTGTGTTGACATGATTCGACTTAGATGTGTGGTGGACATGATTTGATGTGTTGACATGATTGACTTAGTGTGTGGACATGATTTGACACGTGTGTATGGTTTGCAGACAATCATGCAGACAGTGGTTGGCCAGTGTTTAGACATGACCACAGCACCGCCCACAAGGCACAGTGGATTTCACCAAGTTCACAGTGGACACCTACGCTGCCATTGTCAAGTGGAAAACTGCCTTCTACTCATTCTATCTGCCTGTGGCTCTGGCCATGTATATGGTGAGCACAGAGTTGTTGGAGTTTGGTCCCATTACAGGAAAACTGAAATGGAAAAGGAGATAGGAACAAGATGCAAAACATATGAACGTACTCCCAGTTTATCTACAAATCGGTCAAGTACTTTCTGAGATATTCCATGAAGAAGAAAAACCGTTTTTGGCTGTTATAGCTGTTAGTAATGGCTATTCTGAGAAAATAAAACATCGGGCATCATCCGTGACCCATAATGAACATACTTACAAATTTTCAGAAAGATTGGCCCAGAAGTTTTGTCTGGAGCGAGTGGAACACATTTTGACTGTGGACAGACACACAGACAGACATGCAGACAGCATTTCTTCATTCCCATTGTAAAATACTCCCTGTTCTATAAGAACCGGGAGTACAAAAATTAGAAAAAAAAAAAGAGAGAGAAACCTTATGATGTTCTTGTAGTTGCTGTGTTGGTTTCCTTGTTGTCACAGTGGCATTGCTTTCATGCAGGGTATGTCAGCTCCCCTGTAAATGTTAATTCTCAATGGCTTCTCTCTCTCACTCGCTCTACCAGTATTCCTGTGAAAACTGTGAAGATGGAATAATAATCGGAAGAGACACAGCACTGCTGCTGAATCACTTGGGACTGCTCATTAACCTTACCCAGCCAGCACTCAGGCTGAGGTGAAGAGTGGAAGGCTGAAATAAACTGACATTACCATCCAGATTACTTACTGGAAGGCCATGGAAGGCTGAAAACTGACATTACTTACTTTCCATCCCTAGTATTTGTCATCTATGTGAGGAATTTGCCAGTTGGATGTTGATCTGTTTAGCATTCCTCATCCTTTCAGCTCTTCATCATGTTAGGAGAAACTTGGACAAATCAAACTGTCTAAGTTTTGATAAATGTACTTTGAATGAGTCATTTGAATTTGTAACAGAAAAGATTTCTGTTATTACCTATGAAATTGATAAACTTCAAAGTATTAGTGCAATATTTTACCAGTCCTCATGATGTGTGTATCAGATTCCTGTAATGGAGAGGTTCAGTGGGTTGAGTGTTCCAACATTCATTCCACACACACATTTCTGATTGAGAGGTTCAAGGCTTGAGATCATTCCACACACACAGCGCTCCCGCTGTCAGATTATGCATCATATGCATCATTGGTCCCTTTTGTCTTTTTTTTTCCATGCAAACATGTATTTTGTTCTTTGTTGTGGCCTCTCTTGTTATAAGTATCGTGCACATTCATACACTATTGCATGAACACACACATACACATACACACACACACATACTTACATGTGTATACGTAACATACATGCGCTTGCACGCACCATCACATCTGGTTCAATTCAGTGTGCGTGGACAGCATTGCTGTGACCTGTCAGTGGTGTGTTTGCAGGCTGGGATCAGTGACGAAGCGTCACACAGCAGTGCCAAAACCATCCTGCTTCAGATGGGCCATTTCTTCCAAGTGCAGGTAAACACAGGACATCCATTACCTCAAGTCAGAGGTTATAGTTTGCTGCAGTGTTGGTGTGGAAATGATGAATGATACAGGTCAGGTGATAGTAGAGTGTTCTTGTATGTGTAAATGGCAAATGAAGTGGTGGTAGATTGTCATTGTGTTTGAGCATATGTCAAGTCACAATACTATAAGGGCATACCCTCCCCTTCCCCTCCCTTGTCTTTAGTTTTGTTCTCAACCAAACGACTCAAGAGCTGGCCATTTTTTACTTACCTGCTAGTGGTGTTTGTCTACCTGTCGCAGGAGACTAGGAAACAGTAAGGTAGATGTTCACAGAGCTTCAGATTGCTGGCGTATCTGCAATATTTCAAGTGAAATTTTAAAATGGCATGTCTCATATCAAGCTCAGGTGCCAGACTATTGCACAGCTGTACTGAGGTCGAGAATTTTCCTTCACTCTTGCTGCACTTTTGTAAAAAAAAAAAAAAAAAAAGTAAAAAAAAAAAAATGTCCACCATCGACCATGGTTCAGTCCAAGATGCCAGTGATCAACTTTAGATTGATGTAGAATCGAAACAAGCATCTAGAATCATCTCTGAAACTCAATGAAGAAAGTGAGTAGTGTCCCTCGTTTTTTTTCTAAATGTCAGCTACAGTTGAGTGGGTTCAGTGATTTTGTTAAATCATTGATGATTTTAGATGATGAACAGATGAAAGCAACAACTTAATAGCTCTCAAGTGAGGGATATCCATGATAACATCTGAATACACATTCAGTACACTCTGAGTTTATTGTATGTGCTGTGGACAGTGAGAAAATGCCAGCAAAGATGAAGTAGACAGTGGCTGTGTCCAATCTGTCAGCAAAGCTTGAATAAGGAATTTTATTAGGAAATCAAACATTACACTTTGATAAACACTTTTTGATAAAACATCTTTCTTCTTCACCCTCTCTCTCTGTCACATACACACACACACACACACAGGTGCACATACATACCACACATGCACACACACACCCCTATACACACACACACACACACACCTACCTACACACACACTCATCCTACACACACACACACATACACACCCCTACATATACTCACATATGTGCACACACACACACACACACACACACACACACACACACCGTGATGAACAGTACATAAACACTGTGTCCACAAGCTGAGAGGTGCAAGCAGCACATATTCATGGAACTTGTTGCAAATTATTATTTAGAATTACATGACTTTATGTTTGTCTCCTGCCTTTTCTTCTTGTCTCCTCTCTTTAAGCTGACAGGGAACATGTCCCTTGTTGACTGAGACAAATTTGAAGCTCTGTGTTCATCCAGCTGTCCAGGGTTGGTTTGTAAGGTCTATGACTACAGTTTCCTGTATTTTGGGGCCCTAGGGGACAAGTCTGATGGAACACCACAGAAAGAAAGACCCAGGCAGTACAACAGTAACCTTCATCTGTTCTGGAAATGACAGAGTAGGAATCCCTATGTGAAATGTTTTTAAAAAAAAAAAAGAGCCTCTCTGCTTCAGTGCCCTGTTTCAAAGAGGAAGGGTATGTCCACTCCACAGTTTTCAATGGAGAATGATTTACCTCAAAGTGAATGTGGAGGTGTTTGAGAGAGCGTACTGTAAGCCCCAACCGTGCAGGGTAAAAGATGCAAAGGGGGAGAGGGGATGAGGATGCGAGGGGCTAAGATTTAATATTTGTCCAAAATGTTTGCAGTTCACTATAATGATAGTACACCTTCCAGAGTGGCAAGTGGGGTGGCTGCCAAACAGAAAGTAGAGCCATAGTGGCAAGTGCAGTGGTGGCCAAGTGGACTTATAGTGGCAAGTGTAGTGTAGGCCTAGTGGAAAGTGGAGCCATAGTGGCTGTGTAGTGGTGGCCGAGTGGAAAGTGCAGCCATAGTGGCCAGTGTAGTGTTGGCCGAGTGGAAAGTGCAGCCATAGTGGCCAGTGTAGTGTTGGCCGAGTGGAAAGTGCAGCCATAGTGGCCAGTGTAGTGTTGGCCGAGTGGAAAATGCAGCCATAGTGGCCAGTGTAGTGTTGGCCGAGTGGAAAATGCAGTCATAGTGGCAAGTGTAGTGGTGGCCTCGTGGAAAGTGGGGCTGTAGTAGTAAAATGAGAGTGATGCACTAGTGGTGACCAAGTGGAAAGTGGAGCGGTGGCCAAACAGCAAATAGCTCCCTTGCAGGAAAAGGAGTGACAGCACAATGGCAAGTGGTGCCATAATGAAAAGTGGTTCCCTGGTAGAAAATGGAGTGGTGACCAAGTGGATAAGACACTGGGTAACGAAGTGAGAAGGTCCTAGTTCTGTCCTCACATAGTACAGGGCTTTTTTTTTCCTCTCCCTCTCCCCACTAGATGTTTTGTATTGATGAAGTATGAAATGAGGTCATGTGTGCAGTATGCACTGTAGTCATGAAAAAGATTCATTATTACTAAACGAGTTGTCCCTTACCAAAGTTCTGATGAAAAATCTGCTCAGAGCTATTCAAAAACTAATCAAAGAAATGTATATATTTTTGAAAAAAAAAAGAGGCGTCATCATTTGGTGAAGAATTGTTTTTCCATGGTAAGAGCAGCCTCAGGATACTTCAAACATGTTATAATATGAAAGTTACACTCTCCATTACTGTTTTTTAACAGTCCAGTACAATGTTGTCATGCTTCCCTGGCAGGATGACTATCTGGACTGCTATGGGAAGCCAGAAGTGATTGGCAAGATTGGCACAGACATCCAGGACAACAAATGTAGCTGGCTGGTGGTTCAGGCCTTGAAACAAGCCACACCTGAACAGCGGCAAGTGTTACAGGTAAGATGATGATGGTTAAGGGGATTTGCTTGATTGAAAATGTACGACTGCTTGCTTTTATGCCATTTTTGAAAAATATTGTCATCATTGTCAGATTGAGACGAAAATTGAAAAGTTAAATCAAGACGAAAACTGAAAGAACATATGGGGCATGCAAGTTGTCGAAATATTAGTGGATGTAGCACAAAAGCAAGACATTTGTGACAAAAACTGGGGACTGTGAGCTGAACCCTTTCTGTTCTTTAACTGATCCAGAATCTTCCAGTATCCTGCAGTGGAAATGCCAATATCTAAGTAAATGTAGTTTTTTTTCTTCTCCTGTGATTGTGTAACACAATGTGTTCTTATAACAACTGCATTTGAAACCATTACCAATTCTGGTAGTAATTTTGTTCACCAATAAGCTGCGGTCATCTGTAGAGTGCAGGAATGAAAGTTGAGTTTTACTGTTTAATTTATAAATAATGACTGCATTTGATCTCTCTTTATGCATGAGTGTTTGCATGTGAATATGTCTGTGAGCATCCCAGGACTGCTGCAAACTTCCAACAAGTGAAATTAGTGTGCCATCAAAGACAGTCGGCAAATTAAAAGCAGAGAATGGAAAATCTGTTTATGATTAGGTAGCGGCGGCATGCCGGCAGCCATCAGCAATCTGACCATGCACCCAAGTGAATTTGTGATTTCAAGCATAGTTGTTGTTGCAAGCATAGTTGCTGTTCTTTTCAGTCATCATGGCTGCCAAGGCCACTGAAGCTGCTGGACAGTCAGTGTGATCATCAATTCTTCTGACAGTTGTAACTTTCACATTTAATCTGTCTAGCAGTCATAGCATCCTAGAGACTGTTTTTATTTTTTTTTTTTGAAAATTCATTTTTCAAGTCATCATTGCAGATGTGCACCATGTTTCTTTGAACTGTGTAAACATCTGCAAGTAAAAAGTCTTGTGTACAAAATATGGGAACTCACATTATGTCTGCCTTTCTTTTTGTCTTTTGTCTTTTGACAATTCAGTTGTCCAGACTTCATGTCCTGTATACTGGAGTTGTGCTGCATGCCTGCATCATTCCCGACTACATTTTGTAAATTAAGGTTTGTGTGTGAGAATAAACTTGCAATACAGAACAGCTTTTTTTTTTTTTTTTCACATAGCAAGAAAATGTGATAATGCTAATGCAGACACTTGATAATGCCACTGCTTCTGAAATGATAGATAGCTGAATGTGAGGGACCAGAGACCGGTAAGCAGCATGGTGTGATCTGTTGAACCAGGCATCACATTTGGTTTTGCAGGACAATTACGGTCGGCATGAGGAGGAAAAAGTGTGGCGGGTGAAAGCCCTGTACAGAGAACTGAACTTGTCCCAGGTGTACGCCGACTATGAGGAGTCCAGTTATCAGCAGCTGATGTCCACCATCAACAGCTGCTCTGGCTCCTTGCCACCTGCCGTCTTCACTGCTTTTGCACAGAAGATTTACAAGCGACAGAAGTGAGACCACATGATTATTGTCATCAATTCGTAGGCTTAGTAGGTTGTGTCCAGCACATGTCAGATCAGTAAAGGCACCACTGAATACCACAGAGGTGACTTGGCAGCGTCTCCTCTGGTGGGGGTGCCTCTTGACAACTTGACTTCGACTGCTCCCTGTGGATTGCTGGTGCTGGGGCTGCAGCGGGCCAGGCAGGTTGCGGCTGTGGACAGGTGGTCGGATTGAATGGCATGGGTGCAGTGCCACTGATGGTAGCACAGAAGATGACACAGAAAAAAAGGAAAAAAGGTGAGACATGGACTTCCAGGTGAGGGTGTTTAGGGAATGGAGAAAAGAAACTTGTTCAGATGTTGGGTCCGTTTCTGTGGTAGAGGTCATCATGGGTACTGCACAGTTTAGTTGTTTTCCAGCTGGTCTGTGATAACAGGTATCCTCACAATTCTGAGGCCAGAATGGGCATCTCCTGTTTGTCAGCAGATAAGTGGATGACCAGCATGGGTGTGGGGAGGGGAGGTGGGAAGGTTGGGTGAACACATAACAACAATGCAAACATAAGTGATCAGGAGGGAGATGGGAGGGATTCACCTTTTTCTTACTTTTCTCTGTGATCTGCATTGTTGTTTTCACTGAGGCGTGCTGTGCATTTTAAACAAGTAGTGCTGTTTTAATTTGATCCTGTTTATATTAAAAAAAAAAAAAAAAAAGGCTGTTTCTGGACACACATTTGTATCATTGTGATTTTTTTTTATATTTTACACAATTTTTAGCCACTGACAATGCTTGGGTTATTGAACAGCAGAGCTGACCACTCAGACTGTTCCATATCTTTTGATCTCCTTGCATCCTTAAATGGATCCTCAAGCATAGGCTCAAAGATTGTCCCCTACATTTGATTGTTTGCATAATGTTGCGAGTTTTTCAGCAACTTTCTTCCTCTCCACACTTTTTGTTTTCTTTTATTTACTACCTTTTGCTGGTTGCTTTGGGTTGGATTCTTTTTTTTAACCCTCAGTGGTGAGAACACCACAGAATTATGGACTGTGGTGCGTCTCTATTTGACGCCAAGAGCCCGAACAAGATCAGCCATGTCTCCCTGATAAGTCTGATCTAGTGGATGGAAGGTCTAGGAGCAGGCAACACATACAGATCTGCCTTTGAGAGGGATTACAACAATGGTTCTCTCATGCAACTAGTGTAGGGTTTACATATTTTATTTTTTGTTGTTAATTTCCAATGTTTGCCAAGTCATTGTTATAATGACGGAAGAATTGTTTATATGCTCTTGTTTTGCCCCATTAATTGTTCAACATTTTTTTTTTTATTTTAGGAGCAGCAAAAAGTGTAGAGATATTTCCTAATGAAAATTTGGAAGGGCACACCGAGAGAAATGAGCTGAAAAACAAGCTGTCAAATGGCATTCTAAAATAATGTCTCACTTTGGCAACCAAATTCTCAAAAGTGACAGAAGTGTCATTGGCTCATTTAGGAAAGCCATACTGGTGTAATATGGCTAGTCATGACAGTGGTACTTGAGGATCACTTCCTGCAGATACTGACATTCTGTACTTTTGGGTTTTTTTTTTTTTAGTGAAGATATGGTGGGAGTTATGTCATGCATATTGCAAGTCAGGCGCAGATGTTGGGAGAAGATTGACCACACTGAGTGCAATGTTTAAAATATCTTAAGAAGAAAGAATCCATGCTGGATGAATTGGATTGTGTGCGAGTTTTAAAATGCTAGGTTGCTTGCTTGCACAGATACATGGCTATGAAGGTGGCAAAGCTTGAATAGTGTGTGTGTGTATATTTGTTTTGCTTATACAGATATTTGTTTTGCTTATACAGATATGGGACCTTTTAACTTTTAACTATATATATAGCAATCTCCACAGAATACTAAAGTTAATTTATTCAAGCTTTTTGTAAACTTTAAGTGGACCTTTAAGGCAGTTGTTGAAAATGCATAATAGTAACAGATGGTGATGATTCAGAACGTGAGAGAAAGTTTGTACTTTGATATTTTTCACAGTTTTGAAATGCTTCATCCCCTGTTTTTAAGTTTTGATAGTGCAAGCTTGTGACAGTGATGTGATCGTTCTTGTCAGTGGAAGTAATGTTCACTGAGCAGCAGGTGTGCAGAGGTTTTGGAAGTTCGGAACTGGTGATATGACAAATGAAAATGAGAAAGAATGTGTGTGAATTTATGCACATCCATGTTGTGTGTATGTATGTACTATGAACCAAGTGAGGAATGGAAACATTCATTTTCCCCCTCCACCTGATGTTGATTGGGCAATATTGGATGGCAGAGATGAAAATGGTTACATTGGGTCGAACATGCATTAACCCCACCAACACAAAATGGCGGATTGAGATTTATCTTGTTTTACGTGATGCCAACACCACAACAGGTCAAGACAAGCAGCAGCAGCAGTGGTAACTTCTCTCAGCTGTGAACCAGGTGCTCTAATCAAGTTCACCATCAGTGGCTGATGGGAAATTGGGAGGGATGGGGATGGCAGCAGGAGGAGCATTTGCCAGTGACCGACTGCAGCACCTGTTCATTTGTATCATGCCAACATGTCAATTGATGACATTGTGTATGCTGCTCCATCTCGAACTTTCAGATAAATATGAAGCTTATGACCTGCTGCATGATACAAACAGCCCAAACCCATTGCTTCACTCAACATTGGTGTGTAGGCTACTGTGTCTTGAACTTCACATAAGCTTATGTGTGACACTTGATACCCCACTCAACATTGTAACAGTGTGCATGCTGCTCCATCTCAAACTTCACATATGAAGCTGCCACACGATACAGACAGCCCAAACTCAACATTGTTGGGACAGCATTGAGAGAATGGAAATTGCATGAAGATCAGTTTGCAGCAAGAAATGAATGAAAGTGTATGAACATGTCAATGCGCATGAAATGACAATGTGTTTGTCCATTGTCATGGGTCCATGTACATGAAGTCAGGCCTGTTGAAAATTTCTTCACTTATGAAATGAATCAGTCAAACCCCATTCACCAGCTTTTTTTTTTCTAGTACAAAAAGTGTGTAACTGTACAAGGTGGTGGCCATAGTGACCGTGGTTTTGACAGCTGTGTCCCACACGGCAGAACGGATCTATGAGGCTTGGCCATAGATAATCCGTGCTGTAGCCTGCCTTTCAAAATGGTGCGGATGAGGCAGAAAAGGTTGGTGTTGTAATGGTGGGAGAGAAGGCAAAAAGTGTAAGACGTTTCGCTGTTCACCCAACGAACGGATTGCACACTCGTCCATGGAGAATGTCACCATCTGATGCCCCAACTGCGCAAAGTCCCCGATACATTTCATCAGTGCCTAAGAATGACACCTTGTCGACCATCTTCGACCAACTCTGTGCATCTGATCTTCAAGAAACTTCAAATATCTGTCAGGCAATTTCACTAGAATGTCTCCTTATTACACAGAGGTATTGATGAAGAAAATGTCTTTTTTTTTTTTCTTGTCATCCATTTTACCAAGAGAGAATACCTCCGTGAAAAGTCAAGTATGCAGTTCTTTCCCTTACCAAGAGAACCGTGAAACAACTATTTGCACCAACGGCAGAACGACAGGTTAAAAATTCCAGGTCAGCGTGGCTCCACTATAGACTCCTGGAGCCATAATTGATGGCGCCACAGAGGAGTTGAGCCGGGCAGGATTTTTTAAACTGGCCCTGCAAAGCACGGCCGTCCAGCGCACAGGTTTACTATAGCTGCCACTAAGTAGTGTAAAACATTATCTAACATGTTGAAAAGCATGGATTATATACACACAAACCAATAATATTTGTGCCTATGCAATGGTAACATGTTCATTTGAAATGGTTTTACAAATGCGTCATTCAAATAATTCATGATGCAAAAAAAAACAAAAAAAAAAAACGGCATTTACAAAGAAGTGTTTTTTCAAACATGTCACTTAAAACAATCAGATTACATTTATTAGTTCACCAATAAAAAGATAAAAATTTGCAGGTGAGATGCCATGCCCTATTATAAAATAATGAGTCTAAGTTATTACACGCTAAAAGTACCTGGTTTTCAACAAGTGACAATGTTCATCCAGGTCTTCACAAGACATAAAAATGCAGAACGAATGCTTTCCATATCCTTTTGATCCTCACACATGCTTTCCCATTTTGAAAATGAAAATGGAAAACAGACTCTCTGGCTCTACCACTCTGGATAATATATATCTCCCATGTCAGGAGGTTTCTCAAATCCATGTCCAGCAAGAACTACTGCAGATATCTCATCAAGAAGCGACGTTTTTTGTTTCAGCACACGGCGCAGGATCTTCCCACTGGGGTTCTTTGGAATGCTGTCCACCACCCTGACCCCTCCTCGCAGCTTCTTTTGGGGGGCCACCTTTCCTGTAGCAACAACGACCCATGATAACTGATTGAAGAGGAGAGAAGCATCACCATGCTTTTCCCATTGCCCACAGAAATACATACATGAATACTTAGTAGCAACACCACTGCCTGCTGCACTGCCCCTATCACTCATCCCATTTTAAGTCATGTTGCTTATGAGGGAAATGCCAATTGCTTCACCTATTAGTCAAAGGATTTCAGGTGTCTGACTTACCTGTAATGGCCGACCATAATGAGGAAAGCATTCCTTTTTTGTCCTCAGGGCGACACTGATCTTGTATTTTAATCAAATGGAAAGAAACTGAATTTGAAAGGCTATTTGTCTCTGCTTTTCATCCCTGTCTTTGTTATTTATGACTATTTAGATGTACGTTTGGCTATGTCGTTGACCTAATTTCTATAAACTTTCATGCAAGAGGTAAGAGAAACACTTGGAATTCAGGACAGCAATCAAGTGAAAACAAGAATTTGCCCAGACTACAATTTAAAAGCAAGTCATCAATTAAAAGGCTGATCTAGAAATCTGCCACAAGTCACACTGAAATCAGATCAAATGAAAGATTTTGACCTCCCTTTGAAAAATTAAAAGCCACATCAGGTGCCACATAATTAGAACACTTCTTTTAGGATGAGTAACAAGCTTCTTGTAGGAGTAACAAGACGGTAAGCACATTTCTACAATCCATTCATTTTTAAAAATGAAAGATCACACACACGTTAGAGGTGAGCCTGTAAGAGGTAGAGCCCAGAACCCAGACTACAGTGACTCGCAGACTTTCCTTTTTCCCTCCTTTTATCCCACCTCGAGTTGTGAATTGGTGGCTAGTATCTTGGGTGATACAATCCATAAAACGAATGAAATCGTTCTGACAGAAATCTTGCCTAGTGTGTCCACAACAACTGCCCAACAGATCCAAGACACATGGGCACATCCAGGCATGATATAAACAACGTTCACTGTCAGGGAGACAATAGTTGGTGTCACGTTCACTTCATAGTCAGAAAGATGACTGATGAAAAAAAAAAACAAAAAAAAGAACTATCTGCAAGCTGAATCATCTTGGATGAATCGGTTCAGATCTTTGAACACATCATGACGAAACCCTGTACAATTTTTTTCCTTCATTATAATAATAATAATGACAAAGCATTTATAAAGCGCCATGCCAACGGTTCTACGTGGGTGACAATCCACACTCTCAGATATACAATGGGCTGCCTACTAGACTAGCATAGCGCATGACATGCGAGTCTGATCAGGAGGTTGGTTTACTTTGGGGATTGGGGGGAGCAAACATTGACAACTATGTACCATGTTTGCACACTTGTCCTCCATGACTAGTTCAGTCACGGACACTTGTTCTCCATGACTAGTTCAGTCACGGACACTTGTTCTCCATGACTAGTGAGTCACGGACACTTGTTCTCCATGACTAGTTCAGTCATGGACACTTGTTCTCCATGACTAGTTCAGTCACGGACACTTGTCCTCCATGACTAGTTCTCCATGGACTTGTCCTCCATGACTCTTCAGTCACGGACACTTGTTCTCCATGACTAGTCAGTCACGGACACTTGTCCTCTCCATGACTAGTTCAGTTTCACGGACACTTGCTCTCCATGACTAGTTCAGTCACAGACACTTGTCCTCCATGACTAGTTTAGTCATGGACCTCTGCATGACTAGTTCAGTCACGGACACTTGTCCTCCATGACTACTTCAGTCACGGACACTTGTTCTCCATGACTAGTTCAGTCTACTTCAGTCACGGACACTTGTTCTCCATGACTAGTTCAGTCACGGACACATGTTCTTGACACTTGTTCAGTCCTCCATGACTAGTTAGTTCAGTCACGGACACTTGTTCTCCATGACTAGTTCAGTCACGGACACTTGTCCTCCATGACTAGTTCAGTCATGGCTCGCTAGTGACCCAACCCTATCCCACTCCATCTTTGTATTTGAAAAACATGCTTGGGCTGCAGCCAGACGAAAAAAAAAAAAAAAAACGGCCTCCACCCGGAAAATGGTCATCTGTTCATCCCTTCATGCCAGTCGCCATTTGTGTCGCATTTGCAGACATGTGTGCAGACACAAACGCAAGTATACACACGTACAAAGAGAGATTAGCACAGAAACAGTTTTTTTTCAAAACAAAGGCATGCACACCACACTTCATATATCACATTATTCTTATTACACACACACACAGAACGAATTGGTTCGATTTCTGAGGTCTGCATCCAAAAAGGCCTAACGAACGAGTGGGGGATTTAGGTGGCATTGCCTTAGCAGCTTCTCAGCAAACCTAGCAACAGTGAAAACAACAATCCAACAAAAACCAATTCGGCAACCAAGCAGAGAAGTGGGAGATGAATTCCAACTTGACCTATAAAAACATGCCCTACCAGACCCATATCGGATGAGCTGCCAACGCTAGGACAGGTGGAGGGCACGCAGGGGGTGCGCCTCTTCATCTCCCCCTACCCCCCCCCCCCCCCCCCCCCCCCCCGAAAAATCACCCCATTCTACACAACTCTTTCCTGGTCACCGCATGCATTTACCGCTAGTGCCCATGTCCTACAGGGGCGTACTGCCCACAGGACGTTCTTCTCATCTCTTTCTGTGCCTTTGTAAATAGACTCACCGTTGAGGAAGGTGACGACGTCTTGCTGGGAGAAGGTGGCGCCAGCCTTGGGCACGATGAAAGCTGTGGGCAGTTCTCCGGCCTCGGGGTCAGGCAGGCCGACCACGGCCACGTCCCCAACGGCTGGGTGGGTCAGCAGCAAGGCCTCCAGTTCTGCCGGGGCCACCTAACCAGTCGAAAGACGTGATGTAGTAAATCAATCACCACCCCCTCCTCCCATCCCTCTCCTTAAAAATAAAAACAAACAAACAACGACTTGCAAACGAACAAAAACTGCCCGAATGAAGAAATCCGAGTTTTCTCACCCATTGAATGAATCGACTCGATTTGCTTATAATGTGAGCAAATGAACATTTGAGACGTAAACAAAGGAAGTCGTACTTGGTATGTATGAAAAGGGAGTGAACATCTAAGCAGTTTACCATGTCATCCTTTGGATGAGACTTTCGACCGAGATCCCGTGTGTCAACACGGCATGTATGCATCTTCTCTCTCTCTCTCTCTCTCTCACACTCACACACATATATATGCGCGCGCGCACGCACACACACACGTATACAATACACACTTGCTTACAGAAACTGGCCCATACACGTACGCTTGCAGGCACGCGCATATACATACAGCCACATACCTTAATTCCATTATTGAGCGGGCCTTTGTGAGCCGTTGAAATGCATACCTCTTCCGTTCTATCCCCCACCCCACCAAAAAAAAGCCACCCCCCCTCGAACCCCAGCCCCCCCCCCACCCCACCCCCCCTAAGAAAGAAAGAAAAATAGACACTTGTGCCGTGCTTAGAATCATCCTTAATGAGTCTGTCTCAATAAACCGGAATAAAAGCAGTCGCGCAACGCAAAAAGTCCTGAAAAGTATTTCTCTCTGACCTTCAGATACGAACTCACCATTAAGTAAACATCTCAGCAAGCTGACCTAAGCCGAGAAACAAAGAACATCGTCAAGCACTCACACGTAAAGTGGAAGCGGGGGTCATGTTTGGTCATGTCAGTCTGCCCACAAAGATAACCCGAGAACAGATGGCAGGAGGGTCTTCACTGTGTCTGATATGGCTATCTTTAGGGTCAGCCTCAAGGAGTTGTACAGTCTAGGGGTATCTCGACACTAAACTGACGAAAAACCATTCGTGTCTGCTGTTTGTTGAATCACATCGTCAATAGCTCACCTCGCTACCAGTCCAATCAGGGTAACTACGAAGTTGAACGAACTATTGTTGGCGTTAGTTGATGACATTAGAACAGTACCCACGCACCCCCCCCCCCCCCCCCCATCACCTCCACTCCCAGTTCCCTCCCTTACCCCCTCGTTCCAGCTATCTAGCGCCTTGAAGTGAATACCGAGCGGACCACACGCAACACAAGAAAACTGCACTACTCGTTATTTTCACACTCAAGTAAAGTAACTGACAAAAGACAGATGAGTGAGGGCCCCTGCCCGGGAAGTTCTCATTTTTCCCCCTTGTGTTTGTTGCTGTCTGTGGGAACTAAAATCGTTCAAAACTGACTCTGATCGCTGATCAAGAATGAAAGCATCCAGTTTCACTTTGTTAGTGCTTGTTTATTTGGCGAATAACTTTATAATTTTCACATCAAAAAAAGATTTAAAATGTTATCGTTCCACCTAGGTTAATTGCGCGCGCGCGCACACACAGAGCACAAAAAAGTAAATACATACATTAACAAATGATTAAAGTTCAGCTTAACTGCACTGAAGATACATTACAATTAAAAAAAAAAAAGACATTCCAGTTTAACTGGAGTGAACATGCAATACCATTTTTAAGCAAAGTAATCTTAATTTGCACGACGCTGAAGGAAAAATTACTCACGAATTTCCCGTGGGCCTACACCCTAATCTGTACGCAGTTAAAAGAATACGCGGTCAACATTTTCATGAAACATGGGGCAATGAACAACAAGGCAAACTGCTACTCTGAATACATACATTCCGTATTAAACATTTCTCTTCTCTCTCTGTTCTCTCTCTCTCTCCTAAGCATTCTTTTAATACATGTTTTCAATCCTTATACCTCTTTTAGGGATGAAGAGGTGACTGCATCTCTACCAGATTCACAACTGACTCAAAACAGACACCCCTTCCTCCAATGATGACAGGCCGACAGCCTCACAACGGGGACAGGTATGCCTATTCAAACTTT
Source organism: Conus betulinus (assembly GCA_016801955.1). NCBI lineage: Eukaryota > Metazoa > Mollusca > Gastropoda > Neogastropoda > Conidae > Conus > Conus betulinus. The sequence continues at coordinate 122,487 of JADBJO010002574.1, read as the reverse complement.
GATATTCCAAGACTCGGTTTCAGTTTAAAATGTTTATAGGCCAGCCGGCCACACGGACCCACTGGGCTGTCACCTCGTCACAGGCAATTCCTTACAAAGCTGTCATACAAGGTAAATCAACGGAACCAGGTTTTCGTAAAACACTATAATGAGGTGAAAACTGCTGATCTCTTGCATGAACTATCGCATCAAGTGGAGCATCTCGGAACAAGATTTTCATTTTTGTCTGACCTCATCAAATCCCAACGCTCTACTACAGAACATGCTTGATGGTGAGAGGGATAGCACACTGAATGCGATTTTCCATGGGGAAAAACGTATCATCGTTCCACACTGGACAGATACCGCCGGAACAGGGTTTCACACGACATGTCAGCATAGTCGGACAGAAGGTGAAACAGTTGTGTGAGATGTTACCGTAAGTCAGAAACAGTTGTGTGGGATGATGTTACCGTAAGTCAGAAACAGTTGTGTGGGGATGTTACCGTAAGTCAGAACAGTTGTGTGGGATGTTACCGTAAGTCAGAAACAGTTGTGTGAGATGTTACCGTAAGTCAGAAACAGTTGTGTGGGATGTTACCGTAAGTCAGAAACAGTTGTGTGGGATGATACCGTACGTAAGTCAGAAACAGTTGTGTGAGATGTTACCGTAAGTCAGAAACAGTTGTGTGGGATGATGTTACCGTAAGTCAGAAACAGTTGTGTGATGATGTTACCGTACGTCTGAAACAGTTGTGTGGGATGATGTTACCGTACGTCAGAAACAGTTGTGTGATGATGTTACCGTAAGTCAGAAACAGTTGTGTGGGATGTTACCGTAAGTCAGAAACAGTTGTGTGGGATGTGTTACCGTAAGTCAGAAACAGTTGTGTGGGATGTTACCGTAAGTCAGAAAAAGTTGTGTGGGATGATGTCAGAAACACCGTACAGTCAGAAACAGTTGTTGTGTGGGATGTTACCGAAAGTCAGAAACAGTTGTGTGTGGGATGTTACCGTAAGTCAGAAACAGTTGTGTGGGATGATGTTACCGTAAGTCAGAAACAGTTTGTGGGATGATGTTACCGTAAGTCAGAAACAGTTGTGTGTGGGATGTGGTTACCGTAAGTCGTAAAAAACAGTTGTGTGGGATGTTACCGTAAGTCAGAAACAGTTTGTGTGGGATGTTACCGTAAGTCAGAAACAGTTGTGTGGCATGTTACCGTAAGTCAGAAACAGTTGTGTGGGATGATGTTACCGTAAGTCAGAAACAGTTGTGTGGGATGTTACCGTAAGTCAGAAACAGTTGTTGTTTGGGATGATGTTACCGTAAGTCAGAAACAGTTGTGTGGGATGTTACCGTAAGTCAGAAACAGTTGTGTGGAGATGTTACCGTAAGTCAGAAACAGTTGTGTGGGATGTTACCGTAAGTCAGAAACAGCTGTGTGTGGGATGTTACCGTAAGTCAGAAACAGCTGTGTGAGATGATGTTACCGTAAGTCAGAAACAGTTGTGGGGATGATGTTACCGTAAGTCAGAACACAGTTGTGTGAGATGTTACCGTAAGTCAGAAAAACAGTTGTGTGGGGATGTTACCGTAAGTCAGAAACAGTTGTGTGGGATGATGTTACTGTAAGTCAGAAACAGTTGTGTGGGATGTTACCGTAAGTCAGTTACGTAAAACAGTTGTGTGGGATGATGTTACCGTAAGTCAGAAACAGTTGTGTGGAATGTCGCCGTAAGTCAGAAACATTTGTGCGGGATGTCGCCGTAAGTCAGAAACAGCTGTGTGAGATGTTACCGAAAGTCAGGGGACTGGAGGAGCGCAGAGACTGACCTGGAATCCTTTGTACTTGATGAGTTCCTTGAGGCGGTCAGTGATGGTGAAGTACCCCTCCTCGTCATAGTGACCCAGGTCACCTGCAACACACACCGTTAGTCACAGTGATCATGGTACTGATAGTGATGGTGATGATGACGATGATGATGATGATGATGATGATGAGGCGGTCAGTGATGGTGAAGTACCCCTCCTCATAGTGAACCAGGTCACCTGCAATAGACACCATTAATCACAGTGATAATGGTACTGATGATGATGATGATGATGATGGTGATGACGATGATGATGATGATGATGAGGAGGAGGAGGAGGAGGCGGTCACTGATGGTGAAGACCCCTCCTCGTCATAGTGACCCAGTTCACCTGCAACACACACCATTAGTCACAGTGATAATGGTACTGAGGATGGGGATGATGATGATGATGATGATGATGATGAGGCGGCCAGTGATGGTGAAGTACCCTTCCTCGTCATTGTGACCCAGGTCACCTGAAACATATACCATTAGTCACAGTGATAATGGGTACTGGTGGTGATGATGATGATGATGATGATGATGATGATGATGATGATGATGATGATGATGATGATGATGATGATGATGAGGCGGTCAGTGATGGTGAAGTACCCCTCCTCGTCATTGTGACCCAGGTCACCTAGAACACACACTGCAACAATAACAATAGTGAAGAACATGACAACACGACGACGACGACGACAAAGATGACGATAGGCAGTTAGTTATAATGAAATGCCCCTTCTTGTCATAGTGACCCAGGTCAGCTAGAACGCACACTAAACAACGGCAATTATAACGATGAGAATAACACAGTTGATGATGAAATTATTATGATGAACGCCCGTTCTTGTCAGAGTGACATTGATCCCCTGGAACGTGCACACCAACAGCCAACATAGTCCATGCTCTGCATGGTCCGTTTTCTTTTCAAACCCTTCTGCCCATGGCACAGCCTACAGCAGATCTGGATGCAACAAACAAACAAACAAATTACCACAATAGGCAACAACAACCACCAGCTATTATGAAAATGTGAAACCAAGACATCAAATCCTCCGTCCCTATAGCAGAAAGCAGTAGTGTTACCGACTGCACCACAAACCACCCTTTCAGCCGTGATGGTCAAATGTTCACTTCATTTTTTCGAAGGTATATGCCCGGGGCCAAAAGCTGACTTGTAAGTGTACATATTGTTGTGTAAAATTTGCAATCTTCATAAATAAAAAGAAAAAAAAACGAAGGAGGAAAGCAGTTTTCTTCTTCACTGAAATACCGATTACTAAGAAAAAAACAATCGGTGGGCCCACATTAAGATCATTCCATCATCTCTGTATAGCGCTCTATCTGAATGATACAATAAGCTCAACTGAGAAGGCAATCTAGGATGTATTAGCTCAACTGAGAAGGCAGTCTACAATATATATTAGCTCAACCGAGTAGACAATCTACCATACATTAGCCCGATCGAGTAGGCAATATTAGCTCAACCGAGTAGACAATCTACCATACATTAGCCCGATCGAGTAGGCAATCTACCATATGATCTACCATATGATCATTAGCGACCGAGACGACAATCTACCATGTTTTAGCTCAACCGAGTAGACAAATCTACCATACATTAGCCCGATCGAGTAGGCAGTCTACCATGTATCATACAAAACACATGTATTGTGTCTTTTAACCTTGTCGGAGAAATGACCACAACTGCCGCTCATTACTGCATGGTTTGCTGTGTTATATTCGGGAGCCACAGCTAACATTCAGGCCTCCTTTTCCGTCAGCTGAAGCCAGGGAGAGTGCTGGCGATTGGATTTGGCGGAGCAGGGCGTGATGCTGTGACTGGGTACTGCTGTCGTGAAAACCCCTTTCTCTCTGCCTTGCCTGGCACCTCAGAACTGCTGCGCCTGCTTTGAAATAAAAAAAAGACTGGTGCGCAAAATTTCACACAACCACGGTGACCGGTGACAGGACAGCGGGCTCTCCAGATCGCCATCAAGGGATCATTATGAAGCGAAAGCTGGACATCTTTGACCTGGAGAGAAAAAAAAAAACTGATTAATTCGTTTCAGAGAGAAAGTTTTGCCCCGATTCTACCTATTTCATAAAGGGGTCATGCGATTGATATGATGATGATGATGATGATGATGAATACTGATATTGCGCCTATCCTCCGTTAAGACCAAGCTCTAAGCCCTTTACAATCAACGCTCTCGTTTACACAACATGCTGCCTACCTGGGTAGAGCCGACTGAAGAGCTGCCTGCTAGGCGCTGCATCCTGTCGTTTCTCGTGTCATTCGATCGAACATCAGTCACTCGGTTTTTCCTTCATTCTTTCGGTGCCAGCAACGTGTCATCCATACCAACGGCCCGAACTGGCATTCCTTCTGAAAGGTGGTGATAGGATTTTACCTGTGTGCAAGATGCAAATGAAATGCATGTCGTTCGCACACGGAACCTCGGTTTATCGTCTCATTCGAAGGAAGCAGTAGTCACACGTCAGGCTGCCAGTAAACATACATACTTGCAGATAAGAACACACTCCTCACGGTCATCAAGTGCTGCCGGCTCGCCTGGCGCTGGCAATAATTTTGCCATGATTCCCTAAGACCATCCTCAAAAACACAGTGCTGGGCAGGCGTCCCACGGGAGGATGGAAGAAGTTCTAAATGGACAACAAAAAGGTCCTGACCTGTTACCCTCTACCATGTGGCGCATGACTGGAATTCAGGGCTGTGGAGGTCCATGACTGCCTGCCATTGCAGCACTGTCACCGCACAATATGAAATTCTTTACAAAACTTGATTCAAAGAAAATCAGAAGAGAAAGGGATTCAAAGAATGGGAGGGTCTCTATGGAGACTCTGCTTTTTTTTTTCTGAACTATTAAAGAAGAAGAGAAGAAGAAGAAGAAGAAGAAGAAGAAGAGAAGAAGAAAAAGAAGAGAACAAGAACAGGGAAAAAAGAGGAGGAAAAGAGAGGAAGAGAAGAACTCCAACAACAACATCATCATCATCATCATGAAAACAATAACAACATAAACAAGAGCAGTAGTTGAAGCAGCACGTGAATCACGGTCCCCACCTGTTCTGAGCCATCCCTGCACAATGGTGTCCTGTGTGGCCTGGGGTTGTCCAGGTATCCCTTCATCACCTGAGGGCCTCGCACGCACAGCTCGCCAGTCTGGCCAGGCCCCAGGGCCTTCCCCGTCTCCTCGTCCACGATCTGGGCCACACAGTCAGCATGCTCCCCCGTAAACACCTCAAAGAGCTCTTGGCTCTACAAATTACATAGTGAGCTCTTGGCTCTACAAATTACACACAGTGAGCTCCTGGCTCTACAAAGTAACACAGAGAGCTCTTGACTCTTCAAGTAACACAATGAACTCTACAAATTACACAGTGAGCTCTTGGCTCTACAAATAACACAATGAGCTCTTGGCTCTACAAATAACACAGTGAGCTCTTGGCTCTACAAATAACACAATGAGCTCTTGTCTCTACAAATTACACAGTGAGCTCTTGACTCTACAAATTACACAGTGAGCTCCTAGCTCTACAAATTACACAGTGAGCTCCTAGCTCTACAAGTAACACAATGAGCTCTTGGCTCTACAAATAACACAATGAGCTCTTGGATCTACAAATAACACAGTGAGCTATGGCTCTACAAATAACACAGTGAGCCCTTGGTTGTACAAATAACAGTGAGCCCTTGGCTCTACAAATAACACAATAAGCTCTTGGCTCTACAAAGAACACACTTGGCCCTCAGCTTTACAAATAACACAGTGAGCTCTTGGCTCTACTAATAACACAGTGAGCAGTTGGCTCTACAAATAACACAGTCAACCCTTGGCTCTACAAATAACACAGTGAACCTTTGGCTCTACATATAACACAGTGAGCCCTTGTCTCTACAAGTAACACAGTGAGCACTTGGCTCTACAAACAACACAGTGAGCCCTTAGCTCTACAAAATAGCGCAGTGAGCGGCTCTACAATAACACAGCGAGGCTTTGACTTTACAAATAACACACTGTGCCTTGCTCTACAAATAACGCAGTGAAGTTTTGGCTCAACAGATAACACACCAAGCTCTTGGCTCTACAGATGTCATGGGGAGCAATCTGGTTCTAAATCAAGTCAATTCATGTCCTGTTTGTGGCCAAGCCAACCACAAAAGTCATTTCTGAGGGGGAACCAAAGCAAAGACGGAAATATGCATACGTTATACTCTGAAACAAGTTTGAAGGTTCATTACCGACCACTTTTTTAGTAGACCAAAGAAAAGAATATCGGTTTCCCTAAAAAAAAAACAACAAAATGGAAAAAATCATCTCGAGTGAAAATATTTTGGATCTCATTTTCATGGAATCTACAGTAAAGTATGTTTGTGTCTTTAATCGTATGTAAAACCCAAAATATGACACTAAAGATGATAATCAGCGGTTAGTGGAGTATCGCACGGCCTTGCGCCAAAGATTCACGTCATCCTTTCCACGTTAAGAACGTGTAAAAGAGGGGCGGTCAGTATGTGACCTATACAACGTTATGTTCTCTTTACGATTTCCAGAAATAACTGGACGTAATTCCTTTCAGACTGAACGATTACAAAGAAAATTTGGCTGTGCCAGCTAGCAAGAGTAGACACTCACTTCCCATAAGTAACACGGTGGGCGCTGGGGTCTCTAAGTAAAGCGAGCACTCACCACTACAAATAAGACAACTGTCAGTGCTTGGCTCTGTATACAACACATCCGAGTTTCACCATAAGCACAATAAGAAATCGTTTCTATTAACATCAATGATCTCTCACACCAATAAACAGCACAGGGAGCTCTCAACGTCTTTAAATAGCACAGTGAATACTCGCCTCAATGAACAGCATACAAACGTGTCCTCATATATATCACTGTGAGCTGTCGCCTCTGTATGGAGAGATCTGACCTCCATGAATAACTCTCTCTCTCAGGAGCCCACAAATACATTCCTATTAAACTGCTCAGTTTTTTAAGAGAGAGAGAGAGAGAGAGAGAGAGAGAGAGAGAGAGAGAGAGAGAGAGAGAGAGAGAGAGACAGACAGACAGACAGACAGACAGAGAGACAGAGAGGTTAAAAAAGTTTCTAAATGTTTACTCAAAGACATGAGTGAATGGACTAGAAAAAAAGAGAACGAAAGACCAGAAAGAAAAGGAAAAGAAAGGCAGAAACAACGTGGGCGATAAAAAAAAAAAAGGGGCACTTTCTAGCGCATAATTTCCAGAAAAGGATGAGATCACTGCTTACACTTGAAGAGTCGAGCTTCCATCATTCCCAAGGGCAACAGGTCTTCTGCTAATGGCAAAGAAGTATACAGAATTCGACAAATCACATTATCCGACACAGATATAAATATTCATGAAAACAGTGAGTCACGGAATACACATAAAGACTCAATTCATTTAAATCACGTTTTCAATTTTTCATTGTTTTTTTTCAATTAAAATCCACTTTGTCTTCGACAGGAACAAGATAAAAGTTGTTTGTTAAAGGGACAGAAGTCTAAGGGAATCTTTCTGAATTATGTCCAGCCATTGTTGCCCCCCTCCCCTCCCTCTCCATGTCAGCACCAAAAGGTCCCTTGAATGGCAGGAATAACTATCGACAATATATTTAACTTCGGGGTCCTCCCCTCCCCGAAAATCAGCTACCTTGGCCTCGGTTGTGCTAACCACGTGACCAATGGTACCGAATTTGATTGGTGGGTCGTTGACGTGAGTGATGGGGCTGGACTCGGTCAGCCCGTATGCTGCAAGGAGACCAGATTTAAATTGAGAGGACGACGCCCATTCCCCATTATATAACAAAATGAGTGAGTGAGGGCTCCCCATTCCCCCCCATCATATAACAAGTGAGTGAGGGCTCCCCATTCCCCATTCCCCATCATATAACAAGTGAGTGAGGCTCCCCATTCCCCATCATAAAACAAATGAGTGAGAGCTCCCCATTCCTCATCATATAACAAATGAGTGAGGGATCCCCATTTTCCCATCATAAAACAAGTGAGTGAGGGATCCCCATTCCCCATCATATAACAAGTGAGTGAGGGATCCCCATTCCCCATCATATAACAAGGAGTGAGGGCTTCCCCATCATATAACAAAGGAGTGAGGGCTCCCCATTCCCCATCATATAACAAATGAGTGAGGGATCCCCATTCCCCATCATATAACAAGTGAGTGAGGGATCCCCATTCCCCATCATATAACAAAAGGAGTGAGGGATCCCCATTCCCCATCATATAACAAAGGAGTGAGGGCTCCCCATTCCCCATCATATAACAAGTGAGTGAGGGCTCCCCATTCCCCATCATATAACAAAGGAGTGAGGGCTCCCCATTCCCCATCATATAACAAAGGAGTGAGGGGCTCCCATTCCCCATCATATAACAAGTGAGTGAGGGCTCCCCATTCCCCATCATATAACAAGTGAGTGAGGGCTCCCCATTCCCCATCATATAACAAGTGAGTGAGGGCTCCCCATTCCCCATCATATAACAAAGGAGTGAGGGCTCCCCATTCCCCATCATATATAACAAAGAGTGAGGGCTCCCCATTCCCCATCATATAACAAGTGAGTGAGGGCTCCCCATTCCCCATCATATAACAAAGGAGTGAGGGCTCCCCATTCCCCATCATATAACAAAGGAGTGAGGGCTCCCCATTCCCCATCCCCATCATATACAAAGGAGTGAGGGATCCCCATTCCCCATCATATAACAAAGGAGTGAGGCTCCCCATTCCCCATTCCCCATATAACAAAGGAGTGAGGGCTCCCCATTCCCCAGGGCTCCCCATTCCCCATATAACAAGTGAGTGAGGGATGTCCTTTACCCATCACGCAATAAATGAGGCAGGTATTCCTCCCCTCTCCCCCCAACCACGTAACAACTGAATTAGGAATCCCCTTCCGCCTTGCACGAAGTGAATAAACACATACGGGAGTATGTTCCCCCATCACATGATAAATGTCAGGGATCCACCTTTAAAAGCTTTCTGAATCAGTAATAAATAAGGAAGAAACCCCCTCCCTCCCACCTCGAGATAAATGAAAAGAAAACTCTTTCCAACCTCCAACGTGATAAATGGCATCTCTTTTATTCATTACGTGATTAAGTGAATGAGGGATGCCCCCTTACAGCTTTCTGAATTCCATAAAAAAAAAATAGGGAAGGAATCCCCTTTCCCCATCTTGTGACGAATGAGAAGGAACTCTTTCCAAGCTCCCTTGAGAAATGGGATCTTCTTACTCATTACGGGATTAAAGGAACGAGGGAGCTCCTTCCCACACAGGGCAATAACTGGGTGACGGATCCTCATCCCACTTCCACGACGAAGTCAAAAACTGACCAAAGCCGACCAGTACCTTGCATGAGCTGGGCGCCAGAGCGATCCGCGAACTCCTGCGTGATGCCCACACCCAGCGGGGCGGCGCCACACACACCACCTTCTGCACACTGGAGATGTCGTGGTTCACCACCTGGGGGTCCTTCGCCAGGAACAGCACCAGAGGGGCACCAGGTGCAGCGTGGTGATCTGGAACAGTGTACGAGCATCACCTGAGCGCGCGAGCGTATGCGTGCGTGCGTGCGTGTGCGTGTGTGTGTGTGTGCGTGTGTGTGTGTTTTCAGTTTCGTGGTACACAATCAGTTCGATGCGACATGTGAAAAGTGCAGAATTTTAAACAGATTGTAGCAATTAACATGACAATGAAGGAACAAATACAGTTTGCTTGCTTCTTCTCAAGCCTACCGACCACGCTCACTCACGGCGATATTGTAGACGTGTCTAACCCACCCGAGGAGACAGGGAGAAGGAAGGGGCCAATCTTACATTAAACCACCACCAGAATTACAACAAATGAAAACGGGTTGCAAAAAACGGGCGTGTTTCTGTCGGACGTCAGCGAGATTCGAACATCAGAACTCGGTGCCCTCAGCAACCTGGCATCCCAAACCTAGAACTGGAAACGGTTAGACACTTCCAAGTATCAAGATTCAATTCATTCTGAGCAAGGAGGACGAGTTATGAAGTTCAGAAACGACACTTGGCCTATCCATGTTTGTCACACAACGCTCGACGTCAACTGCAAACCCAGCTCAGTCAGCCTCCCGCCGACGACCGAACTCCACTGTAAACCCCGAAGGCAATGGCACAGGGAGCTCTGAAGAGTTCCAGCTGGATCTGGTCGAGGAGGAACAAAAGTGAACTTCATGAGGTTTATCAACCTAGAACCGGTGTCCCGTTAGCAGTGGGATAAGACATCCCTCGAAAAAAAAAAAGGCACGCCTTGAGATGCCCACGCATCCAAAAGTTGCAGGTTCGAATCCCGGCAGCGCCGGGAAAAAACATTTTGCAGTAGAAGGGCATCTGGGAGTCATGACCTGGATGCGGCCCGTCCCCCTCAGAGTGTAAGGAGTTCAGGACCAAACGCTTGTCTGGGGGGGGGGGGGGGGGGGTCTTCTCTGAAGACCTGCTGTCAAGTTCTCCCTGCAGTTTCTTCCTACTAAATCATGGACTGCACATGTCTTTCCTTTTATGGACGCAGAAAGGGAAAGGCAACTCAACAGCCCATTACTGCCGCCAGTGCAATTAATCAACGAAGGTTTTCATGAATTTTACCCAGTCAGGGTTGGGTCACAGTTAGTGTTCGGATTACAGTTATGCTGGGTCACGGCCTCAGATTAATCTTAGTGTCATGCATTTCGGAGATTGAGTGCCAATCAGAGTTCCTGTTTTGAATGCACGGTGCTGACTCTGAGAACAGGATCTCTCTCTCTCTCTCTCTCTCTCTCTCTCTCTCTCTCTCTCTCTCTCTCTCTCTGTCTCTGTCTGTGGCTTTGGATTTTAACTTTCACGTTGGATTGCACTTGAACATTTCTGACCTCTGCCTCTATTCACCTGTTATGGCTGGGCTCTAAACAAAATGGCATCAGAGAGAGGGGGGGTGAGAGGGAGGAGGAGGAGGAGGAGGAGGAGGAGGAGGAGAGAGAGAGAGAGAGAGAGAGAGAGAGAGAGAGAGAGAGAGAGAGAGTGACACAAGAGCAGTGAGGTGTGTGTGTGTGTGGGGGGGGGGGGTTGTAAAAACTCACACGATGTTCCTGGATTGCAGACAGGAAGTGCTGTGGATGAAAACGAGGCAGGATAACGACAGTGTTTCCGGCACACAGGCTCGTCCACTGGGACACCACCATACCGTAGATGTGGTAGAACGGCAAGACATTCAGCAGTCGGCCTTCTCCGTACTCCCCCACCGTTATTCCTCTGTGCATACACACATATATGAAAAAGGGGAGCGTGTTGTGTGGGGTACAATGGTATGTCACTCAGCAGCCGGCCTTCTCCATACTCCCCAACTGTCATTCTCTGTAGATACATAGATATATGAAACGACTAACGGGCTGTGTGGGGTACAATGGTTAAACATTCAGCAGCTGGCTTTCTCCGTACTCCACCGCCATCATCCCTCTGAAAGACTAGCGGGATGAGAGGGTACAATGGTAAAACATTCAGCAGCCGGCCCTTTCCGTACTCCTCCAGAGTAATGCCTCTCTGGTTATACAGACGTAAAAGGCTGCGTGTTGCGTGTGTACAAAGGGAAGACATTCCGCTGACAGCCCCCATACGTTGGTCTGATCAGAATTCAAGAGGATTTCTTACATAACACACAGTCTACAATATAAGTGTTTTCACTTTTCAAACATCTTTTGATATGAATAAGATTTGGGGGGTGCACTCCCCCCCTCCCCCCTCCACCTCTAAGGGAACGCAGAAGCTCTTTCAATACAAATTTTCTATCGCCGCTGGCTAGGAGATCCTCATCCCTGTCATTTTTTTTTGTTCGAGTCATTGCTTTATTGTCCGTTGTCCACCATTCTTCGGCCTGTATGGCCTTTTCAAAGTCTTCATGCTGTTCTCTCTTGGTACAATTGGACATGCCGGAGTTTCTATTACAGTTTGGCAACAATTCGGTTGTGATACCGCACAGCAAATTCCGTTCTCTGAATATAAGCTGGGCACTGGCTGCTTATTGTGCGTATTTTATTTGCCCATGTAGGTCTTTTTTTCATTTTGGGGAGGAGAGGGTGGGGGTGGGGGGAGCGGAGGGGCACCGTTATGCTTATTTTTGTTGTCTGTTCTTTAGTTCAGTCAAGCAGAAGGGAAGGAAGGGGAAAGAGGAGGGGGGGGGGGGGGGGGGGGCTATGTGTGAAAACATTGAGCCTGTGTTTGACGACTTCAGCGTGACTTTGTTGTGGACGCTTTAAAAATGTCAACAGTTTTCACTATCTTTTTTTTCTTTCTTTACATTTCTAGACATAATTTGAGATTGATCAGTTGAGTCTTGCAGGTTTGACATTTTCCAGGACTGACATTTTCCACGTTGGTGACAGCCTTGAAATTGTCCTTATCGTCGGCTGGGCTGCAAACTGCTCTGGCATTCAAAGAATCGTTGCGATGTCTACAGCGGTAGCCTGAAGAGTGTGTGTGTGACACTATCGGGAAAATAGTGAGTTCATGGTGTGGGTTGTCTTGTTAGATACGGATCGAAATGTGAACTATGGTTCGCACTGCGTGCCCTGAAGACCCTTTCGCTGGTTAGATTTTTGTCGTCTTACTCCGTTTCTGTGGTTAACAATTCGCCATTGTGCTGATTCTGCCTCAAACAGGACGCTATGGGTCCATGTGAACGACGATCTCCCCCACGCAAGGCCTGCATGGCCGCAAAAGGGTTCGACCGTACTGGCATCATCCAAGACCAGGGGCAATTTCCAGCCGCCACATCTATATCATTTTACCCCGTTTCACGGCTGTCGGCTTCATTTGTGGGATTATCTATCTGCACACAGAGCTTCAGAGTCAGATGGCCATAGCTCTCTCGGACAACAGCCTCGCGATATCACCTCAAACTATGAGCTCTCACTATTCGAGAAACCCTAACAGATACTTCCTTTCCGTCAAAGAGCAAGTCAAAAAATTTTGAATACACGAGCTGATCAACTTTCACACTAATATACATAAACTGTGTGTCATGTTTGCTATGCCACAATAAAAAACTACAAACAAAACTGTTACCAGAATAACCGGTCCTAGAACTGAAGATCTTCAAAAAGGAGTTCCACAGTTTGTGGATATCTTACGGAATCATCCATCCTTCCTGCTCGCTGATTTCACTCTCACTGACAGCACCCGCCCTGACCATATCAAGCAAAATTCACTACTTCAATCAACATAATGACGTACGTACCGAACTCACCTTTGCTGCAGAATGTTAGCCACCAGATTGTGTGTGTGTCAGCATCACACCTTTGGGCAGACCCGTGGTGCCACTGGAGTACGGAAGAACCAGGACGTCCTCTTTAGGCCGGAAGTTGAGGTTTTCCGGAAACGCCTTCCCGTCGTCCTCTAACAACGTTGACAAGGGCACGAAGCCTTCCGCCTTTCCAATCACTATCTGTTTGGACTGGAAATATTGGACAATGATTTCAAATTTGTCGTGACCGTGGAACGAGAATATCAAAATCTGGATTATGGAAAGGTAAGAGATAAGAAACGTCTACAATAGTTTTATTTGAAAAAAAAAAAAGGAATGGAGATAGTAGGAACTGAGAGAGAGAGAGAGAGAGAGAGAGAGAGAGACAGACAGTACAACTTTACAGACAAGATCTTAGGCAGACAAAAGAGTGTGTGTGTGTGTGTGTGTGTGTGTGTGTGTGTGTGTGTGTGTGTGTGTGTGTGTGTGTGTGTGTGTGTGTGTGTGTGTGTGTGTGTGTGTGTGTGTGTGTGTGTGTGTGTGTGTGTGTGTGTGTGTGTGTGTGTGTGTGTGTGTGTGTGTGTGTGTGTGTGTGTGTGTGTGTGTGTGTGTGTGTGTGTGTGTGTGTGTGTGTGTGTGTGTGTGTGTGTACAACTTTATTCAAACATTGTGTGTGATCTTAGGCATGTGTGTGTGTCTTTCAAAAAACTCTCTCCGTGTGTGTGTGTCTGTGTGTGTGTGTGTGTGTGTCTGTGTGTGTGTGTCTCTCTGTGTCTGTGTGTGTGTGTGTGTGTGTGTGTGTGTGTGTGTGTGTGTGTGTGTGTGTGTGTGTGTGTGTGTGTGTGTGTGTGTGTGTGTGTGTGTGTGTGTGTGTGTAAGGCCACACACCAAGATGGACAACAAAAAATGCCGGATGATCCAACTCGCGACGGTTTTTAATCGCGATCTGCGTGCTTTGCGATCGATCGGCCACATAAAGACAATCGTGGGGATCCTGGACCTGTAGATCCACATGGACGGAATGCCGTCGTCTACAGGTTGGAGAGGACATTGTCCACCAACGGACACAGGCCCAGCATGTCACCGTCTCAAGGCTCAGAGCAGGCCATCGACAACACCTGTCTACACAGAGTCAAGACTATCCATGTTAGGTGTACGCCTTGTAGCACTGGTCCATGCAATCATGCCCACGATTTGCAGACCTCCATCGACGGTTGAAGGCACCAGACAAGTTTCAGTCTGACCGAGCTCCAGCGCAAAAAAAAAAAAAAAAAAAAAATTCTCTGGGGATCGGCAGGATCTCTGCACCGAACTGTGGATTTCGCCCATCGCAGTGGATCTCCCATCTAAGAGCCGGTCTGGAGGGTAGACGATTTGATTAACGAATCGATGAAAACGTGCGCCATTTTGTCTAAACGTGAAAAGGAAGAAATTACATAAGTTTTGATCATCTCAGGAAGATTACCGAAATACATCACAATTTTACGTTTTCAGTAACCAGCTGTCAAATTTGCAAACAGCTTCCGGATATACATCTTGGGGAGTAGGGGGTGGGGGAGGGTGGGGGGTGGGTGGGGGGGGGGGGGTGGGGGGGGGGTGGGGGGGGGGGCTGTGGCACTGGACACAAGCTGTCCGGCCTGTCAAGTTGTCACGTCTGCTGGGCCTCTTCATCTGGCAGGCCACACCTTAATGAAATGCTTCTAATCTTTTTTCTTCTCACAGAAACCCGCCGAGGCAAGGAACGACTTGCTTCGTCAACTGCTCTACCCCCCCCCCCCCCCTTCCTCTCTCTCTCCCACTCTCTCTTTCTCCCACACACATGACCGCTCCTCTTCCCTATCCCTCATTACCCCTTATACACACAGCGCTCTATCTGCCTTCCGCACTGCACTGGCATGCAAAGGTGAAGGGTCAGGTCAAGGTTTTGTGGCTTGGTAGTCCATCAGTTCCATGAGATAAGCGACGTGTTGCCAGCGTCCTGTTCAGTCAGACTGGACGTGAGGTAACGTGCAGAAAAGAGACAGGGGACGACGAGGAGGAGATCAGCCATGTTATCTGCATAAAGAAAAAAATGGGAGACTGGCGCACGTGTATGTATCTCTCTCTATATTGTGGGGAAGGATCGTGGGGTAAAGGAATTGATGAGGGCGGGGGGGGGGGGGGGGGGGGGGGGGGGGGGGAAGAAGAAGGAAGTGGGGGAGAAAAGGGGAGAGAGGGGGACGAGTCACATCAAACTCTCAGAAAAATGCCAATCAAGATTCATTCTATCCCCCAGATCAGGGATTGTTACTATCAATGGTACACAGATATCATGACGGTACATAAACCCTTCAGGACAACACGTATCGACAAAGTCTTAGTTTAGAAGCCCCTTTGTGTTGATTCGCGATGTCACTAAGAGACACCATTCTGTCTACAGAAGCACCAATCAATCTCGACACACAAAGGCTTCCATTTGTTTAAATGAAAGATTTAGGAGATTTTTAAATGGAAAGGAACTCAATCAGAGATACGTCGTATAAACTTTGCTTTCGTTTCAGTATATCTGTCGGGCTAAGCGAATCGCCGAATTATGTCGACGTTCCGCAGACTGCTGCATATTCATCAGGATCACTCTCCACCCGTCGCACATCACGTCATCGCCCTAAAACGTACTTCCGCTTCCTTTTCATTGGTACATGTGAGGACGCACGTGCTCTCGGATGTGCCCTGACACACCCGTGATCTTTTCAACATTCGAGCTTTTTGTTCTATTTAAGTCAGAGTTGCGTCCATCCGTGCTTGCTGAAAGCAGCCCTTTGTCATCTCGTCTGGTTTCCTTTGCTAACGAAGCTAATAAAGCACATCGAGACAGGCGAACATTCCCTCACTTTCCTTCCTTATGACACCGACCTTGACCTTGTTTTGCAGTGTGGGGTTGAGGTCAAGGGCGGCACGCACGGCGGGGATCAAATCCTCACCAACCGCTACTGCCGTGCTTCCCGACATCTGTAGCTGACGTGCCAGTTCCTCTGCAGGCAGATGGCAGGGCAGGATAGGACAAGATGGACAGGATGAAGACAGGATGAAACATTCAATAAGAGAGTTAAGATGTCACACAAGGAAAGGCCAAGACCACGATGAAATAAGGGCAGAGAAAAGAAAATGCCCCAGCAACATCCAAACCGCAACAAGAAAGACTGCTACAGTCTCCTCTTCAGACTCGAAACCTTCTGCTCAAGTTTAACTGGATGCCTCTTTTGTATGCCTCTACTGAAACACGTCACCAATACTGTCGTACCCCCCCCCCCCCCCCCCCCCCCCCCCCCCCCCCTGCTCTATCCTCCAGAAGCTACGCGCAGAAACGTGCTCTGCAGACATCCCTCTAAGGGAGATAACCTCTGAACCTGTGAAAGAGCCCCGGCGGGTCAAGATTCTCCCGAGCAACTGGCGTTCCTGTCTAACGGAACGACTTTGAGGAAGATGAAAAACTGTGGCAAATAGTTTAACATCTATCTCTTTGACATAAATGATTCAAATATCATTTACAACGCAGACGTATGGATAAAATTAATGTATACAAAAACAAAATGTGTCAACATATATCTCTCTCTCTCTGTCATGATGCCGTGGCTTAGTTTGGTCTAACTTACTTCATATACAGGAGTACAGAAATGCCTCGTAAAGCTTATAACATGCCTTATAACCTCGATTCTAGAAGAAAAAAATATTGGGCTAGTAAAGTATGTATGTGTCTTTTTGAATACGGCATTGGTTTTGAATGGGTGAATCAAGGTGTTGGAAATGTTAGAACAACTTATAACTTGTTTTTCGTCAACGACTAGTTGACTGCAGTTGGCAAAAATGGTTAAACCATGTGCATAATAGTAAAAGCTTTGATTTTAACAGACATTTTGGTAATTCTCATGATCTGAAACCTCGAATAACGTTTTCAAATGGATAGACACTTTAAATACATAATGGCAAAATTTATATTTGGAATATCGAAATTAGCTATACATAAGTTTATATACAAAACCGGTGTAATTGACAATGATTTGCTTTGTCCTCTTTGTTAACAGTCACAAGAAAATGAGATGCATTTCGTTCTTTGCTGTCCAGCCCTTATAGACATCAGAAATTAATTCATTAAGCCTAAATACTATAGACAGCCTTATCTATTTCGATTGACCCTATTGATGTCACAATCTTCAACTGGTTGAAGGCGGACATCTAAGAAAGTAAGAGGATGTCATCAACAAAAAATGTTCGAAATTTTTCGTTCTTTTTGTACGAGGCATTTAAACTTAGAGAAATGGCTACCTCTTGAAAATTCTTAACGATCTTGTATATTGATTTACTTCGTTACATATCGCG
>JADBJO010002574.1:60000-87500 GCA_016801955.1 Conus betulinus | reverse complement strand
ATTCCTATCCATCAGTAATATTTACACAACAGAAAGGTTATTCATCACTGGTATCCATCAGCAAGACATACATATGAGGAAGTTTCTATTTAGCTCCCCACAACGGAATCTAGAATGCATCAAGAGGATTTCCGTTTTGCATCCCACAGTATAAATCAGCAAAATTCGGGTACACCAAGAACACACGACAGTTTCCATTGCTCACCTCCGGAGCTTACCATCGTAACCCTGTAACAAAAAGAATAAACAACTTTGCGTTTTCCCTTTCTGAGACAATAATAAATCAAAAGCCATGTGTCCTATTTCGATCATAGCATGCTTCCTCTTCTTTCTATCCGACGGAGGTCAAACGATAATTTACTCCTACACCGTAGCAAAAATTAAAAGCATAGTAAAGCGACAAAAACACAAAAACCTTCACTGGCGCCGAGGATGCTACAAACGCCTAATCGTGGGGAGAAACTATTTCGATTTAGACTTCAATTTGTTAACTAACTCAACATACCTGGCTGTCACTACAACTGAATTGAGTCCCTCATCGGCTGGACTGGGTAGGCGAACTAGCCGGAATTTCTTCAGGTTCAGGTTCAAAATAGGGACAAAATCTTAACAGATTCATTAAGCCTCACGGCTTATAATTTGTCCCATCATTCTATGAAAAATAAGTTTACCTCAAGGTCATAAGCATGCTCAAGATATTTAGACATCGTAATCAATAATACATCTATTAGCATGTTTCCTTTGTCTATAAGATTTTTGAAAGCATTTAAATTAGGGGCACGTTTAATATTTGGTGCAAGTTGATTCCAATAAGGTGCAACTCGATTACTGAAAGTGAATTTTTCTTCTGTTAGTACGGCTAAACTCATGTGAATTTTATCAGTAGGGTTTCTTGTTTTGTCGAAGTTGGATAAAGTAAAAAATTAGTAGGGTCAATATCATCAACATGATTAAACAATTTGTAGGCTTGAATCAGGTCACCCCGTAATCGTCGAGCTTTCAAAGATGGTAATTTCAACTTTTCCAATCTATCTTGATATGGTACGTCTTTCAATTCCTTTATCAATTTAGAAGCTCTCCTCTCTTCTTCGGAGACTGGTTGGCTACCCGCGCTCACTCGGCTTATACGGTGTACAGGTGAACACCAGTCAACCAACTTAACCAACCGGTTTTTCGGTAAACTTGCACCAGTAAGCGGAGTAGTAGTGTAAAAAATGTGATCGCACACAAAAAAAAAAAAAAAAAAAAAAACCGGTCCGTCACAAGGAGAGATTGCGCATGCGCGAGGATACAGGTTATTTTTTTCGAGAGCCCTTCTGTTTGTAGTAAAATTTAATCTTTTTTTCCAATTCAAAACTATAATTTTGACCAGAGACCCTTTCCCTTGACCCGTGCTGCAGTAAGGTAAGCACTTTTATCATCTCCTTACCCGACTATCGAAGAAAATCATCAAACCGGCTATATCCACGATCCTGTTCAGAACGTAAACAAATATGGCGGACCTCATGCTCACAGCACTGCTCTGAAAACCTTGATTCCAATATTCCCCACGGGCTAACATACCTCTATGCTGACATCACGAAAACTCTCTAAATACATTGTATTCACCCTCCTTGTTATGTCTTTCACTTCAAACCGTGGGCAAGTTACAGCTCCACCCAAATGGCCTGCAGCCCCATGACCCCTCAAATGAAGACACGGACTCGCGCGCTACCCGTGTGGGTGCTTGTGACCGAACTGTTACCTGGGACCAACTAGGTGTTGAGTGTGAGTCTTGTGGACAGTGGTTCCATGCAGAATGCCAGCATAGCGGCAGTGGATCCTACGACCTCCTTGGCAGAAGCGATGTCACTTGGCATTGCGTTGTTTGCGCCAATGCCAATTACAGTACCATTGCCTTTGACTTGCATGGTGTAGGTACCATCACTCTAAATGAAACACATGTGACTCATTCAATTGCTCCAACATGAATAGCCCCTTCAAACCACTCCATACTTCCACACCCTCCAGAGCAAGTAAGCAGGACAAACACAGCAGACGACCCCTCCGCTTCCTGAATGTGAACTGTAACTCTATCGTTGGTAAGGTAGCCGAGTTCAGCAATCTTGTCCAAGCCACAAGACCAGACATCATTATCGGCACAGAATCATGTCTGTCCCAGTCCCACGCAGAAATCTTCCCCAGGGGCTTCACCATTTATCGCAGAGACAGACGACCAGGTGAATGGGATAAAGAAAATGGGGGTGGTGTCTTCATCCTTGTTTCAGAAGACCTGACCTCCCATGAGATGCCTGAACTCTCCATGGGTTACGAAAACCTTTGGGTGAAGATCAAGATGAAGGGACGGCGCACATTGCTAGTCTGCTGCTTCTACACACCCCCCCACACAGAGTATACTGAGAGCATGAATGCCCGCCTTGCTTCCCACTCGTACAGGAATGCCATCATTGTTGCCGGTGGCGACTTTAACCTACCAGGCTGGCACTGGCCCACCAAGACGCTGAAGAAGGGATGCCCCAAACCAGATATCCACCGACAGTTTATGGACGCCATAACTGATGTAGGCTGGGAGAAGATGGTAATGGAGCCAACAAAAGGAAATAATACCCTGGACTTGTTCCTCACAAACCACCCCAACCTTGTCCCACGAACTGAAACACTCCCTGGTATTGCTGACCATGACACAGTGCACATGGAACTGCAGATCCATCCCCCAAAGAAATGCCAACCCCAGCGACTCATTCCCATCTACACTGAGGAATGTAAGAGCCACTTAAAAGAGGCAGCACAGAAGATGAGCGATCACATCATGATCAAATTTGACGAGAAGAGCAATGTTGAGGAAGTATGGTCTGAAATCCGTATTGGCCTGAGCCAAGCCCTCTCAGATCATGTCCCCCATAAGCTAACCAGACCCAAACGAAGCCTCCCCTGGGGTTGACTATGAGACTAAGAAACTCATACGTACACGAGACAGGATCCACAAGCGCATGAAGAAAAATGGAGATGAGTCCCTCCGACAGGAATTCAAGGCACTCAAGCGTCTTATCCAGAAACGCCTACGTCGTGCCTATTGGAGACACGTAGAAGGCCTGATCTCTGATGAAGGAGAATGCCAGACCACCCCCATGAAGAAGTTCTGGAGCTTCATTAAAGCGAGAAGGACAGAAGGAATGGGCGTCTCTCTCTCCTCTTAAAGAAGCTGGGAAACTTGTCTCTGACCCCAAGGAGCAAGCACAGATCCTTAACACCCAGTTCTACTCTATATTCAGCCCCAAAGACACCATCACAGCTGAAGAGTTTGAACAGCAGTGCGCCCCTGGACCAAAACTTCCAGACTACCCAGCATGCGACGACATCAACATTACCGAAGACGGCGTAAAGAAACTCTCCTACTCAACCTTGACCCAAATAAAGCCTGTGGCCCAGATGGCATTACCCCCAGACTTTTGAAGATGGTTGCAGAGGAGATCACTCCAGCCCTCACACTGCTCTACCGCATTTCATACTCTTCCGGTACCTTGCCACAGGACTGGAAACATGCCAAACATTACACCCGTCTTCAAGAAGGGAGAAAGATATAACGCAGCCAACTACCGTCCCATCTCCCTCACCTGCATAGCCTGCAAGCTGATGGGAACACATCATCACCAGCCACATCATGTCCCATTTTGAGAACAACGAGATTCTCTCTGTCCACAGCAGCACGGCTTTCGATGCGGACGGTCATGTGAGACTCAACTCCTAGGGTATGTGGACGAAGCGACCAGAGAGATCGAGAAGGGAAACCAGGAGGACACTATCGTCCTTGACTTCTCAAAGGCCTTCGACAAAGTTAGCCATACCCTACTGGTCTACAAACTACGTCGTTATGGCATCGTAGGCCGTACCAACGCCTGGATCAAGGACTTCCTTGCGGACAGACATCAGGCTGTGGTGGTGGAGGGAACAAGATCTGACTTTCTACCTGTAGAATCCGGAGTCCCTCAAGGCTCAGTCCTAGGGCCGAGTCTTTTTTCTTCTGTATGTAACGACCTTCCTGATGGCATCAAGTCGAAAGTCCGCCTATTTGCCGATGATACCATGTGCAGCAAGACCATCACGAATAAAAAAGATGAGCGAGTGCTGCAAGAAGACCTACACTCCCTTACCATCTGGGAGGAAAAGTGGTCTATGGAGTTCCATCCACAGAAGTGCTCAACGCTGAGAGTTTCAAGGAAGCGGAACAAGACTGCCCCTGTGTATGAGCTACATGGACAGAATATTGAAAATGTCAACACCACTAAATACCTTGGTGTCAACATCCAGGACAACATGCAGTGGTAATCTCACATTGATTCCATCATGAAGAAAGCGAGCAAGACCCTAGGCTTTTTCCGGCGCAACCTCAAGATCGGCAACAAGAAAACAAGAAACTGCGTATAAAGTCCTTGTTCGCCCGCTTCTTGAGTACGCAGCCACCGTTTGGGATCCCTACACTGCAAACGAGATTGAGGCCTTCGAGAAGATCCAACGAAGAGCAGCAAGATGGGTGTCAAATCGCCACCGCCAAACATCATGTGTCGACTCCATCCTTGACTCTCTGAATTGGCCTTCCCTACAACAGCGTCGTAAGAAAGCCCGCTTGGAGATGTTTTATAAATTCCATCACGGACTCATCTCCATTAACTCCATGTACCTGCCCAAACCATCTGATAGCAGGCTGAGCTCTAGGATCAACACGACCTGAGCTACAACATTCCCACATGCACGACGCGGTACAGGCAGATGACGTTCTTTCCGAGAGCCATACCAGAATGGAACAAGTTGCCTCAGGAGGTTGTGACAGCTGAGTCACTGGACTGTTTCAAGTCCAGGCTGGCCTCCCATCTGTAGAACCTGAAACAACACCCCCCCCAACACTCCCCCTCCCCCTTACCCTCCTCCTGACCACTATTCCCTAAAATCCCCCCTCCCCCCTGGTTTTTTTTTTTTTTTTTTTTTTTTTTCCCAAAATCCTAGGAACAGCACAAATCTTCGGCAATCTCCCCGAATACGACAAAACCATCAGCAAAATGATGTTGATCGTGTAAAGGAAGAAGAAGATTATGGATACCATAGAATGGACTCGCCGTGATTGCAAAATTGTCAAACTGGTCAAAACCTCGCGCGCTCGCACTCACACACAAGATCCACATACACAAAACAATTTCCATTTTTCACTGTCAATCTTTATCAGTTACCTATTTACTCTATTCAATGAAATCCTATTGGATGAGTGTTGACAAATGACTCACACGAATTAGTTTTGGAATTAGTGGTGTGTAAGGGCAGTTTTTTAAAACCACTTTTTGGCCCGGCTCTAGACAAGGAAGAAGAAGTATGTTTGTTCGTTATTACCACTAAAGCGTTTTCCCTGCACTTTGGAGAAGTTCGTTAATACTCTTAAGCACTTGCACATTCTCACACACACACACACACACACACACACTCTTCCTTACCTGGACAGTCCAGACTCTGGCTTGGGGGTTTCGTCAGATTTTTTTTCCCAGACCCTTCAATGGCACCAACTTCTAGGCCGAGTCTGTCACAGTCACTGTCAATCGCTGGGTCTAACAGTGGTACTGTCAAAACCGTCAAAGCCGTTGTAACTGTCTACGGCTACTCTGTCGCAGTGCTTGGGCAGAACTGTCTCCTATTAACTGGAGTCCCTAAGCGCTGGTCTGTCACTAGTGTCAATGTCAGCACGACGCAGCTCCCCCAGCTAACTATACAAGCTAGCCAGACCGCCCTCTTCGAGCCCATGTACCGTTCTTCCGGAGTTTCGTCTGCTTCTTTACCTGGCTGTCAGCGAACACTTCCAACGCGAGGTGCACCTTCGCTGAGCTCGCCTATGTGCACAGAAACCCGTGCGTCACTCATATTACGTGAATTCACGCTTATCTTACTTGTGTCTGATCGAGGCACACCTGCCGCGGTATGACCCTATTTATGTGACAGCGCAGCGAACTGAAGGAGCTGCGTCTCTGAATGAATGGGGCGACCCACATAAAGATTCTGTATTGATCAAATACACACAAGCGCGCACGCGCCCCCACCCCATACAAACACTAAACAGACTGCACAACTTGGGAACGTTTTTTTTTTTTCGCACAGAGGTCCGCTTCATTTCAAGCACAATGTTCAGGAATTTATTTCGCTTTTTTTTTTTTCTGTTTGATTTAATGGACACTGCCGTCCTTTAAACTCGTTCATCTTATTGTGATCGGTCTGTTGCTGTGTGTAAGAGAAAAACATTTGTCTTCTGATCTAAGTCAGTTTCAAAGTGAGGTGACTGTAGGTAGAAACTGAAACAAATTTTAAGAATTGTTATAATGGAGTCCTCTAAAAACATGGACAAACCACGACGCGTTTCGACCTCTTAGGTCCTCTTCAGGCAAGATAAACAAGGCAGACGATGATGTTACGGAAGAAAAAAATTATAACGTAATTCCGGGTTGTTGTTTTTTATTTAAGATAGAAAATCTGTTTTAATGACTTGTCTGTATAAGTTTTGTTTTTTTATCCATTTTTGAGAGTTGACTTCAACGAGGCGATAGTCTGATATACCCCTTCGCAGTCGGCTGGGCTATAAACGACCTCTCTCTCTCTCTCTGGTGGACCTTAGTTTGTTCTTTTGTTTCGACTGATATTCCGAGGTCAGACGAAGTGGGAGTTCCGTGGGGTAACTGGAATTCGAGCTAACAGCTAGAACTAGATCACCGTGCTGCCATTGAGAAACGCTACGGTCATGTGAAGAGAAAACTCGAAACGGGTACAGTGTACGATCTCGTTAACTTTCTTTTTAAACATAAAGCATTTGTGACTTTTTATGTCAGGTGGTGATTTAAAGTGGCTGTGCGGTTAAGCTCGGCGGAAAATTGGGGGGGGGGGGGGGGGGGGGGGGGGGGGGGGAGGCATTTAAGGAAAAAAAAAAATCTATATTCATCCTACCTCACTCCTCTCTCATCCACCCTCATCTCTCTCGTCAAAAGAACTAGAAAAAAAAAAGTGACGAAAGAAACTTACTGACATGTGTACAAACCTGGAAGAATCAATCACATAGCGATGATCTCACTACCTGGTCACTATGTGTCTGATGTTACAAATGGCGATAATCCGAGGGTAATCACGCACAGGCGGATCGCAAACTTTACGTGACTTGACTCTGGGAGGCAGAGAGAGAGAGAGAAAGAGAGACTGTGTGCAGCTGAACTTACCGTAAAGAGAGAGGCACGTGTTTCACGCAATTCATGCTTTCCCCTTTCACCCACTGTGAGAAAGACGAGAGGTGAAGGCCGTCGTGCTAACTTTGGGTCATAGCGTTGAGTTCACAATCAACTGTCTGTGTTTGGTATGATCCGAACAGGCAGCAGGTCCGACGAAGACGTAACAATCGTCAGGGGCAGGAAGGGGAGGAGGGGGGGGGGGGGGGGGGGGCGTTGGGTAAGATGCTGATAAGGGAGGCAGAGTAGGTGGAGGAGAGTGAAGTCCGAAGAACACACACAAATACGCACGCACACGCACGCGCACATGTACGTGCTGGAACGAAATTGAGGTATGTGTCAGACGTACGATATCCATGCATGCACGCACATACACACACGAACCTGACGTCTTTCCTCCGCACACAACTGCATCCACTCCATACACATAAGGCGCAAACAAAGGTCAATTTTGGTTCATCCCCTCCTTAATCTTTTAAAATCCCATGGGGTTTTTTTTTACTCTGGCATCAATCAAAGCGTATATATTTTCATTATTTGTCTTTCAGCTGGTGCAACCAAACAAGCACGCTTTTTAAAGTTAATGTTGCAGGTTTACTCACTGCAAGTGTCCACACACACTCTCTGTGGTGTCCGGAACTGGCTTCCTCTGTGCGGGGATCCCATACACATCACAACTACTGGTCGGCGACAAACTCTTGCCCAACCTGGATCTTCCCGCGGATCGGAGCTTGGCCCGGGAACGCGCGCAGCCCCCAGCCATCCACCTTAGTGCCCGATCTCCAGTCTCCTCTACCGCACGGGGAGTCGGCCCAGCTATAACAAACCGAATAAACACGAGTTCAAAACACTGCCAGCCAGTTAGCAGTCATGTTACACTTTAACATTTTTGAACTCTTCAATTTTTCAAACATAGTTTCGGTTCCGACAATAAACCATTGAAAACAAAATGGAGATCATCTAGATTCTCACAATATAAAATTAGATACTTACGGCTTGAGTACCGGTCATTCAACTACAATTCACATACTTCTGTATGTGTTAGGCCTCTGCCTTTATCATTGGGCACAGTCAGCCTCTTCTTTATCTAAATCGTCTGTTCCATTCTCAGAGTGCGCACCGATACAGGCCAACGCCTGTTTATATTCAAATCGCGTGAACAGTGTTAAAAATTTCACTCAAACTCTGGGCCACGCTCAGTCAGTACTCTCCCTTGTATCACACGACTAACCTATAGTGTAACGCACGAATCAATAATCTTTTTTTCTTAATCTGTACTGTTTCATGTAATCGCGTAGCATATTAAATTTCGCTCCGCATTACATGACAGTATGCCTGTATACTTAAACGAAAATGCAAATTACAGAGACGGACAGACGGACAGTTTCCTGTTCACTGTAGTATTTAACTGATTCCTGCTCCCACTTTTGAAAGTTTCGAACTTCTATCACGGGTCTCGATACTGATCATTGACATCCCTCGGAGGGTTGGGAGGGGAGGGGGGGGGAAGGAGGGGGCGGGAGGTCTATATTTGGGGAAGGCCGATCAGTCCGGTGCGGGATATGAAGCGCTTGACGTGGATGCGGCACTCGGGGGCACTCGATAGATCCCCGTCTCGATAGATCCCCGTCTTGATGGATCCCCGTTTCGACAGATCCCCGGCACTCAACTGACGGGGACATGTCATGTACGTACACGAGACGCATCGTTCTTGCCTGTTAATTTGCTCTACTCTTGACAACACGACTGTATGAGAGAGAGAGAGAGAGTCAACGCGTAAATTCGACAGTTCGTCTGCTTCTTCCATTTGAAAGTCTGCTTCTTCGTTTTGAATGCACCACTTTGTCACAGAACATTGGAATTAATCAGTTTGGCTTTTCTTTGATTCTTTTCTTTCCCCCTTTTTTCTCCCCTTTTTCAAAGCTATGGATAAAGGACTGAACATATTTCAGCTGCAAAGGTTGAAAATGCGAGTAAAAAGAGTCGAGGTCTCTTTCTACCGATCAGAATCGACAGCTCATCGCGTCGACAGCTCATTGCGTCGACAGCTCATACACATTTTAGGATCGGTAAAACATTTTTTCGGAATACAATTACAATATCAGTACGGTCACACACACACACACACACACACACACACACACACACACACGAACGAAAGAGGAGAGAGAGAGAGAGGGGGGGGGGAGGGAGGGGAGAGAGAGAGAGAGAGAGAGCTGTCGACGCAATGAGCTGTCGACTTTACGGGTACCCTCCCCTATTTTTCATACAATAGGGCGGATGGCCCTAGCACAATTCGAAAAAAAAAAAAAAAATTACTCTTTTACCCCTGTCTCTATAAGACAGAATGTTTACATTGCTTTTACTTTTGTGGAACATAAATAAAAAATAAAGCTCTTTTATCCTGTTAAAAGATAAAATCTTAATCCACCTACACCGTTGGTGAAGGGGGGGGGGGGGGAGGGGGGGAGTAAAACGGGCAAACGGAAGGAGTTCTGTAAGGGATTTTCCCCTGAAATATGTAAGCTGAAAAGAGTCGCGCAAAGGAACTCAATACACTTCCGTAAGGTAAACCCTTGTGGTGTGAGAAGTTTGGGTGGGAGGGTGGGGAGGTGGGGCTGGGATGGGGTGTTCAGTCTGCTTGCATGTCAGCCGTGTGCGGTTCAAACCCCACCTCATGATTCGCCAGTATGAATGACTTCCCACAAACGAAACGACCCCAAATTGTCGAAGATCTCGATTGGTTCTGAGTGCAGTTGGACAGACAATATAGTAACACACACACACACACACACACCACTACCACCACCACCACCGACACCCACCTTCTCTCTTAGACCAGAAAGCCCCGCACCCCCCCCCCCCCCCTCTCTCTCTCTCTCTCTCTCACACACACACACACACACACACACACTCATCCTCCCCCCCGTAGGGACAGAGGTAAGGCAATGTTGCTTATAGCCCAGTCGACAGCAAAGAGGCATGTCAGGGCTGTCACCGCGTTAAGACAACTCACAAGTCGTGAAAAAAAAAAAAAAAAACAGAAAGAGAGAGAGAGAGAGAGAGAGAGAGAGAGAGAGAGAGAGCACGTAATTCGACACTATGCATGCTTTTTCCATGTTGTTCACGCTTGTCCTGAAACAAAGCTCGAAAGCAAGCCAGCGTTGAAAGGAAAACAGAAACGAACAAACAAACGAAACCTCCTGCGGGAGAACTGTATTCGTATCATGCAGCCTGTGTCACACGCAGGTGATTGAGAAGGTACTTTCAGCTAGCAGTAATTTCCACGACGATTCGCTACACTTGTCCTTTAGCCAGAATGATTTTCTTTTCCTTCTTCGTACTACGTGAGCCGTTAATTCCGCAAATATTACCTTCTCCAGTTGTTTTTTTTTTTAATATTTCAGCTGGCACTTAGCTAGGCAGAGGTTGAGGTGACTATCAAAGTCCCATGGGCTATTGGCTGTGGGGGCAGTGAACTGATTAGAGATTCACCATGTCGTGTAAGCAGCATCCTGAAAAACGGCGCCAATTCCTCTTCTTCGGCCGCCTTAACCTACCCTGGACTGAATCAGGTACCCATGTGTCACTGGGTGGATAGGGAGGGCTTTCAGCCTGTAAAAATCAAACCCTACGAGTGGTTCGAACTCGCTACCGTCAAGTTGCAAAGTGAGATGACTGCAGGCGGAAATCTAAACAAATCTTAAATAAATGTTAGCGAATCGCCAAGAGAAACGTGAACAAACGAGTCACAAGACAAAACACGATGCGTTTCGACCTCTTAGGTCTTCTTCACATGCAAGACACGAGCAAATAGGACAATGAAAATGAACGAATATTTACAAGTGAAAATTCTTTCGTTTTTATGGTCCTATTTGTTTGTGTCTTGCCTGAAAAAGACCTAAGAGGTCGAAACGCGTGTTTTGTCTTGTGTCTCGTTTGTTCACGTTTCTCTTGGCGGTTCGCTAACATTTGCTTAAGATTTGTCACTACCGTCAGTTCCACAGGCGAAAGCTGTAACCATTTGACTAAAGATCTCTCTGCTAACTGCTACTTTGTCTGTCATCCCCCCCCCCCCCCCCCTCCCCCACACACCTCTTTCTTTTTTCTTTGAAAATGTATCTGTAGTTAACTCGCACTGTTTTTGGTCACAGTTTACTTCATGTGCCGATTATCGCCCCACTCCCACCCAACCGTCCCATCTCCCAAGTTTTGTTTGTTCGTGTTTTGTTTGTTTGTTTGTTGTTTTTTTTTTTTTAATCCCTGCATGTACTGTAATTTAGAACTTCCTTTCACTACTATATGACTACAGATGACGTGCAGTCACACACTTCTTTTTTTTTACCTTCTCTTTACTGCATGTGTTGCTCAGAAGGGGTTTATTTGTGCTAGGCAGAGGAAAGTACAAAACAGTAGTAGAAAGTAGCATAAAGTAGGCAAGTGCAGAAAGTAGTTTGGGGAACTGAACGCACTTCTGTGTGGTGGCAGCAGTGTCACAAACGGAGGGGAGGGGACAGGAAAGGGGGTAGGACGTGGGGGAAACTGTGTTCGTTCAAGTTTTCACCCCCTGGGATTCACACGGTGTCATCCAGGTGAGTAGACAGTTGTTTCCAACTCTCTCTCTCTCTCTCTCTCTCTCTCTCTCTCTCTCTCTCTCTCCTCTTACTCTCTGTCGCCACACACACACACACACACACACACACACAAACTCGCTCACACACACTCATGTCCACGTCCTTTCTCTTGTTCGATACCGACGTGCGATTTCATATCAATAATTTTGATTTGTGTTTGCTTGTCGAAACATTTTTTCTACTCAATTTCCAGATCATTTATTTCCAGATTATGATTATTTTATTGTACCAGGTATTAAATTGTCTGATGGTGTCACTGCAAGATTATCAGGAGGTTTAAAACACTTTTTGTCAAGAAAGATATATCACAGTACGTTGAACAGATAAAGACAGAACATGACAACATAATCGTATTAAAACTGTCTAAAGATCTTCTTGGTACGGATTCACCAGTTATCTTGCTCAGTGTATATGTACCCCCAAGCTCCTCTGATTATTATCGATATGCCGATTTATCCAATGGTATACTTGTTGTTGAACAGTGCATATTGGATCTCGTTGAAACTGTTGAAATGTACCTCTTTTACTGCTTGGAGATTTCAATGCACGTACAGGGGGGTTAAATGGAAAGGAAGAGGATGAAGAGATGTGGGTGAGGGTGTAACATGGAAAGACGACAAGGAGCAGGAAGTCGATCGTACTTCAAAAGATAATGTTTTGAATTACTTTGGTAATTGTTTACTAAATGTTTGTATTTTTTTCGAACTTTGTATATTGAATGGTACTATCCAAAATGACAAGGACTATGGAAACTTCACTAATGTTTCATCAACCGGACGTAGCATTATCGACTATGTTATCGTACCTCGTTGTTTACTAAAGTTCTGTGTCTCGCTGAAGGTCACGCCGAAAATAGAATCTAAACATATGCCAGTTGAAGTCATGCTTAATTCTATTGTAAATGACAAAAAAACATGTAAAGGCAAACGAGGGTAGCTTTAAGATGGAAAAATTGTATGGGACCAAGGTAAATTGGATGAATTGAAACAGAACACTACATCTGATGAGTTTAAAAGCAAACTTAGAAAAAGCATCTTCTTTGATCGGTGATGACATCAACGAGGCTCTACAGACTTTTAATGATGCGTTGCTCGATGCTTGTTTATGTTTGAAGAAAACTATTACAGTCGGCAAAGAAAAGTCAGATCCTTGGTTTGACCATGAGTGTAGTCAAAGCAAAAAAAAGAACTCAGATGTAACTTAAGACAGTATTATAATTGTAAAGACGATGACGTCACTTTAAGACTTGAATACAACCAAAAAAGAAGGGAATATAAAGAAGAACTTATAAGGATTAAAAAGAAAAATCACCGTAGGGCGACACTGGAAACGTTACATGAGAATATTAGTAACCCAGCTGGTTTTTGGACCAAGTTGAGATCTTGTGTTTACAAAAAGTCTACAACCAATGACATTACTAAAGATGATTGGTATGATAATTTCTCCCAAGTGTTTCAGTATAATACCGAAAGGGTTTCTATTGATGATACTAGTGATCCTGAACAACAGGATGATGATGGTTTTCAGCAGGCGAACACAGATTCTCTGGATGCAGAGAGATAACAGAAAATGAAGTTTATGCTGCTGTGAGATCTCTTAAAAATGGCAAAGCAGCAGGCCCCGATGGAATAATAGGAGAAGTCTTCAAAAATTTAGCTACTATAGTTGTTCCATTTATAGTTCTACTGTTCAATGCAATATTTACTTCTGGCTCTTACCCTATACAGTGGTCTGAAGCCTTTATACAACCTATTTTCAAAAAAGGTGTGATCGTAAAATTCCCAACAACTATAGAGGTATTTTGTTATTGAATATTTGTAGTAAATTATACAGCCATATTTTGAATGTAAGGCTGACAAATTGGATCGAAAGCAACAGTGTAATAAATGACTGTCAAGCGGGATTCAGGAAAGATTACAGCACCATTGACCATGTCTTCACACGCTATTTGCCATGATTCAGAAAACAACTACTTTTACACAAAAACTTTATGTTGCCTTTATTGATTTTCAAAAAGCTTTTGACTCTGTTGTTCGTTCAAAGTTATGGGCTGTCTTAAAGAGAAGGGGTGTGCGGGGGGGGAAAAATGTACCGGGCTTTAACTAGTATTTATAACATTGTACAGGCGAGAGTAAGAGTTGGCAGTGAACTGACAGAAGCTTTTCTGTGTTCCACGGGTTTAAACCAGGGTGATAAATGCAGCCCTGTCCTGTTTTCACTGCTTATAAATGAGTTGGCCGAGGAAATCATCTCAAAAGGTAAACATGGAATTCAACTTATCCCAGACTTTTTAGAAATCTTTATCCTAATGTTTGCTGATGACATTATTTTGATTTCTGATTCTATTATTGGTTTGCAAAATCAGTTAAATGTGTTGCATGACACAGCAAGGAAGCTTGGTTTGATTGTGAATTTAGACAAGTCAAATATTGTTATCTTTAGAAATGGTGGTTTTGTGTCAGAGCACGAGCAATGGTATTATGGCCAGAAAAGATATCAGTAGTTAATATGTACATGTATCTTGGGGTTATTATGTCCACCAGGCTCACCTTTGCACATTGTCTGAACGATCTAGCTAGTCGAGCAAAAAAAAAAGGAGTTATCAGCATTTTTAAGTTGTTGTGGTCATTAGGAGAAAAATCGCCTGCTATATTCTTCAAACTCTTTGACGCCCAAATACAACCTATGCTTAGTCATGGAGCCGAAGTTTGGGGCATCATCGGAAATCTGGACATAATAGAAAAGGTACATTTGTTTTCTTTAAAAAGGTTCTTGAATGTTAGTACAAGAACCCAAATGTGATGATTTATGGTGAGTTAGGACGCTTTCCACTATACGTAAACTTGTATGTAAAAAGTATTCAATATTGGTTAAAAATTGTGAAGATGCCATCTCATCGTTTGCCTCTAAAGTCTTATAAAATGTTATTACATTTTCATAATAATACAAGAATACTTGGGCGTCAGCAATCTGTTTCTTTCTGTATAAAATACGGGTTTGGTGAAGTCTGGGAAAACCAGGGTGTACGTGATGAGAAAGGATTTTTGAGAACATTGAAAAACAGTTTGATTAATGACTACAGGACGCAATGGTTTTATAACATGGAACAAAGCGATCGTTTTCAACTCTATCAGATGTTCAAAAGTGATCTGGTTCTTTCTTCATATCTAAATTTTGTTAACCATCTACGAGCTAGGACAAGTTTAATCAGACTAAGGTTGGGTGTTTCCCAACTAAATGTGCATAAACTGCGCTTTCATAGAAATATAACAGAAAATGACTTGTTGTGCCTTTTTGTGTCTCTCAAGTGGAATTTGAAGTACACTTTGTTTTATACTACCCGCAGTATCAAGAATTAAGAGAAAAATACATACCGAATAAATACTACAATAATCCTTCTCTGTTCAAATTGACAATGCTTCTTGCTACTGAAAGTAAGACATTGATTATCCGGCTAGCTATATACCTCGAAAAAGCTTTTTCATTACGGAATATGTATTTAAATGGGTAAATGATATGAAAATCTACCCCTAAACATGTATGGTAAGCAAGTCCCTATTGTCGTGTGTGTACGCTGGATCCTTGAAGTCGTCTCCTTATTGATCGCTAGATGAGAACAAATCTCTGAAGCGTCCCCTGTTATTTTTGTTGTGCTTGTAACCACTCCCAGTGACATGGGCCTAAGGCCTATTCTTGAAAATATTTCAGAGTTCAGAGTCCCTTCTCTTCTTTGAGCGCCCTTTCACAAAAAAAGTGCGCGCGTGCGTGCGCGCGCATAAATGCAAACAAACACGCACGCACGCACGTACACACACACACACACACACATAATTTTGCGTCTCTCTCTCTCTCTCTCTCTCTCTCTCTCTCTCTCTCTCTCTCTGTGCTCTTAGCGTCCTTTCACACAAAAGTGTACGCAGGCGGTTGTTAAAATTGTTTGTATCGCATGTCGACCATTGCATTATTACGTTATAAACGAATTGTAGCTCTTGGTGCTTTCACGTTGATTGTATAGCTAACTGGCATTTACGAAATAGAGAAGTACCATACGAGCGTTACCATGTTTTATTAACGAATTCTAATACATCCTCAACTACTCGCGTGGAGAAGTGGTTAGCCACCCCCCCCCCCCCCCCCCCTGTGTGTGTGTGTGTGTGTGTGTGTGTGTGTGTGTGTGTGTGTGCTGTACTCTGAGCTTTGGCAGCAGTGTTACAAGCATATACAATCCTTTGAAATTTGATCCCCTGCCCCCCCCCCCCCCCCCCCCCCCCCCCCCCCCTCCATCTCTCCGAACACGTTATTGCCAAGACGACATGAAAGCATGAAAGCATATTTACCAGCGAAAGCGCAGCGGTTTGTTTTGAAACGACATATTTTAAGACGCTCAAGTTACTTTACCTACATGTCGGTACGCTTTGCACTCTATGTACGTGGTGAACAGAATGCACATTGGTATGTATTGCATTGCTTTGTGTATAGCTGCGCATGCGTTGTTTACTTGTGTCTGTGCATATTTGCGTCAAAGTGTGTGTGTGTGTGTGTGTGTGTGTGTGTGTGTGTGTGTGTGTGTGTGTGTGCTCCAGCTCCAGTCTTAAAAAAAATGTATATTTGTATCGATTCGACTGACTCTCTCTCTCCCTCTCTCTCTCTCTCTCTCTGCCCCCCCTCCCCTCCGCAATCTTCCCCCCTCTCTCTCACTCTCTCTGTCTCTCTCTTTGTCTCTCTCTGTCTCTGTCTCTGATGTGCACAGTTGGACAAGCTGCTTGCGTCAAGTTTCTGTCCGCCGAAAATAATAAATTTAAATTTAATTCATTTTTCATCTATAATAATTTTAATTACCCGCCCAGTGTATAACATATAAACAGGTAATTCCCTTCGCACATCGGGGTGAGAGCAAAAAAAAAAAAAAAAAAAATCTGACGCTTAATTTGCATGTGTGCGAGAAATCGATTTTTGTGCGTTTGTATGGACTACTGCCTTCTTCGGTGCTCTGGTTCCTCTCGTTTGAGCTCGACAGACTACTGCGTGAGTGTCGTGGCTTTGATGATTCCCTGTCTCTCTCCTCTGCTCCTTGATTACGGTGTTCTCCAGACTGATACCTGTATGTGACCTCAGGTGTTATTGGTTTTGGTTGTATCGATGTGGTCAGTGAGTGATTTTGAAGTTGTTGATTTTCTTGTTGGCCTATCGATTAACTGAGTCAGGAGAAATGATCTGAATCAGCGTGTCAGAATGTCATTTGGGTCTGCGAGAGAGAGAGAGAGAGAGAGAGAGAGAGAGAGAGAGAGAGAGAGAGAGAGAGAGAGAGAGAGAGTTAATAACGGTTTCAGAGAAAGTTTTTTAAAAAAAAAAACGCTTATGGACTCATCATCCCAGAACAGATTTTTTCATGTGCAAAGAATTTGTTTCTCTCGAAAATATACAGTTTTAGGATGAATATAAATCATTTCTCATGAAAATTGGTCAGTACAAAATGAACATAAATCATTTCACATTACAAAAAGCAAAGAAAAATGAACGTACAATTATTTCATACGAAAAACGCACAATACAAGACAAACTTAAACCATTTCACATGAAAATGTTCAGTCTAAGATGAATACCCCTCCCCCCCCTAAACACACACAAAACAACAACGACAACAATAACAACAACAACAACAGCGACAATAACAACGTTACACGAAACATCAACGTATCGAAGAACTCAACAGATCTTGCTAAGTATGCATTTGCAATACTAGGCAGCGTCTCAGCAGGAACTTGAGTGTGAAGAATCGGAGATCATATACAATCAAAACTTTTTTGACTGACTCCAAACACTCTCTCTTTCTAACTCCTTGTTTATCCTCCACCATCCCCACCCCTCTCCAACTCCTCCATTCTCAACTTTCCGTTACCTTCCTCACTTTCCCCTTTTCACCCCTCGTTCTCTGCCCACACGCATACAAACATACAGCAACCCCCCTCCACTCCTCCCCTTACAATTTTCCCTTTCCCTCCACACCCATCTCCCCCATTGCTCTCTAATTCTCCATATGACCGATTGTCATACTCCATAACATAAACAAAAGTAGTAAATGAAAGAAAGGAAATATCCGTCATCCGAACTAAACGTAAAAAAAAAAAAAAAAAAAAACTAAAGACAAACAAACAAAACAAAACTGACCAAACAGCCAAACAAACAAAAACACTGGCCACACCGAACACTGTTTTCTCTACTTAATGTAGCAGAACGTTGGCCCCTCTCACTTACAGGCATGTCTTCCATTGTAAATAATGGTGTAACAAATCATTTAGCTGACACATACCCATTTGACATAAAGATGTGATGTTAAATACGAACTATTTGACGTTCATCTATTAGTTAACCATATGTCTGGTTACTATTTTCTCTCATCATCAGTATCGTGCATTTCTTTAACTCCCACGTTTGTATGTAAGAAAATGAGAGAACAATTATTGGTTTGATTTTTAAATGAGAACATCAGCTCATGAACAGATGCGGTAAAAAAATGAAAAAAAAAAAAAAAACTTCATCTGTCTTTGTTTTCTTATCACATCCAAGTAAATGATTGGACTTTATAAAGATAACATATCATACTCATAGAATTTTTCTTCCTCGAAAGAAAAGAACAAACTGCACCAATAAACTGAAGGTGCCAGTGGAGACCAGAGAAACACTGTCATTGAACCAACCAGCCAGTAGCAATCCTGCAGCACCCTTGGACGCCTGCGCTGCTAACATAGAGTGCAGGCACGCACAGGACATTTCATTAAGACGTCAAGGGACATAACTTTTCCGCGGCAGATGCCGTTGTTTAATGACCACTGGATGCGACAAGGCAACACCTCCAAGGAAGCGTTCCCACGGGTGTGCAAACCGAATTTCATGAGTTCAATGCTCACCGGCTAAAAACGCCACCATTGAGTAAACTGCCGCCCGCATTTGGCACACCACTCGTTGCTGTTTTGCCGACAGATGAAGACAGTACAACTCCAAACACTTGCCAAGCTCTCGGCACATGGACTCACGTGCTCTCTGAAAAAAAAATCCCAGATTGCAGTCTTTCCCGCAGGCAACAGGCCTTTCCCTGTGGTCAGTGGGTCTGTCCTCACCGTCAGAGGGCAGTTGCGCAGAGTCGGTCAAAAGGCAGACAAGAAAAAGATACATCCGAAGGTGCCGGTAGGACCTACAGAAGCATTGCCCTCAACCGCCGACTAAACCAACTTGGAGCAATCCCGCACCATCCTTGGAAGCCTGCACTGTGTGGACATGGGGTGCAGCCACGCACAGGTTGCACACCAAATATGAATGCACTAAGGCCTTGCTTAAGGAGTCGAGTATTTATAGACTGGCGCGCAATTCGATTGTTTTGAGAATTTTTCTTGTGTCTGAAAGTTGATTCTCTTCATTTCCTTTAATTTGACCATCAAGGGACAAGCCAGGTGGTTCCAAGCAGACAGATTAAAATCAAAGGAATGGGATTGTTTTGTGCTCTTGAAGCTGGCGGAAAGATAGGTGAGTGCAAAGGCCTGAAATGTGTCAACTAAGGGGGTGGGGGGGGGGGGGGTGGGTGGGGGGTAATGTATTTGAAGATTGTTTGTGCTGTCATGGGTAGCGATCCTCCCAAACACTGGAAATAATGACTGGGAATTGTTCTTTCGATCAAGTATCAGTTTACCATTCCATGCTGGCTCAAATTTATAGCAGGCCTCAACGCTGACATGGATTATATAGAGTTTCAGTGCAAAATCCTAATTGAGGCGTGTGGCCAATGCGCAGATTCCACGTCCAGGGACATAACTGCTTCCTGGCAGATGCCATTCGTTACGGTCACTGACCCTGACACAACAGAACCTCCACGGAAACGTGCTCATACGTATCCCAGCTCGTATTTCATGACCGCAGCGCCCACCGGCCAAGAAAGAAAGCCACCATCGAGCAAACTGCTTACGGGCAACCTTGCAACCTCACTCGTTTAAGTTGTAAAAATGCACACACTCTTCCCCATCTTATCTGTGATGAATGGTTTTTTTTTTTTAATCGTTCCATACTTATCATTCTCCATTAGCCTCACATCTTAATAAGATATGTCTTATTCTTGACCAAATTTTCAAGGATAGATTCTAATCTGAAACCAACTGAATCACATGTTTTAAAACATGTTTTGGGGTATTTGTTTTACAAGCAATGAACATATACACACATGCAAACAACATAACTAGCATTCATCAAAGTCAGTGATACATATCACTATGTTACGGAGTATCCAGAATGATAAAACGACAAAGTTATCCCTACATGCAGGTAAAACATGTGACACATTCATTCTTAATGTAAAATTACATTTCAAATAATACAGAGAAATAAACACAAAAACAATACACAAAAAAGTTAAAAACGGCTTTCTAGTAAACCAGTGGTTCCCCCCCCCCCCCCCCCCCCCCCCCAAGGAACATGATATATTAATGCAAATCATATTAATGCAAATTCTATGAAAGATTAGTTTTGTTAAATTCCCTACTACATTTTCTCGGGAGGGTGAATCTGATTTGGGAGGAGCATTTTACAGCGTTGCACCGCGAACAAGCGTAGCGTGACCGCATTGGTTGGTCTGCACCGCTGACCTTTGAAGAACAGTACCAAGGTCAGGTCCCTCGTATTACGCGCAACAGGTTTTCGTCGGTAAAACGTTAAAGACCCGTGTGGAAAAAGAGATGGTAGTATTGCTTTCGCGGAGCGTCGGTAAGTACGTTTGTTTTGTTTGAGATCTCAGCAATTGTTCGACTATATTTCTTGTACGAGATGTCTTGAATTATGTTACTTTTGTCTCTCTTGTTTTTCTCTCTTTACATTTCTCTCTGTCTCCGTCTGATAGTCTGTGTGTGCATGTGTGAGTGCATACATGAGAGAGAGTCTTTCATACACACACACACACACACACACATACACACACAGAGATTTTGAATGGCGCCAGCGCTTCTCTCTCTCTCTCTCTCTCTCTCTCTCTCTCTCTCTCTCTCTCTCTCTCTCGTTCACTCGCTCGCTCGCTCGCTCTTGGGTCGTGACCTCTCACTGAAGACTACAAGTCGCATGTTCCGACGTCCCGCTAAATTCTTCCCACCTGACGAAGAAAGAAGCCAGTCTAGATCGCCACGCTAGACCAGTGTCTTCCTCCTATACCATGCCATCGACTCCACTCGCCTTTCGAGCGACATGCAGCTCTTTTTGCCAGTCTACAGGTCATCCCGTGAT
Organism: Conus betulinus; assembly: GCA_016801955.1. NCBI lineage: Eukaryota > Metazoa > Mollusca > Gastropoda > Neogastropoda > Conidae > Conus > Conus betulinus. The sequence continues at coordinate 66,364 of JADBJO010002574.1, read as the reverse complement.
GAAGTGGACCATGGAGAAGAAAAGCCGCGCGAGTCGCCATGTTTACACTTCGTCGCAGACTGGACGGTGTCACCCTTGGCCTGCTCCACTCCTTGTTGTTCCGGGGCAATTTGCTGATGAGGTGCAGCGACGTTGAGCGGAACCCGGGGACCAAGGACAGCCTGAGGCAGTCACGACTGGGCAGCACTGGACGGAAGAGCTTGGACAGGATCGCGACATCTCAGGGCAGCGGGCAGTCTACTCCTCCTTCTTCCCGGCATCCAATCCTTTCCGACATCATGGAGATATAGCAGTCCATGAAGGTTCAAAACGCTACGACAAACAGGAAGATTGACGAGGTGGAACGGTGTGTGAAAGGACTGAGAGAACAATATGTACTGAAAGTGAGGTGTGCATTTTGCGCTCTGTTGTCCAGCTCTTAAACGTATACGCGAAAGGTTAATTAAAGCCTAAATATTATAGTCATCCTTCACTGTTTAAACTCAGTTTGTTAATGTCATCGACCATACCTTAAGACGTACGAAATCTTTCTTTGTTTTTCAATAAAACATTTAAAATGAGAGGCGTTGTTAGTTCTTGAAATGTACATGGATACATTTATTTCATCGTTAACTTGTATTTTGAATCAGTTATATATCTTCACTCAGTTGCATGTTCACATTCCCTTCATGATGGGCTGAGGCCTAATATGAATCAAATATCTTGTGTCTTGTCTCTGAGTCTCTCTCTCTCTCTCTCTCTCTCTCTCTCTCTCTCTCTGTGCGCGCGCGCGCGCGAGTTCATGTGTGTTGAATGTGTGTGCAGGTTCATCATGTTGCACTCTCTACGCCTTTGTGTTATGTAAGAAGTCTGTCCGTGGCAAGGTTTGGTTCGCAACGATGCAATCTAGGTAAGTTCATTTTTGTCTGTCTGTCTGTCTGTCTGCCTGCCTGTCTGTCTGTCTGTCTGTTCTTTAACTTAACATCTGAAGTCTGAGAATGGAGTGTTGTCGTGGGCCTAGCTTTTGACTTAACCTCCTTCCCATCATCAGAGTTCATGGATTTTGTAAAATCGTCTTTTTTCCCCAGTCGGGACAACGTCTTTGAATGCAAAAATCAAGAACGCACTGTCAAGTCACAGAGACTTATTGGACACTAAGCACCTACGGGTGTGTGGTGCTCTTCCTACTAAGGATTCAACACAGAACCCAACGGCACCCCAAAGCAGCCAGTAAAGGGTTGAGAAGTAAAATGAAAAGACAGCACTGTAAGGAAATAAGCTGCAGAAAATGAAAAAAAAAATCATCGTTTATTCTCTCTCTGTACACACACACACACACACACACACACACACACACACACAGCGCAACACACACACACACACACACACACACACACACACACACACACACACACACACACACACACACACACACACACACACACACACACACACACACACACACACTCACTCACACACACTCAAGCGCGCGCGCGCGCGCACACACACACACACACACACACACACACACACACACACACACCTGCGAGGGTTGAAACGGGAGACCCTCGTACTGAGAGTCTAACTCGTTTTAAAAGCAAAGAAAGTCAGTGGCGCTTTCCGTGCGATGTGTTCTCACCGCAAGACACGCTCTTACAGTGTGTTAGGGCTTATTTGACGTCAGACTTGAACAACGTTCGGGAGACTTCATGAAAATCTTATTCAGACATATGTCCCACCTGCTGTGATTTGTGCATTTCCTTGAAGAGATGAATACTTTCCCTCCGATGTAAGATTTAGGGAGACAGATTTTGACGCAGTTTGTGCGCGCTTAAAAATCTGTTTTAAGTTTTACATATGGAATTGACTTGTAGAGATGGCATCCTGACGTGACCCCTCGCAGTCTGCTGGGCTATACACAGTATAAACTGAATTAAAGTGAACTCTAACCACTCGTCTGGGGGCATGCCTCAAGGTGGTGTTAATAATGATAATAATAATGAAAATAATGACAATGATAATATTAATAATGATAATGATGGTGATAATTATCATAAAGATGAGGATTATGTGACGATGATGATAATAATAATAATAATAATGATAACAATAAGCGAGCCTCAGAACGAGTGTAGCGAAAGTTATGTCCCCTGTCAAGCACAGAGTCGGTCTATTATCCCCCCCCCCCCCCCCCCCCCCCCCCCCCCCCCCCTTCTTTTTCTGTGCGAATCCGGATCACCTCCTCTTAAGTGGAAATAGGGACCAATTTCCAGCCTCCCCCCCCCCCCTTCCCCACTTCTCACCCCTCTCGGTGCCGTCTACCTTCCCTTTCTGTCTCGTCTTCGCAACGTTTAATACTATAAGTGATTAACGAATATATACAGCTTATGACACTGATATACGATTGTCACTGGCCCTTAAAACTATACTACTGGCAAAAAGTTAAGGGCCACATGTCATTTTGACGTTAGTGTCTGAGTGTGTAAATAATAGGCTTGAAACGAAGTCACAATGACCCAAACTTGGTTAGACATATTGAACAGATGTTCCTTAACAGATCACAACACCTAAAAACTCACTGCGGTACAAGGTGGAGCGCAGCTGCACGTGCAGAAACCACGTAAAACCGGTAAAACGGGTGCCTGTGGGAGCATATGAGTTTGAAAAAGGGCGAAATGCTCGTGGTCAATCATGATGCACGTGCATGGCACCACGTTCATGAACACAGAGCAGACGCCGTTGGCCACAAATCTGTAAACAGAACGGTCGTCTACGCCAGCCCAAAAAGCATGGCACAAAGGCAAAGCCTGGACCCTGCCGATCGTGGACGTGCCTTAGCGTTGATTGACGAAGGGATTTCTGGCCGCGAGGTGGCTAGGCGTCTGAACGTGTCCCATTCCACCATCCAACGTCTTGTAGAGAGGTTTCAGGCCACTGGCAGCGTGCAGGATCGGCCACGATCAGGCCGTTCTGGGTGTACCGACAGACATGCTGACCGATTCCTCCTGCTGTCTGCCCTACGCAATCGGACTGTCACCTCATCCACCTTAAGGCGTGAGCTCCTGCAGGCTGCAAAATGTCAATGTCAGTAGAAGGACAGTTTGTAACCGTTTGCACGAGTTCGGGCTGTGTCATCCCAGAGACCAGCAGTCCGAGTACCACTTACTCCAGCTCACGCAGTGCCTCGAGTGCTGTTCACAGATGAGTCCCCGCTTCACCTTAGCATTCAATGACGGCAGGACCCGAGTGTGGCGAAGGCCAGGAGAACGTTTTGCTGACGCCACAGTTCGTGAGATGGATCGTTACGGAGGGGGTTCTGTGATGGTCTGGGGTGGCTTCAGTCGTCAAGACAGAACTCCCCTGTACGTCATTCAAGGCATGCTGACAGGGGTGCGGTACCGTGACGAGATTGTGAGGCCCTTGATCCCAGCCCGCCCTTCAGGCCATGGGTAACGCTGCTGTTTTCCAAGACGACAACGCCCGTCCACACCGAGCCCGTGTCGTGGACGATCATCTGCAGCAAGAGGGGATTATCCGGATGCAGTGACCATCTCGCTCACCCGATTTGGCTCCAATTGAGCACCTCTGGGATGTCCTTGGACTGTGGGTAGCCCACAACCACCCCCCGCCTGTTGACGTGGCCCAGCTCACTCTCTTTCTGCAGCAGGAGTGGCAGGCCATACCGCGGGACACTCTTCGGACCCTGGCGGACTCCATGCTTCGACGTTGTGCCGCTTGCCTAGCGGCAAACGGTGGCTACACTCGGTACGGAGTGGTGCAGTTTTCAGTTGTGACTTGTGTGACGATCCTGAGGAAGGGTGATTGGACATTACAGCCCGCTGTCGGCGTTTGATTTGTTGATTTCGTGCAATGGTCCCATGAATTTGTTCTTGAATAAATTTGGAAGATTTTGCTTCCGTTCTTCTCAACATTGGCTCTGGTGTTTTGGTCTGGGAGACAGCATTAGCAATGGCCCTTAACTTTTTGCCAGTAGTATACTATTTAGGGAAACGTCAAATACATCATGAACGCTTCCACTGCCTTATTATCGTGATTTGATAAATCTTAATGGGCTCATTAGTCCGTTCCCTCCCCCAGGGGGTCCACACAAGGGGATGGGGGGGGTGGGGAGGGGTGGGGGTTCCATCGTTAGGGTCGAGACCTGCAGAACTATACAATTATTGTCATTGTCGTCCACGCCGTCATTAAAAACCTGGATCCGCTTCAACATTTGTAAAAGATTAGAAATCGCCATTAGCCTTCGACTGATAGTAGACGGATGCGGCCTCTGTCTGCATTTTTTACCTTGTGTGTCTGTTTCTGTCCCTGTCTCTGTCTCTGGGTCTGTGTCCGTCTGTGTCTCTCCCCCTTCATTCGCTCTCCTGTTTTTTGATCTATTATTTTATGATTTCATTTTTTTTATTTAAACCAGAGTCCCTTCCAGCAGAGAGACGCAAATGCCCCCTCTTCCAGACCAACATTCACCGAAAGCCACTCAGACACGTCATCAACTGGTGTCCAGGTCACACCAGGCAGATGAGCACATACAAAGTTAGCGACACCATAGATGACGTCACTAAGGTTGTGAGCAGTCCTTTCCCTCGTGTCCCTGTGCCTGAGGAATCTTTCGCGGAGTTTGCCTTCTCCGCTTTTCGACAGTTTGAAGACAGGACAGCACTGGTAATGGGGGGGGGGGGGGGGAGGGGGGGGGGGGGGGGGGGGGGGGGGGGGGGGGGAGGGGAGGGGGGTGATAGGTTGGACTTCCGTTTCTTCTTTCATTTCTATCACTAACCCCCACCCTGTCCTCCATGCCTTCTCATCATTTTTCTATGTACTATAATCATCCTTATTTCGTCATTTTTTTTTTTTCTTTCGTTTCAGCACAGAGAAAAATACATTCTTAATAAATAACATTGCTGCACAATAGTCACAAGCCACTATAATGTGTTTTAAAGTGAGAGTAAAAAAAAAGAAGAAGAAAACCCAGGCATAAATCATATACTCGCAATTCGATGTTTACATTGAAGCCATTTACAGCAGAAGTCGGTGCATATCATTATCAGCAGGAAAAAAAACCCCACACATTTCAGCATTGGTGTGTCAGTTCCCTTGAAAGTTTGAATACTTGATTATTTACATGCAAAATACATTCAGTATCGTTTCTTCCATTACTACTATATAAAAGAAAAGTTTGAAGGAATTATGTTGGGGGACTTTGACAGAAACTTAATCTTCAAAGCGGCAACAGGAATGAAGAAAGATAATTGACCTGTTAAAGAAAAATCAGGGAAGAAAACGGTTGTCTTTCCATTAGAAATGAAATTGCTACTCTCAGTTTATTGGTCAAGCAAATAGGCCTAGAAAGTTAATCATTTGGTTTGAAGCGCCCGCTAGGGTAGCGATGGGGTATGGACTGTCAGGATTAAAGGCGGAACTTCTCATACTCACGTTCTGGCATTTTCTCTCTCTCTCTCTCTGAACTGTTAAGCTGTCTGATGAGTTCAGTTTGTATTGAGCGTGTCTATCAGCGGCATCTGTCCCATAAAAACAGCGGGATCACTCTCGCTGAACGCGAGCTCCGACAGAGATCACCTCCCTTGCAGATTTCTCAACATCGTCTCTTGACCACTCGTCTGTTAGCTACCACACTGTTTTTGTCGTCTTGTGTTTGGTTGCCCACCTTGTAAGCCACGGCGGGCATTCCAGCCTTGCCCTTTCCAATGTTGAAGGTGCGCGGCTTACGATAACCCCATGAGCCCTTTAGAAGAATAAGGATTGTTTGTGGGTCATAACACATTCTTTACGCACAATCCAACTCTTTCCCCTCCTTTTCCACCTCCCAACTGGTTTTTGTTTTGTGTGTGTGTGTGTGTGTGTGTGTGTGTGTGTGTGTGTGTGTGTGTGTGTTTACTCAGTGGTAACCATTCTAACGTGAAAAATGATTATTTTGATTAGATGTGTAGAATGATAGGTGTGTGTTACAGAACATTCAACAGAATTCCTTCCTGTAAACACAGAGATGAACACACGAGAAGCATTCAAGAGGTGAATGACCCTAGTCTTCCTTCTTCCTTCCTCCCTTCCCTCCACTCTCCCTGACCATCCCCCCGCCCCCCCCCGCCGCCCCCCCAAAAAAACAACAACAACAACAACAAAAAAAAAAAAAAAAAAAAAAAAAACAAAAAAAACGGAATTGTTATAGGTATTGATTTTCATTCATAAACCGTACGATTATTGCTTTCATTGGCCTGTCTGGTTAGCAGACGGTGCTACGTCCCATCCCACTGGCAGAATAAAGCCAGCATGACTCATCAAAAATTCATGGAATCCTGGCTGATCGAACGACTTCGCACCACTACACCAGCAGGACTTCGCATCAAAGAAT
>JADBJO010002574.1:50000-55000 GCA_016801955.1 Conus betulinus | reverse complement strand
CATACATATATATATATATATATATATATATGTGTGTGTGTGTGTGTGTGTGTGTGTGTGTGTGTGTGTGTGTGTCTAAAAAAAACAAATTAGGGTTAAAAAGACACTCAGAATGTTAGAAGTGCTCAACCAAGTAGGGAGCGACATAACAATTAAAATAGGGTTTAAAATGAAGAATTAAAACCTATATTTTTGGTGGACTGCCCAAAGTTGATTTTTTTCTCCATTTTAAATTTAGATTCTGCTAGGCCACAGTGCTCAACGTGAGGAGCGATTAATAAAATTAGGGTTAAAAAGCCACTCAGAATGTTAGAAGGGCTCAACCAAGTAGGGAGCGACATAACAATTTAAAATAGGGGTTAAAATGAAGAATTAAACCCATTTTAAGTCTTCGTTTTAAACCCTATTTTAAATTGTTATATATGTAAGTATGTATATGCACACACACACACACACACACACACACACACACACACACACACACACACACACACACACGTGCCGTTGTCGCCCTATGCTGTTCTGTCCTGTTCTGCACTGTCCTGTCCTGTCCTGCCATGTCCTTCCGTGTCCTGGCTTATCCGGTCTTTTTCGGTCCTTTTGTGTCCTGCCTTGGCCTGTACTACCTTGCTCTGTCCAGTCAGGTCCTGCCCAAGCCTCTCCGTCCTTGTTCTGTCCTTTCATGTCCTGCTATGGCCTGTCTAGCCTTGTTCTATCTTTTTTTTTGGTCTTTCCCTGGCCTAAACGGTCTTGTTCTGTTCTTTCATGTCCTGCCCTGGCCTATCCGGTCTTGTCTTGACCTGCTTTGCTTTGCACCCGCCCTGTCCTTTCTACTCTGTCCTGTCCTATGCTCTGCTCTGCCGTGCCCCATCTTGCATTGTTTGGCTCTGCCGTGTCATACCCTGTCCTGTTCATCCTTCCTCTCCCTCACTTTGCAGTGTCCTTTCCTACCCCATCCTTTAATGTCCTGTCCTGTCCAATTCTCCCCCCCCCTCCCCAACTGCCTTGGCCATGACCTGTCCTTCCTGTCTTGCTCTTCCACCCTTTCCTATCATAACGTGACTTACCCTAACCTGTAGAGTCCTGTCCTGCCGAGTCCTTCCCTGTCCTACCTTGTCCTGCCCTGACATGCCCTATATTATCCTGTTCTGTCTTGTCTGGTCGTGTCCTGGCATGTCGTGTTCATTCCTGCCAGATTGGGGCCGCAATAGTTCAGTGGTAGAGAGCCGGGCTCGCGTGATGTTGGTGATCATGGGGTTGCGGGTTCGAATCTCCGCCGGGCCGTTTTCGGTACAGGGGGATTTTTTCCCTCGGAGTTAGTTCTGACCCTCCATTTCCCATACAATCCTTCGAATGAGACTATGAACCGTATGAAACGCACGCATAACATCTTGCACACACGTAAAATCCCGTCACCAACTTTCGGAAGAGAAGCCAGTTTGGCCGTTGGTATGGATGACACGTTAGCATGCACCCTGCGTGAGAAATGCAAAGAATGAAGGAAGCAAGGAAATTGAGTGACGATATTGAACGATATTGACCGGATGACACGGGAAACGACTGAATGAAACGCCAGCTGGCAGCTCTTTAGTCGGCACTACCCAGGTAGGCAGCCCGTGGTGTAAACGAGTGTGGATTGTAAAAGGCTTAGAGCTTGGTCTCTAGCCGAGAATAGGGGTTATGTAAGTATTCATAATAATAATGGTGATAATCCTACACTGTCCTGTCTTGTCATTTTCTGTTCTACCCTGTCCAGCGCTGCCTTGCCATTCCCTGCCATGTCCTGACTTGTTCTCCCCTTCCCTGTCCTGTACAGTCTTGTCCTGCCATGTCGCACGCTGTCCTGTCCTGCAAGCCCTGTCTTGTCTTGTCCCTAACAGTCTTGCTCCGCTTGTCCTGTTCAGTCTTGTGCTGCCCTCCCTGCCCCGTCTTATCCTGTTCTGCCTTTTCCTGTCCTGGCCAGTCTTGTCTTTTCCTGTCCTTTCCGGTCCTTGCCAACCTTGCCTTTTTCTGGCCTTTCCGGTCCTGGCCAGCCTTGCCTTTTTCTGTCCTTTCCTGTCCTTGCCAGCCTTGCCTTTCCTGTCCTTTCCTGCCCTGGCCAGCCTTGCCCTTTCCTGTCCTTTCTTGCCTTTTCCTGTCCTGGCCAGCCTTGCCTTTTCCTGTCCTTTCCTGTCTTGCCAGCCTTGCCTTTTCCTGTCCTGGTCAGCCTTGCCTTTTCCTGTCCTTTCCTGTCCTGGCCAACCTTGCCTTTTTCTGTTCTCTTCCTGTCCTGGCCAGCCTTGCCTTTTCTTTCCTTTCCTGTCCTGGCCTGCCTTGCCTTTTCCTTCCTTTCCTGTCCTGGCCAGCCTTGCCTTTCCTTCCTTTCCTGTCCTGGCCAGCCTTACCTTTTCCTTCCTTTCCTGTGCTGGCCTGTACAAGCCTGCGCTTTTTTTTTTTTTTTTTTTTTTACCGCGTTCTATCCTGCCCTGTTCAGCTCACCCTTTTTTTTTCTTGCCCTGTCCCACTTGATCTGCCCAGTTTTGTACTATTCTGTCCTGTCCTATTTTGTCCTGTCTGTCTACTCCTGCCCTGCCTTGCCCTGCTCTGCGCTGCCCTCCCCTTGCCCGCTCCACCTTACCCTGCCTTACCCTGCACTGTCCTATCACATCTTCTTGTCATTCGATCCTGCTGTTTGCAGAAGAGCTGGCACGGCAGCTAGGGATGTCAGGTTGTACGGCGACAGCGGTGGGCGAGGATCTGATCCCTGTCCTTCATTCGGCCTTTCAGGTTAACCCCACGCTCCTCGACAAGGTCAAGGTCAGTCGTGTTGTTTGGTGTGTGTGTGTGTGTGTGTTTCCCTTCTGTGCGTGTGTGTGTGTGTGTGTGTGTGTGTGTGTGTGTGTGTGTGTGTGTGTGTGTGTGTGTGTGCGTATGCGCGCGCGCGCAGTTGTGTGTGTATGTCTGCGTGTCTGTGTGAGCGCGCGCGCGCGCGCGCGTGTGTGTGTGTGTGTGTGTGTGTGTGTGTGTTTTCCTTTCTCTGTGTGTGTGTGTGTGTGTGTGTGTGTGTGTGTGTGTTGTTGTTGTTGTTTTGTCTTCAATTTAACGTCTATCCACATAGTGATATTAGACGGCTGTGTGTGTGTGTGTGTGTGTGTGTGTGTGTGTGTGTGTGTGTGTGCTTTCTCTGTGTGTGTGTGTCTGTGTGTGTCCCTTCTGTGTGTGTGTGTGTGTGTGTGTGTGTGTGATATGACTTCAATTTAGAGTTACTGTTTGTGACGTGACGCTTGACAACACCATCCGATCAGTCCCACTAAAACACCAAACCAAAGAATACATTTCAAATCTATGCCCACTCTCCCCTCCCCCCCCCCCCCCCCCCCCCCCCCCCCCCCCCCCTTTTAGAACGCCGTGCGTCGCACGGCTTCGACTATCTGCTACAAAGAAAATTGCATCACGGTAAATGCGTGACGCTTTTCGTTCTTGTCGGCCGACCTCCCTCCCCCCCCCACTCTCAGCCCTCCCTCCCCATGCTGTGCAATACTACGTCGCGTGGGATGTGCGTTCTAATAATAGCCCGTCTCTCCCCCCCCCCCTACCCCGCGACACAAGCGGTTTGCCTCCTCTTCACCTCCACCCCCCACCCCCACCAACCCCCCCCCCCCCCCAACCCGAGCCACGTGCGGCTGTAATTGACACAAAGGCAATCACCCCGCGATCCCTGTGCTCGCAGACACCTACATGTGCTCGCGAACACCTAGGTGGACGCATAAATTAACTGGCGCTCACGGACACCTATACGGATGCATAAATTATCCCGTGCCGGTTAGGTTCAAAAATTTCCGAGGCGATTGGTTACAAGACTAATCCCCTCCCCTCTCACCCCTGATCAGTAAATGACAGATTGTTGAAATTGATTTGGCAAGCGAGATTTCATATACTAGGTACACACAGGCGCAGCTTCACTGACCCCTCAGGACTGCCTGTAGACAAGAGCAGAGGAAGACAAAGGGACAGAGAAGGCCTAGTAAAAACTCTTGGTAACTCCTTGATCTCAAGTCATTCACTGTTCATTCCCAGGAAAAGTGAGTTGGAACTCTGTTTTACATTTTTTTGATCTATGTATGTATTGATTTTATGTATGCTGTGTGTGTTAGCATTGTAACTTTGTACAAAATGCTTAGCAACATTTATCAAACTGATGAATGATTTTTGTGTAGTAGTAGTTTGCTTGCCATCATATGGCAAAAAAACTCTCTCCCAGTGGTTTTGATTCTTTGTTAACAATCTGACCACTGCTCTTTTGTGTTCACCCTGACTTTTGTCAGTATGCAACTCTGTCTGTTAAGATAATAATTCAATGATTAATTTTGATCAGGAAACAGTATGCCTGTGCTAGGTAAAAACTGCTACTCTGATTTATAAATACTGGTGATTATTGGAATGATTTGTAGTGTATGACTTTAAAGTCTACACCACATGTGTACTTGGACTAAGCATAGCCCAAGTCAGTGTGATTCAATTCATATGAAACATGGAAGAGGTGTTTAACTAAAACTGTAACATGTATTACTGTCTCCTACCCCTTTTGTAAGCTTAACTTAGCCATTGAACAAAAGTGGAGGTTAATAGTTATAGCAGAAACTCTACCATAGAGAAAACTTTGCTGGCTGAGTCTCACAACCCTTCTGAAAGACAGAGGAAAAGGGTAAAGTGTGTGCACTCGACAGACCAGCCACCAGATTCTCAACTACAGATCAAGTTCTCTTTATCGCAGAACTGGGATCCTGGTCACGCTGCATCACAGTGAACCAGGAGCTGGGACTTCGCCCAGAAACCAGGGCGACACCAGACAACAAATCTACACCAGTGGGGCAGTCACCAGCCACAGGAGAGATCAACTATTCTCTCCGAAGCAAAGCTAAGTTTGCTTACCACCTGGACTCAAACCCATCAGACCCTTACCCTCTTTTATGATGAAACAGTGATAACCTGTCTATGAGTACCACCCTGGCTACAATACT
>JADBJO010002574.1:35000-42500 GCA_016801955.1 Conus betulinus | reverse complement strand
TATATACCCAAATAAATCCACGCAATGCCATATATAACTTACTGTTTTCTTTTTTTCCCCCTTTAATGGCATATAAAAAATGCACACATAATTCAACACCAGCAACAACACCGGAGAGTGGAAGCGCTCGCCGCCGCTGAACTCGTAACGCAAACCCAAACATACTAATAAAAGCAGAGCGACGGGACGGCGCCCCCCTGCTGGGCCATACGTGATTAAGCATACGCCTAATCAATTTCAACTTGCCATAATCACCAAAAAAACACAATATAATAAAAACACGACCCCCGCGCATACCGACATTCGACGCGCGCGCGCAGATGACAATAACCTCTCACGACACCTCCCTCTCACTCCTTCCCCCCCTTAACTACAAGCCAGCGCGATTTACGGCTCCGTAAATCCTCTATATTATTATTTTTTTCAAACTAAACTAAATCACACTTCAGCACATTTCGACCCCAAATCATCTACCTTCAACTCCCTTCTTTAACGAACAGCCTGCCCCTCGCTTCTCACCTGGAGTTACGAAGACGACACAAGACGACACAAGACGAACACCCGCCAAAGCAGCACCAGGCCGGGGAAACCCGCGCTCCCTTGAAATGCGTGGAAGCTGTAGGCAGACACCGAAACACCGAATACTTCTCCAAGGAACTCCGAGCTGTCACCAGCACCCGCCGATGGACTTCCAGGCAGTCCACTAAACCAAGTGGCAAAACTGCCTCACCAGACACTGGACTGGATCAGACCTCCGTCTCGAGCCAGGAGTCGCAAACAACTGAACTAGATAGTGAAAAAGACAGACGAGACACCTAGAGGTGACAGACACCATGAAACTGACAAGGCCACACCCTGACTGCACCCAATCGTCTATAGGTTGCCCAGGGAACGACACGACACGACTCCAGATAAGGGCATGAATATCGACAATCGTATACAAACTCAAAACACTAACTTGCTCAAGACCAATCAACAATCAGTCACCCAAAATACCAAGACCACAATTCTAAACATAGGAGCACTGTGTATCGGCACAGACTCCAAACCACCAGCTCCTCCAATCATCAATCAATAATCGCTAACAGCCTACACCCAAGACCAAATATGGACCTAAGCATATCCAAACACCAATCTCCAATAACTCATCAGCCAATCATCAATAAAACTTCAAAACTACAGACCACAACAATCACAAAAATAGATACGGCCAAATATAAGCACAAACTGCACCCTCTTTGGTCGATAATCTACCTACAATAACTCGACCAAAAACACACACACACACACACACACAAAATAAAATAAAATAAAACACACAACATAACTCCAAAATACCGACATGGGGGAAAAAAGAAAAAGAAACTAACCACTGCAACCACTCCGCCATACGACAAGCACAATATGTCCCTTGAATGCCCGTGCGTGACACGGCTCACTGTGTAGTTAGTAGAGCCAAGAGCTCTGAGGTGTTTACAGTGGAGTATGCTGACTGTATGATTCAGATCGTGGACGAGGAGACGGGGAAGGCCCTGGGAGCTGGCCAGACTGGCCAGCTGTGCGTGCGAGGCCCTCAGGTGATGAAGGGATACCTGGACAACCCCCAGGCCACACAGGACACCATTGTACAGGGATGGCTCAGAACAGGTGGGGACCGTGACTCAACGTGCTGCTTCAACTCCTGTTCTTGTTTATGTTATTGTTTTCATCATCGTGGTGTTGTTTTTGTTGTTGTTGTAGTTCGTCTTCCTCGTCCTCTTCTTCTTCTTCTTCTTCTTCTTCTTCTCTTCTATTTTATGCTAATAGTTTAGGCTAAAAAAATAGAGCCTCCATATGATGCTTTGAATCCCGTTTCTTCTGGAACATATGTCTTTGACCTTTGGTTGTAATCTTCATGTTGTGAGGTGACAGTGCTGCAATAGCAGGCAGTCATGGACCTCCACAGCCCTGAATTCCAGTCATGCGCCACATGGTAGAGGGTAACAGGTCAGGACCTTTTTGTCGTCCATTTAGAACTTCTTCCATCCTCCCGTGGGACGTCTGCCCAACACTGTGTTTTGGAGGATGGTGTTAGGGAATCATGGCAAAATTATTGCCCGTACCAGGCGAGCCGGCAGCACTTGATGACCGTGAGGAGTGTGTGTTTACCTGCAAGTATGTATGTTTACTGGCAGCCTGACGTGTGACTACTCCGTCCTTCGAATGAGACTATAAACCGAGGTTACGTGTGCGAACGCATGCATTACATCGTGCACACAGGTAAAATCCTGTCACCAGCATTCTGAAAAGAATGCCAGTTTTGGCGGTTGGTATGGATGACACATATTCACGTTGCAGGTACCGAAAGAATGAACGAAAAACCGAGTGACTGATTTTGGACTGAATGACATGATAAACGGTATTTCAATGAAGAAAACTGCTCCTCCACTTCATTTTTCATTATTATTTTTTATTGTGAATATTGCAAGTTGTACACAACAATATGTACCTACTCGGTTTAACAAGTCAGCCTTTGGCCTGGGTATGCACTTTCGAAATGATAAAGTGAACATTTAACAAACTACACAGTGAGCTGTGTGTGTTCCAAAGGGACCAGTGTCACTATGGCAAGAAGGGGCATTTTACCATAATTATCATCACACCATCTGTGTTATTCTCCTCATCATTATTGTCTTTGTTAGTGTGCGTTCTAGTTGACCTGGGCCACTATGACGAGAAGGGGCATTTCGCTATGACTGACTGCCTCTCATCATCATTATTGCTGTGTTGCTGTTGTTGCTGTTTGTGTATTCCAAGGGACCATTGTCACTATGACAAGAAGGGGCATTTCACCATAACTATCATCATCAACATTATTGTTGTGTTGTTGTTGCTGTTGTGTATTCCAAAGGACCATTGTCACTGTGACAAGAAGGGGAATTTCACCATAACTATCACCATCAACATTATTGTTGTGTTGTTGTTGCTGTTGTGTATTCCAAGGGACCATTGTCACTGTGACAAGAAGGGGCATTTCACCATAACTATCACCATCAACATTATTGCTGTGTTGTTGTTGCTGTTGTGTATTCCAAGGGACCATTGTCACTATGACAAGAAGGGGCATTTCACCATAACTATCATCATCAACATTATTGTTGTATTGTTGTTGCTGTTGTGTATTCCAAGGGACCATTGTCACTATGACAAGAAGGGGCATTTTAGCATAATTATCATCATCATCATCGTCTGTGGTATCCTCCTCATTATTATTGCCATTGTTAGTGAGCGTTTTAGTTGACCTGGGTCACTATGACAGGAAGGGGCATTTTGCTGCAACTGACTGCCTCATCATCATCATCATCATCATCATCATCATCATCATCATCATCATATATCATCATCGTCATGTCGTCGCCGTCTTCATGTTCTTCACTATCACTATTGTTGTCGATGTGTGTTGCAGGTGACATGGGTCACTATGACAAGGAGGCGTACTTCACCATCACTGACCGCCCTCATCATCATCATCATCATCATCATCATCATCATCATCATCATTACCATCATCATCATCATCGTCATCATCACAATCATCACCATCACTATCAGTACCATGATCACTGTGACTAATGGTGTGTGTTGCAGGTGACCTGGGTCACTTTGACGAGGAGGGGTACTTTACCATCACTGACCGCCTCAAGGAACTCATCAAGTACAAAGGATTCCAGGTCAGTCCTCCGCGCTCCTTCAGGGATGATACATTATTTTTCCTTGGAAAATCGCATTCAATGAGCTATATACCTCTCCCCCGTCAAGCATGTTCTTGTAGAGCGTTGGGATTAGAATGATATCAGATATTTCATGAAAATCCTGTTCCGAGATGCGTTGGAACTGTTCCAAGCGTCACCAACCAACGACAAAAATAGTTCCGTTCAACTTGCTAGTACCGTGGTTGGATCTGGTGATGAGGTGACGACGTCACTCATGAATCAGCAGACAACGAACATTTGGGGTTGAGATACCCCGTCACTGCACAACTCCAAGAGACTGATCCTACAAATAACCGTGTCAGTTACAGATGAAGACCCTCCTGCCATCTGTTCTCGGGTTATCTTTGTGGGCAGACTGACATGACAAATATGACCCCCGCTTTTCCGCTTGACGTGCGAGTGTATGACGATGTTCTTCGTTTTTCTCGGCTTAGGTCAGCGTGGTGAGATGTTTACTTAATGGCGAGTTCTTCATATGTACAGGTCAGAGGGAAGGAAATCCTTTTTCGGGATTTTTGCGTTGCGCGACTGCTTCTATGCCGATTATTGAGACAGACACATTAAGGATCATTCTAAGCGGGGCAGAAGTGTCTGTAATTTTTTCTTTTTTTTTTTTTTTTTCTGGGGGGGGGGGGGGGGGGGGGTGGAGGGGGGTGAGTGGGGTTGGCTTTGTCTCTTTGGGAGGCAGGGGGGTATCCCATTTTGACGGCGCATGAAGGCCAGCTCTTCTATTGAAAGTAGAATGGAATAGACGGTGCATGCCGGTATGTGTATGCGCGTGCATGTATAGATGTGTTTGTGAGAGAGAGAGTGTGTTGTGTACGTGCGTGCGTGCGTGCGTGCGTGCATGTGTGTGTGTGTGTGTGTGTGTGTGTGTGTGTGTGTGTGTGTGTGTGAGAGAGAGAGAGAGAGAGAGAGAGAGAGAGAGAGAGAGTGAGTGCATGCATGCATGCATGCCTTGTTGACATACGGTCCTTGGTCTAAAATCTCATCTGAAGGAAGAGATGATGAACTGCATAGATGTTCACTGTGAAAAGAAAATCGCTTACTAGGTTGTCACAAGCGGGGACTGAAGTTAGGACCCTAGGACCAGAGAAACATGCTGTTTTTTTTCAGCCAGGGCTTTAGCACACAGGTTACATATGGTGGGACGGCCTACTCAGTCTTGCTTATTTCTCAACCACACTTTCAGTAATACCTTCAAACAGTGGAAACTTATGTGCTCTAGCTGGTGGAGCGCGGGTTCAGAAGAAAGAATAATCAAGAAAAAAAAAAAAGTTAATGAAAGAAAAGGCAGATGGAGGCCCATTTCCTGTCATAACTGACTGGGGGGGAAAAGGCATTATTCTGCAAGGTCAGCCTACAAACATCGCCTCCCTAAATGCATGCTAAGTTCGGTTTTCTTCGGTTACTTGTTTCATGTGCTCACATGGAGAAATTAGATTTGGTTAATTCGAAAAAAAAAAAAAAAAAAACAACTCGAATTTATTCTAGATTAAAAATACCGTGCCGTCAATTTAACAAATTACAAAAAAAAACACTGCACATTTAGACTTCTCTGGTATTCTTCAGGCAAGACAGAATACAACATTCTAGACAGTGAAAATAAACAACGAATAGCCCGTCATCTTTCTCCTCAATCTAGGGGCAAAATGGATGCCGGATTTATTCATTTTGACAATTGTTGTTTGTATACAAGGTGAGAACTTATTCATGAAAATATTATTTATTTCTTATTTATTAATTTTTAAGGAGAAGGAGAAGGGTGAGGGGCGGTGGTGGTTTACCACATCACGTCTTTCCATTGCGTAGGTCCCCCCTGCAGAACTGGAGGCCTTGCTGCTGACCCACCCAGCCGTTGGGGACGTGGCCGTGGTCGGCCTGCCTGACCCCGAGGCCGGAGAACTGCCCACAGCTTTCATCGTGCCCAAGGCTGGCGCCACCTTCTCCCAGCAAGACGTCGTCACCTTCCTCAACGGTGAGTCTATTTACAAAGGCACAGAAAGAGATGAGAAGAACGTCCTGTGGGCAGTACGCCCCTGCAGGACAAGGGCACTAGTGGTAAATGCATGTGGTGACCAGGACAGAGTTCTGTACAATGGGGGGATTGGGGGGGGGGGGGGGGGGGGGGGGGGGGGGTAGGGAGATGAAGAGGTGCACCCTCTGCGTGCCCTCCACCTGCCCTAGCGTTGGCAGCTCATCCGATATGGGTCTGATCGGGCATGCTTTTGTAGGTCGAGTTGGAATTCAGCTCTTACTTCTCTGCTTGGTTGGCGAATCGGTTTTTGTTGGATTGTTGTTTACACTGTTGCTAGGATTGCTTAGAAGCTGCTAAGGTAATGCCACCTAAATCCTCCACTCGTTCATTAGGCCCTCTTGGATGCAGACCACAGAAATCGAACCAGTTCCTTTGTGTGTGTGTGTGTGTGTGTGTGTGTGTGTGTGTGTGTGTGAGAGAGAGAGAGAGAGAGAGAGAGAGAGAGAGAGAAGAAGAATAATGTGGTATTGTATTTAGTGTGGTGTGCATGCCTATGTTTCTGAGAGATCTTGTTTCTGTGCTGATCTCTCTCTCTCTCTCTCTCTCTCTCTCTCTCTCTGTGTGTGTGTGTGTTTGTGTGTGTGTGTGTGTGTGTGTGTGTGTCTGCATGCACACGTGTGCAAATGTAACACACATGGCAACTGGCATGAACAGATGAACAGAT
The DNA here is from genome assembly GCA_016801955.1 of Conus betulinus. NCBI lineage: Eukaryota > Metazoa > Mollusca > Gastropoda > Neogastropoda > Conidae > Conus > Conus betulinus. The sequence continues at coordinate 36,046 of JADBJO010002574.1, read as the reverse complement.
GACCATTTTCCGGGTGGAGCCTGTGCTTCCTTTTTCTGGCCGCAGTCCAAGCATCAGATGTTCTTCACGTACAAAGATGGAGTGGGACAGGCTGGGTCAATAACGTGCCGTGACTGAACTATCATGGATAACAAGTGTGCAAACATGGTGCATAGTTGTCGATGTTTTTCTCCTCCCCATCCCCAAAGTAAACTGGGATCCAGCTATCTAATCAGGCTCCCATATCGCGCGCTATGCTAGTCTACCAGGCAGTCTGTCATGTACACGAGAGTGTGGATTGTCAGCGCCTAGAACCGTTGGCATGGCGCTTTATTTATAAATGCCCTGCTATAGTACAGGTAAAGGGACAAAAGTCTGTCCCCTCTAATGGCGGACAGATTTGAAGTGGTTGTTTCCATTAGATTCTCTAGCCAATATTTTAGCGTTGGTGACATGTTTGTGTACCGAAAACCACTGACGTCATTTTCCCCGAGTGTACTCTTTTGTGTGAAGTAAAGAAAATCGTTGAACTGTCGTTTGGTGCTTGCGGTTTGCTCTTAGATCTGGTATAGCATCAGCAAACAAACAGCTCATAGAGAGACGAAAAAAATGCATTGTGCCGTTAACAGACCAGGGGCTTTGGGTGTTTGAGGTGGCAAATGTGTTGAACTTGAAACAGGTCAACCGTCAGGAAAGTTTACAAGCGCTATTGTGACAGAAAAACAGTAGAAAACAAACCTAGGAGTGGAGCTCACCTCTAACGTGTGTGTGATCTTTCATTTCTAAAAATGAGTGGCATGTAGAAATGTGCTTATCGTCTTGTTACTCGTCCTACAAGAAGCGTTGTTCCAGTTATGTAGCATCTCATGTGGGTCTTAACTGTTCAAAGGGGAGGTCAAGGTCTTTCATTTGATCTGACTTAAGTGTGACTTGTGGCAGATTTCTAGATCAGTTTTTAACTGATGACTTGCTTTTAAATTGTAGTCTGGGCAAATTCTGTTTTCACTTGATTGCTGTCCTGAATTCCAAGTGTTTCTCTTACCTCTTGCATGAAAGTTTATAGAAAC
>JADBJO010002574.1:5000-30000 GCA_016801955.1 Conus betulinus | reverse complement strand
TGCAACGGATAGGACCCATGGCAGTCTTCCAAGACGACAATGCTCGGCCACATAGGGCCCGGGTGGCCGAAAACTTCATTGTGCAGGCCGGCATCAACAGGATGATCTTCCCGGCGTATACTCCCGACCTCAATCCCATCGAGCAGCATGTGGGATGAGTTGGGGAGACGTGTGAAGGAGAACCATCCACCTCCCAGAGACCGCCAGGATCTCTTCCAAATGCTGCAACTGGAATGGCAGAGAATCCCTCAGAGGGTCATCAGAACACTGGTCAACTCGATGAGGAGTCGCTGCGTGGAATGTCTCGCCAATGGGGGTGGCCACACCCACTATTGAAATGATTTTGTGAACTGAACAGATTTTGCGAACTTTGATTTCGACCCATCCTCTGTTTAATTGTCTGTAAATCAACAACCGTTCATTCGATCCCAATGAAATTCAATGTACCTTGGAACAAGATAATGAATTAAATCTGTTCCCAATTTCAAAATCGTGGCTTTTATATTTTGGAAATTATGCGGGTACATGTAAAAACTGTGCTTAACTTTATGTGACTAGTATATTACATGCTTCGAACCCCAACATACAGGACATGAGTTCGGGATGACTGAGCTGTCAAAAAAGGGAAGAAATAAAAAGGCAGACATGACATGAGTTCTCCATATTTTGTACACAAAGACTTTTTACTTACAGACATTGACATGGTTCAAAAAGACATGGCACACCCTGCAGTGATTACTTGAAAACGGAACGTTTGAAACCAAAGGAAAGAAATGAACAGTTTCTAGGATGCGATGATTGTGAGTCAGTTAACTGTGAAAGTTACAACAGACAGAAGAATTCCTGACATGACTGTCCAGCAGCTCCAGTGATCTCTGGCAGCCATGATGAATGAAAAGAGCAGTAACTATTCGCTTGAAATCACAAATCACTAGGTCAACAGGAATGACAACTAATGGATCGTCAGTGCAGATCTTCAGTTTTTGGCTTTTAGTTTGCTGTGGATTACTTTCTTTGATGACACACTAATAATTTCATTCATTGGAAGTTTACAGCAGTCCCGGAATGCTCATATGCACATGCACGCACACAGGTATAACAGAGAAAGCAAACGCAGCCATTATTTCTAAACTACACAGTGAAACTCAACTTTAACTCCTGCATTTTAGATTCTAGATGACTGCAGCTCATTGGTAAACGTATGTAGAACCACAACTGGTAAGAAATTCAAATGCAGTTTGTATATGAACGCATTGCGTTCCACAATCTCATGGAAAGAAAAAAAAGTACATTTACTTGGATATTGGCTTTTCTTCTGCAGGAGACTAGTAAAATCTGGATCAGTTGAAAAATGGAAAACGTTCAGCTCACACAGTTCCCAGGGTTTTGCCACAAATGTCTTGCTTTTGTGGAACATCCACTAATATTTTGACGAGTTGCATGCCCCATATGTTCTTTCAAACTTCATCCTGATCTGACTTCTTTCAGTTTTCGTCTCAATCTGACAATGGTGACAATATTTTAAAAAAACGGCATAAAAGCAAGCAGTCGTACATTTTCAATCAAGCAAATCCCCTTACCATCATCATCTTACCACTAACACTTGCCGCTGTTCAGGTGTGGCTCGTTTCAAGGCCTCAACCACCAGCCAGCTACATTTGTTGCACTGGATATCCGTGCCAATCTTGCCAACCACTTCCGGCTTCCCATAGCAGTCCAGATAGTCATCCTGCCAGGGACGCATGACAACATTGTACTGGATTGTAAAATAAAACAGTAATAGAGAGTGTAACTTTCATATTATAACAGATGTTTGAAGTATATTGTGGCTGCTCTTACCATGGAAAAAAAACCCCCACTTTCTCGCAGAATGATGACACCCGGTTTTTTTTTTTTTTTTTTCCTTCTTCAAAATGCATACATTTGTTTTTGTTTAGTTTTTGTATTGATCTGAGCGGATTTTTCATCAGAACTTCTGACAGGGCAACTCGTTTTGCTATGGCTCCTCTTTCCACGTGGCCACCACTAGTGCATCACTCTTATTTTCTGCTGCTGCTACCACTACAGCCCCACTTTCCACTAGGCTACCACTACACTTGCCACTATGGCTGCACTTTCCACTAGGCCAGCACTACACTTGCCACTATGGCTGCACTTTCCACATGGTCACCACTACACTTGCCACCATGGCTGCACTTTCCACTAGGCCACCACTACACTTGCCACTATGGCTCCACTTTCCACTAGGCCACAACTACACCTGCCACTATGACTCTGCTTCCCACTAAGCCAACACTACACTTGCCACTATGACTCCACTTTCCACTAGGCCACCACTACACTTGCCACTACGGCTGTACCTTCCACTAGGCCACCACTACACTACATGATTCCACTTTCCACTAGGCCACCACTACACTTGCCACTATGGTTGCACTTTCCACTAGGCCACCACTACACTTGCCACTATGGCTGCACTTTCCACCAGGCCACCACTGCACTTGCCACTATGGCTGCACTTTCCACCAGGCCACCACTACACTTGCCACTATGGCTGCACTTTCCACCAAGCTACCACTACACTTGGCGCTATGGCTGCTCTTTCCACGAGGCCACCACCACTACACTTGCCACTATGGTTACACTTTCCACTAGGCCACCACCACTACAATTGCGGCAATGGCTGCACTTTCCACTAGGCCACCACCAATACACTTTCCACAACAGCTGCACTTTCCACTAGACCACCACCACTACACTCGCCACATTTGACTCCACTTTCCACTAGGCCACCGGCGGCACCACACTTGCCACTATCACTGCACTTTGCACTAGGCCACCCACCACCACACTTTTCACAACGGCTGCACTTTCCACTAGGTCACCACCTCTACACTTGCCACGACGGCTGCACTTTCCACTAGGCCACCACCACTACACTTGCCACTATAGCTGCATCACTAGTGCATCACTCTCATTTTCTACTACTACAGCCCCACTTTCCACTAGGCCACCACTACATTTATCACTATGGTTGCACTTTCCACTAGGCCACCACTACACTTGTCACTATGGCTCCACTTTCCACTGGGCCACCACTACACTTGCCACTATGACACCACTTCCCACTAAGCCACCACTACACTTGCCACTATGACTGCACTTTCCACACTACACTTGCCACTATGACTTCATTTTCCACAACGCCACCACTACACTTGCCACTATGGTTGCACTTTCCACACTACACTTGCCACTATGACTCTACTTTCCACTTGGCCACCACTACACTTGCCACTATGGCTGCACTTTCACTTTCCACTAGGCCACCACTACACTTGCCACCATGGCTCCATTTTCCACTAGGCCACCACCACACTTGCCACTATGACTGCACTTTCCACTAGGCCACCACTACACTTGCCACTATGGCTGCACTTTCCACTAGGCCACAACCACTACAATTGCCGCAACGGCTGCACTTCCCCGTAGGCCACCACCAATACACTTGCCACAACGGCTGCACTTTCCACTAGGCCACCACCAATACACTTGCCACAACGGCTGCACTTTCCATTAGGCCACCACCACTACACTTGCCACTATGACTCCATTTTCCACTAGGCCACCACCACTACACTTGCCACAACGGCTGCACTTCCATTAGGTCACCACCACTACACTTGCCACGACGGCTGCACTTTCCACTAGGCCACCACCACTACACTTGCCATTTATTTCCACTAGGCCACCACCACTACAATTGCCGCAACGGCTGCACTTTCCACTAGGCCACCACCAATACACTTTCCTTCCGCAACGGCTGCACTTTCCACTAGGCCACCACCAATACACTTTCCGCAACGGCTGCACTTTCCACTAGGCCACCACCAATACACTTTCCGCAACGGCTGCACTTTCCACTAGGCCACCACCAATACACTTTCCGCAACGGCTGCACTTTCCACTAGGCCACCACCAATACACTTTCCGCAACGGCTGCACTTTCCACTAGGCCACCACCACTACACTTGCTACTATGACTGCACTTTCCACTAGACCACCACTACACTTGCCACCATGACTCCACTTTCCACTAGACCACTACAACACTTGCCACTATGACTGCACTTTCCACTTGGCCACCACTGCACTTGCTACTATGAATCCACTTTCCACTCAGCCACACACTACACTTGCTACTATGGCTCCACTTTCCACTAGGCCACCACTGCGCGCTTGCCACCATGGCTCCACTTTCCACTAGGCCACACTTGCCACTATGATTCTACTTTCCAGTAGCCCACCGCTACACTTGCCACTATGAATCCACTTTCCAGTAGCTCACACCACTACACATGCCACTATGGCGCCACTTGCCCACTTGGTGACCTCTCCACTTGACACGATGACTCCATTTTTCCACTAGATCACCACTCCACTGTCAAATACAGCACGCATTTCGCTAGGAGACCAGTCCACTTCTCAGGTGGACTCCACTTTCCCCTGCCCCATTTCTTATGAGGACAACACCATCCATGAGGCCACCACTCTATTTGCTACTACAGCACTATCTTGCACGAAGGCACCCCTCCTCACTTGAATACAATGTTTTCTCCATCACTCTTATTCTGTATTATATCTCATATTTTTTTTTCCCGTTTGGGTTGTCGATACACAACTGTTGAATATCATCTATGATATGGATGAAACTAACTTCAGCTTCAAATAGTAACATCTAAAATCACGCTGTTATAGGATAAAAGGTAACATTAACCTTGTATCTTTTTTTTCTAAATAAAGAAGTTGAACTAATCATTATGGTGAACTTCAGACGTTTTGGACAAATATCAAATACCAGTCCCTCTCATCCTCATCCCCCTACCCCTTTGCATCTTTTACCCTGCACGGTTGGGGCTTACAGTACGCTCTCTCAAACACCTCCACATTCACTTTGAGGTAAATCATTCTCCCATTGAAAACTGTGGAGTGGACATACCCTTCCTCTTTGAAACTGGGCACTGAAGCAGAAATGCTCTTTCTAAAACATTTCACATAGGGATTCCTACTCTGTCATTTTCAGAACAGATGAAGGTTACTGTTGTACTGCCTGGGTCTTTCTTTCCTGTGGTGTTCCATCAGACTTGTCCCTAGAGGCCCCCAAATACAGGAAACTGTAGTCAGTGACCTTACAAACCAACCCTGGACAGTTGGATGAACACAGAGCTTCAAATTTGTCTCAGTCACCAAGGGACATGTTCCCTGTCAGTTTAAAGTGAGGAGACAAGAAGGAAAGGCGGGAGACAAACATAAAGTCATGTAATTCTAAATAATAATTTGCAAGAAGCACCATGAATATGCGCTGCTGGCACCTCTCAGTTTGTGACCAGTGTTTTATGTACACCGTTCATCGCTCTGTGTGTGTGTGTGTGTGTGTGTGTGTGTGTGTGTGTGTGTGTGTGTGGCTCACTACGGCCTGAACTGCTCTCTACAGAGTGATAGACAGCCTCAAAGATCTAGCTAAACTAATTTCCCCTACACACACACAATGCAGTCCTAATACCTAGCCAAGTTCGTCCGCATTTATTCTTCATCTGTCCGACGATACGGGGGTATATTTTACACTTAGCTACACACTCTGCAGACAGACAGCACGACAATTACACACACCATCAAGCACTCATAGGTTCAATCCGTAGGCACACTTAACACATCCGATATCGAAAAAACTAATGTCCAACCGTATATTCTCATTCGGTGCAATGTCGCACGACACGCAACAATGCACTCCCAGCTGAAATCACTATGGACCTTAGCCTACAAATACCATTAAATCACATTCTATGCGGCGAAATTCACATAGTAATAATTGCAGTAAATTACTCACATTTTAAAATTAGCCAGCTTCCACTAAAAAATCAGCGGCAACCAATTAGGGAGCCGGAATAGCTCAGTTGGTAGAACGCCGGACTCGTAATCTTGGTGATCCTGGGGTTGCGGGTTCGAACCTCCGCCGGGGCGTTTCGGTACAGGGGATTTTTTACCCTCGGACTTAACATTAGCTCTGACTCCATTTCCCATACAGTTCTTCGAATGAGACTATAAACCGAGGTTCCGTGTGTGAACGCACGCATATCATCTTGCACACACGTAAAAATTCCTTCACCAACTTTCAGAAGAGTAGGCCAGTTTGGCCGTTGGTATGGATGACACGTTACACATAGCATGCACCCTGCGTGAGAAATGGAAAAAGAATGAAGGAAGTAAGGAAAATGAGTGATCGATATTAAACGATACTGACTGGATGACACGGGAAACGACTGAATGAAGCGCCAGCTGGCAGCTCTTCAGTCGGCACTACCCAGGTAGGCAGCCCGTTGTGTAAACGAGTGTTGATTGTAAAGCGCTTAGAGCTTGGTCTCTAGCCGAGAATAGGCGCTATATAAGTATTCATTATTATTATTATTATTATTATTATTATTATTATTATTATTATTATTATTATTATTATTATCAATTACAATGTGGAACAAACCTCCGTCCCTTCCCTGCACAATCGATCTAGCAATCACAGTTACATACAAATAGAAACAACTCACGGGGCAAACACTTTTAACTTGTCAGATTCGAGTTCAGCTATCCAAACTGGACACACAAATCGAACACAATTCCGACGACGTACCGACGTAGTCCAGTGGCATTAGTAGGAAACAGTTCATGAAGAGCAGAGGCACAAACGTGTCTTCTCCTTAGAACAGCAGCATACAACGACGACTCCCCTTATACACGACCTCAGAAAACACTTCAAGTAAGTCCTGACGACGTACCAATGTAGTCCAGATGCACAAGCAGGAAAAACAATCCTCGAAGAGCAAACAGACTAACTAGAACAAAACGCAGTTCTCCTCTGTACTACCTACAGCCATAGAAGAGCTACGCATATCTATATTGAACACTGGCCAGTTCTATAGAAATACAACTTAGCAACTTGGCTACTTACATATCATAGATTAGAAGCCCAACAGTACCACTCCCGTTATCATGACCACACAAAACAAAACAAAACACAAAAATGCATCATTTAAAAAAACACGCTACGCCTATGACGTAAACGGTTACTTTTTTTTTTTTTTTTTTAAACAACGTAAGAACTATGCGAACACTCCGTATACCTGCGTATCTAAAATAGTCTCGCTGTTTCGCAGCAGCGCTCACCCGTGTGAATTTTACCAGGTGCAGCACAGTTTATTTACATAAGATTTAAATCAAATAATTCAATCATTCTCCCACCAGTCAAGCCACCGGGTACTGCAGGCAACAACAACACACCGTCCGAAAGGACATCCACGAAGAACATAGAAATACAAACACGTGTGTGACTCTTGCTTTGCACGCACAACAGAAGCATCTCTCACTGCGCGTGCCGAATGAAGATACCCCTTCCGCTACCACACAAGTTTGTTCTCACGGTCACACAGACAAACACTCCCACACAGACCCGCACACGCGACTAGAATCTTAACAGAATAGTATAGGCACGCAGAATAAGTATACGGTATGCCTGACAGTGTGTGTGTGTGTGTGTGTGTGTGTGTGTGTGTGTGTGTGTGTGTGTGTGTGTGTGTGTGTGTGTGCATGCGTGTGTGTGTATGAGAGAGAGAGAGAGAGAGAGAGGGGGGGGGAGGAGAAGAAGAAGAAAGATATCAAAATATCTCCAAAGTATAATGTTTTTATTCCTAACAAAGTTCATTGTTCAAGCTTTGCTGACGGATTGGAAACAGCCAATGTCTACTTCTTCTTTGCTGGCATTTTCTCACTGCCTATAGTACATACAATAAACTCAGAGAGTGTACTGAAAGTGTACTGAAAGTGTACTCAGATGTTATCATGAAGATCCCTCATTTGAGTGCTGTTAAGTTGTTGCTTTCATTTCCTTATCAAAATCTAAAATCATAAATGATTAAATGAAATCACTGAACCGAAACTGTAGCCGATATTTAGAAGAAAAAGTGAAAGTTCACGACTACTTTCTTCATTGAGTTTTAGAACGATTCTCGTCGTTTTTTTTCGATTCAACATCAATCGAAAATTGATCATTCACATCTTGGACTGAACTATAGTCAATGGAGAAGCACATTCTTTTTTGACTACTGTTTTTCACAGTATGGAGCAGAGAGAGGGAAGGAAAATCCCGACCTCGGTACAGTTGTGCAACAGTCTGGCACCTGAGCTTGATATGTGACATGCCATTTTAAAATTTCACCTGAAAATATTGCAGGTACGCCAGCAATCTGAAGCTGTGTGAACATCCACCTTACTGTTTTCTGGTCTCCTGCGACAGGTAGACAAACACCACTAACAGTTAAAGTAAAAAATGCTCAGCTCTTGAGTGGTTTGAGTGAGAACAAAACTAAAGACATGGTGGGGGGAGTGGGGGTGGGGGTAGCGTATGTTCTTGTAGTATTCGTGACTTTACGTATGCACAAACACAACGGCAATCTACCACCAGTTCTCATTTACCATTTACACACACACCAATACTATATTACCACCTGACCTGTATCATTCATCATTTCCGCACCAACTCTGCAGCAAACTATAACCTCTGACCTGACGTAACGGATGTCCTGTGTTTACCTGCACTTGGAAGAAATGGCCCATCTGAAGCAGGATGGTTTTGGCACTGCTGTGTGACGCTTCGTCACTGATCCCTGCCTGCAAACACACCACTGACAGGTCACAGCATGCTGTCCACGCACACTGAATTGAACCAGATGTGGTGGTGTGTGCAAGCGCATGCATGTCATGTATACACATGTAGGAGTGTGTGTGTGTGTGTGTGTGTGTGTGTGTGTGTGTGTGTGTGTGTGTGTGTGTGTGTGTGTGTTCATGCAATGAGTGTATGAGCGTGCATGATGCTTATGACATGAGAAACCACAACAAAGAACGAAATAATGTTTGTGTGGGAAAAAAGACAGAAGGGACCAGGTGATTATGTACGTGGAATGTTAGAACACTCAACCCATAGAACCTCTCAGTTACAGGAATCTGATACATATGTACGTGTACACACACAATCGGGACTGGTGAAATATTGCACTAATACTTTGAAATTCGTCATTTCATAAGTAATAAACGAAATCAGAAAATGATTTTCTTTTCTGTTACAAATTCAAACGACTAATTCAAAGTACATTTATCAAAACTAAGACAGTTTGAAATGTCCAAGTTTTTCTCCTGACTTATTAGCTTGTGTGAAAAAGACCAGACTAAAGGCTGAATAGCCTAATCCAGTCTGCAGCAGTATGGTATGGTATGGTATGATGAAGAGCTGAAAGGATGGGAAATTCTAGACAGGAGATCAAGATCCAACTGGTAAATTTCCCACATACATGACAAATACTAGGGGTGGAAATGAGCACAACAGTAAGTATAATGTCAGTTTATTTCAGCCTTCTATTCTGGATGGAAATGAACACAACAGTAAGTAATGTCGGTTTATTCCAGCCTTCCACTCTGGATGGAAATGAACAGAACAGTAAGTAATGTCAGTTTATTCTAGCCTTCTATTCTGGATGGAAATGAACACAACAGTAAGTAATGTCAGTTTATTCTAGCCTTCCACTCTGGATGGAATGAACACGTAAGTAAGTAATGTCAGTTTTTTCAGCCTTCCACTCTTCACCTCAGCCTGAGTGCTGCTGGGTAAGGTTAATGAGCAGTCGTAAGTGATTCAGCAGCAGTGCTGTGTCTCTTCTCATTATTCCATCTTCACAGTTATCACAAAAAAATTGGTAGAGCGAGTGAGAGCCACCGAAAATTAACATTTACAGGGGAGCTGAAATACCCTGCATGAAAGTAATGCCACTGTGACAACAAGGAAACTGGCACAACAAATACAATGAGTACATAAGTAGTTCTACGACAATCTCTTTTTTTTTCTAATTTCCTTTCCCCTAAGTTTCTCTTTTTTATTTTTTTTTTAATCTCCTCATCCATTCTCGTTTCCTGTAACGGGACCAAAGTCGAACAACTCTGTGCTCACAATGTACATGGCCAAAGCTACAGGCATGTAGACAGAGTAGAAGGAAGCTTTCCACTTGACTATAGCAGAGTAGGTGTCCATTGTAAACTTGGTGAAATCCACTGTGCCTTGTGGCGGTGCTGTGGACATGTCTAAACACTGGCCAACCAGTGTCTGCATGATTGTCTGCAAACCATACACATGTCAAATCATGTCAGCCACACACACGTGTCACATCATGTCAACCACACACATAAGTCAAATCGTGTCAAAATACCCTTGCTACGACAACACCAGCAGCTGTCAAATCTGGCATAGACGCGCCTTCCTGCACTGACGACATTACCTAAACAAATTCTCCTTTTTTAAGTTTTATGCTTAACAAAATGGACAGAGCCAGAGATATAAACTCGTTGCATCTGTGGTAAATTGTTGTATATAAGTTCAAGAACAGATCTTCAACTACTGAATGGACACAAACCCAAATAATCCAAAACTAAAAATTGTGTAATACAATTAAACTAAAGATTATGTAATACAATTTAATACCTAAGACTGTAAAACTTGAGATCATGTAATGCCACTTATTACTTTAAACTGCCTTTACATGTGTCTATCATCAGTTTGTTTTTCCACCACACTGATTCATCCATAGGATGCCAGACTTCATTTTAGACTGGAAGAGCAAAAATTTGCTTGTAGAATTTGAGTCAGTTTCTACAGTTCAAAACCAGTATCAACAAAAAACTGCATCACACTATAACACTGTCAAACAATACTGACACCAACACTGTTCATAGTGTAAAAAGATGATATACCAGGCTATTCTAAAAAAAAAAAAAGAAAAGAAAAGGTTGATGAAAACTCTAAATATTCCTCATTTTTTCTATACAAAAACAAGTCCCATTTATAATGTCAACAGTACGTATGTGCATGACTGTCTATGCCTGTATAAAAGCAAGCATTTACACATGTCTGTGTGTGTGTGTGTGTGTGTGTGTGTGTGTGTGTGTGTGCGTGCGTGCGTGCGTGCGTGCGTGCGTGCGTGCGTGCGTGCGTGCGTGTGTGTGTGTGTGTGTGTGTACATATATTGGTATATCACGGCAAGTCGCTGTATGTCAGCATTTACATGCAAACACCTTCAAACATAGTCTGTGAGTTATACAGAAACATGCCCTTGTTGGTATGATTAGACGATAAGAATGGCATCACACACACACACACACACACACACACACACACACACACACACACACACACACACACACACATTAGTCCAGACAAGCAGACAGACAGACAGACAGATAGACAGAAAGAAAGACACACACACATGCGCGTGCACACATACACACACATACTCATGAGTCCATACAGACCGACCGAGCGACAGACAGACAGACAGAACAGACACACACACACACACACACACACACACACACACACACACACACACACACACACACACACACACACACACATACACACACACACACACACAAACTCATGAATTGAAATGTCTCTGTGGGCCAAATGACTGTGGACTATAACAGGGCACAAGGAATGATAATCACTGTACTGCCAAATGGAAAAATTAACAAATCATAAAATAAACACGTTTCGATCTATTTGGTCTTCTTCAGGCAAGAAAATAACTTTCAAGACAATGAAAATGAAGGACAAACAGTCACTTATCTCTTCGAACTGGATGCAAAAAAACAACAACTGGGTGCAGAATGGAATCGAGGTTGATGGGGAGACAACAAGGGTTAAACCAATCATAGTAATGATATAATAAGGTGCAGGGGGCTCTGGATAGAGCCAGTACCTTTGACGTCTGGCGGCGTGCTGCTTCCTACTAGTTAGGATGGACGGGCATCACTGGACCTCATCCACCCCCTAAATCTCTCACGTGTTGGCTCCAAGCGCCACACCCTGGTAAACCGCTTCAGCTGGCGAGCTAAACCACGTAGTGGTGTTTACACTGCACCACTGGGCGGAAGAGTTACAGCAAGCGGCCAACGGCAAGGGCAGAAGGGTCTCACGATGGACCGAACGGCTAAGTGTACAGGACCGAGGGCGTACCACTCCTTATTCTGTGGACTCGCCTAGCGGTCCTGGCTTGGAGAGGAGATGGGCGCCGCCAAGCTTCAACAAGCCCACTGAAAGGACATGATGAGGAAGCAAAAGAATACCAAGCCGGATCGGTCGTGGCCCGGATTAACAACAACCGCGTGTCCCACTGACTCACTTCAGGATGGGAGCGACAAGTGGGCTACTGGAGTGAAAAACATCAACCTAACCACCCAAAACACAGCCATCGGAACATGGAATGTTCGCACCCTTTATGCCTGTGGCAAGCTACAAGAACTGACCCATGAACTGAAGCGCTATCGCTGGGATATCACAGGACTGTGCGAAGTCAGATGGACTGGCTTCGGTGAAACAACAACAGAAGAAGGACATAAGATCTGGTTCTCTGGGGAAGAGAAGAAACATGAGTATGGGGTGGCCTTCATCGTACGGAAAGAAATTGCAGGCAGTGTCATCAGCTGCACACCCATTTCAAGCAGACTTATTTCCATCCGTATCTCTGCAAAACCCCATAACCTGACGATCATCCAGGCTTATGCTCCAACGTCAGACCATGACGACGAGGAAATCGAGGAGTTCTACGAGCAGATTGACTCCATCATAGCAACAGTGCCAAAGAAAGACATGCTCATAATCCATGGAGAATGGAATGCCAAGGTTGGCCCAGATGCTTACCGGAACTGGGCAGGAACAGCAGGAAAATTTGGCATTGGGGAAACCAACGGTAGAAGCCTTATGCTGCTGGAGTTTGCCAAATGCCATCGACTTACCCTAGCCAACACTCTCCACCCACACAAGCTGTCCAGAATCACAACCTGGCACTCACCAAATGGGCAAGTTCACAACCAAGTAGACTTCATTCTGGCCCCACAACGCTACAAGTCCAGTATCAACAAAGCCAAAACAAGAACATTCCCAGGCGCCGACATTGGCAGCGATCACGATCTTGTCCTGGCAACCTTCAAGTTCAAGCTGAAGTGTAAGCGTTGTACAAAGAACCCCCGCATTCGCTTTGACCTAGAGAAGTTGAAGGACCCCGAAATTGCAAAGTGTTCCAGGCTCAAGTAGGCGCGAAGTTTGCTGCCCTCAACTTAGTGGACAGTGATGTAGACACCCTTGCTAATAACATCAAAGAGGTGCTAATTACAACAGCTGAAGAAGTTGTGGGAAAGAAGCAGAGATCCAGCCTTGGGTTACAAACGAGGTCTAGATCTATGTGATAAGAGGCGGGAACTAAGAGGAAAGAAACACTCCAGCGACGAAGCCAGGATGCAGTACCATTAGGTGAACAGAGAAGTCAGGAAGAAGATGAAGACAGCCGAGGAAAATTGGATAGAGGAACAGTGCGAAGCAATCGAGAAAGGCATGGAAGCAGGGAACAGCAAAGAAGCCTACAACACACTCAAGACCCTCAATAAGACTAACCAGACAAGATCAGCGGTAATCGAAGATAAGGATGGCAAGCTACTGACAGAAAATGAAGAAGTCCTGAAGAGGTGGACAGAATACTGTGAGGGCCTCTACAATACCAGCTCAACCCGGACACATCCATTTTGCAGGACAACCAACGACCCGCAGACAGTGAGAACGGTCTCCAAGTACTGAAGGAGGAGGTTGAGGCCGCGATACAGAGTCTGAAACCAGGGAAATCCCCAGGAGTGGACAATGTTCCAGCTGAGCTTGTGAAATACGGAGGGAAAGAGACCACAGAGGCACTAACAATGCTTTGTCAAAGATCTGGACAGAAAAGAAGTGGCCAACAGAGTGGACCCAGTCATTGGTGATTCTCTTACCCAAGAAAGGCAACCTCAAACAATGCCAAAATTACAGGACTATAAGTCTGATCAGCCACCCCAGCAAAGTCATGCTTCGCATCATCCTCAACCGACTGAAATCCAAGGCTGAGGAACTGCTATCAGAAGAACAAGCAGGTTTTAGAAGAGGGCGGAGCACTGTGGAACAAATTTTCAACTGCCGAGTCCTGATTGAAAAGCATCTACAACAACACCAAAGGACCTCTTCCACAACTTCATTGACTTTAAGAAGGCATTCGACCGCGTGTGGCACAACGGTCTATGGCAGGTTCTCAGAGACTTCAACATTTGAGAGACGCTCGTCCAGTCACCCAGGCCCTCTACGAAAACTCCAGCAGCACAGTACTTCTCAATAGCCAGCAGGGCCAGTTCTTCCCGACCACAGTCGGAGTCAGGCAAGGGTGCCTACTACTATCTCCAGTCCTTTTCAACATATTTCTGGAGAGAATCATGCAAGAGACCCTTGAAGAATACCACACCTCCATCAGCATTGGCGGTAGGCCGGTCTGCAACCTTCGTTTCGCAAACGATATCGACCTCATGGGGGGCCAGCAACATCGAGCTCCAGGATCTCACAAACAGACTTGTCACAAGAGCAAGTGCCTACGGCATGGAGGTCAGCACAGAGAAGTCAAAGGTCATTGTCTACAGCACGACTAACAGCAGTGCCAACATAACATGAATGGTGAGCCCCTAGAAGAAGTGACCAGCTTCGGGTACTTGGGAGCAACCCTGTCCAAAGATGGCACCTGCACAGCAGAAATCCGAACCAGGATCAACTCCGCATCAGCAGCGATGGCAGGCTGACCAGAGTATAGAAGAGCAACATCAAATTCCACACACAATTCCGGCTCTACAAGTCACTAGTGATCTCGATCCTCTTATATGGTTGCGAGACATGGACACTGAATGGCCGAAACAGAAAGAATAATCCTGGCGTTTGAGACCAGGTGCCTGAGGAAACTACTCCGCATCTCCTACAAAGAACACAAGACCAATGATTATGTGCGGAACCTGGTCACTAACCTAGTTGGGCCCCACGAACCACTTCTGGCAACCGTAAACGACGGAAGATGGCATGGTTTGGCCACGTCATTCGTCACAACATCCTCTCCAAAACCATCCTTTACGGTACCGTTAAAGAAGGGCGCAGACGAGGACGGCAGAGAAAGAGCTAGACCAACAATATAAAGGACTGGACCAAAAAATGACCATGTCAGATCTCCTCAAGACAGCCACCAACAGAAGAGAAACGGCGGCTGTCTCATCACGTCCCCCCATCGACCCCAGCGGTCAGGGGAATGACTGACTGAATAATAGGAAAATACTACTACTTCTACTTATGATGATAATGGTAGGATGATCATACAACAATGATACTAACAATAATGATTACAGTAGTTCTAATAATCGTTATAAAAATTTTGACAGAAGAAATGGAAGAACAGGAGCTAGAGAATATTTACAATAATACACAGAGCAGTGAATCGCAACTGTTTAGATCTTCTACCAACATGGTAAACACATAAAAAAATCATGATACTGCACTTCAGATCCTTCAACTTCCTTCCCCTATCCCTTGACATCGTCTGTTGTCGTTGGGGCACCCCTGATGATCTGGCCACCACTCTCCTCCATCCGTCCGTGTCCTCCACCGCTCGCTGAGATTCTGCTAGGCTCATTTCAGCCCACGCTCGGATATTATCCTCCCACCTCTTCCTTTGTCTTCCTCTATTGCGGCTTCTTCTGACTGTTCCTTGCAGGACTGTCTTTGCAAGGCCGGCTGAATTGGACACATGTCCGTACCACTTCATTTTCCGCTTCTTGACGACTGTGAGTAGGTCTTCAGGGGGTCCAGTTGCTTGTTGAATTATTCTATGACTTCTTTATTTGTCACGTGCTCTGTGTAATGGATGCCCAAGATCTTTCTGTAGCATCTCATTTCAGTTGCCACTTAAGGTAAAATGAGACAAACATCGCTCAAGCATGTTCCGATTCAATTAATGAAATACAAATTACTTGGTAAATAAACTTACAGACTTCAGAGTTGTTGCTTCTATCATCAATCATCAGAAGCTCTGAGTGGTATTCCAAGTAAATACTTAAGATGATGTTGGCAACATCAGGATCCAGATGACTGAACTACCAACTGTGTGGGTGTAGGAGTGACAGGATCTTTGGGAGAAGCTGAATCTGCCTGAGAAACAGCAGCACTCAAAACCTGAGTGTTTCAACTTCTGCTACACTGACAAGGTTAGGGTTTGCCTTTTTTAAAATTCAATTGCACCATTTCATTTCATAGCATTATATTTTGCACATTTATGCAATTACATTAGGGTCTGCTTTAACTAGACACACACACACACACACACACACACACACACACACACACACACACACACACACACACACACAAAGTATGCATCTGGTACATAGCTTAACACCTACATCATGGAAAAGTTCCAGCACGTTAAGGTAGTAGTGCTGGTCTCTGATGTGTGTGCGCAGAATCTGAAACACTGCCGACTCCAAGAAAAAGCTGTCGTTGATGGCTGCCATCCCAACTCCGTTCTGCCATGCAGAAAAGATCTTATGGTGAGGAGGAGGAGGAAGAATTTACAGCTTCAAATTCTTACAGCAATACTACAAGGACTGACAGACCTGTTTACCCTAACACTGCTGTTGGTGTGCTTTTCAACTAAAATGAGCGTATTTCCTACAAAGGGTGTGCACAAAATTCCAAATTTGTGTTAATGAAAAAAAAAAAAAAAAGGGGGGGGGGGGAGGGGGGGGGGGAGGAGACCACGACATTGCAGAGGCTTCTTTCTGATAGTAACCACCTGATCTTGCATTTTAACAATGGTAAAATAAATTCTAATAGAAATAACTTTCAAACCTATTTTGGCACAAGTTCGTGCTCTCTTGCTTATTTTTTTCCAATGTTTCAAGGCATGTTGTCAAAACAACAACAACAACAACAACACAACAAACGGACACTAACGTGATTTCGTGTGCAGAATTTAGCAAGACGCTAACCACTTCGCCAGGGCGGCACTTGTCTCTTGTTTGTCACCAGGCTTTCAATGATCATTGCATGGTGATTGGAACATGGTCAAGGAATAAGATATTTCAACACTGATGGGAATGGCTCGCATAATGAAAATTCTGTCATAACTGAAGATGTCCTCCCATATTTTCACTGTTAGAATCCTGATAGTGTAAGGCTCACATTTATTCATTTTAGCTGATGACACTTTACTAACACTGGAACACGAATCTAAATAAATGATGTTTAGCATTACCTGGAGTGTTTTTATCAACTTTATCATTAGCACCTCTTTTCTTATTCATTTCTCTCTCTTTCTCTGGGTCTTCATGTGCATGAGCTTGTCAAAGCGCACTCGTGTGCGTGTGTGTGTGTGTGTGTGTGTGTGTGTGTGTGTGTGTGTGTGTGTGTGTGTGTGTGTGTGTGTGTGTGTGTGTGTGTGTGTGTGTGTGTGTGTGTGTGTGTGTGTGTGTGTGTGTGTGTGTGTGTGTGTGTGTGTGTGTGTGTGTGTGTGTGTGTGTGTGTGTGTGTGTGTGTGTGTGTGTGTTCAGTATATTTTCCGGCAGTTATAAAGTGTGACCCCCTATATTTTTGTGACCTCCTGAAAGTTTGGAGACAGGGTTATCGCGCCGAGTGTGACCCCCTGATTTATAAGAAATAACTATCACTGACTTTTAAAGAGGCTTCAAGCAGCAGTCAAGCAGACAAAGAAAATAGAACTGCACTCTAGCTGTACTGAGCTCCACAAGCAAAGATGGAAAGATCAGCAGTAATAGTAAATCTCTATCCAGCTATTCAACTAATGAAAGTACTCATTCACTCACTGTGGCGTTAAGAGCAGAGATATTCTATACACTATGAACGGGAGGCATGGAATCTGATGTGTTCTTTTTTTCATTGAATTCAGTGATAGGACTGGCTCACTGTGCGATGAGAGGCAAGGGGCAGACACACACCTTGATGAGAGCAGCAGCACCGTCACTAGAACTGTGTGTGAAACATCAGTGAGCTGTGTGTTCAGCTAAATTCGCTTTACACTGTATCTTCAATTTTGGTTTTTAACCTACGCATTACAGCCTTTCGGATAATACCCTTTCCTCTTTTTCTTTAATCGATGTCCATGTTTTATCCTCAGTTATATGTGATCAGCAGACTTACTCATGCATGCATGCATGCACACACATACGCACGCATGTGCGCACACACACACACACACACACACACACACACACACACACACACACACGCACGCACGCACGCACGCGCACGCACGCACGCACGCACGCACACACACATACACAAAGGAAGAAAACATACCACTCTGTACCAACAGTCCTTTCCTTTCCTCGCCTGGTGATGGATTCATCCATAACATCATCAGTTACCAAGAGAAATGCTTGAATCTGAGGACAAAAGATAAAAACAAAGTTCATAGATTTCTATTCATATATATAATCTATAGTTATCTATGCAGGTGAGCTATTAAAAGTTAATATGAATATATTTATAATACTATAGTCTGTATCTACTTGCGTATGTAAGCCGACATAATTACAATCAATTACCAGCAACTACAAACCTAAACACAATTGAAAATTCATGTCTCTATTAAAAGTGATTTGATTCCTAATGCATTCTCTCACATTTACATCACATTTCAATACACATGTCCTTTTTTCTTTTTGTCAACAACCAGCCAATATGAGTATGGCTGCTGACACACACACACACACACACACACACACACACACACACACACACACTGTATGTGAAATGTATAAAAACATGTGCATATAAATGTCATCACTATCTACACACACAAAAAAAAACCACACATAAGTAATAGACGTTGATGTTCAATTACAGAAAACTACATCGTTAAAATTCGTTTTAAAGAATTTTTTTTTCACTATTTAGCATTCGTCTAGTTAAAAAAAAAAGAGAGAGAGAGATAAAATCATCAAAAAAAAGAGAGAGATAAAATCATCAAAATTTTTAACAAATTATTTCCCTTCCTGCCACTCTGCCAAGAACCTAGGACTGCCAAATCATCCTTTACTAAAGTTACTGACTAATCAGGTTTTGTACTCGCAAAAAAGAGCACATAATGTGCTTTTTTTTTTAATTCTAAGATTCAGTAGTCTAAATTTCCAAACTCAATATGTACTGCAAGACTGCTTATAAATAACACTTAACATGTATAACCAAGAGTAGAAACTAAGCGCTACTCTCAATGAAAGTGGAATGTAACAGTCACTCATAATGATGCTTAGACTGGTCGAGTCCTATTTCCTTAATACCTCCAAATAAAATATGAAGTGATATACCTGTCTGCCTATATATGTTAGTTTGCCCTTCAGTCAATACAGGAGTATGGCCAATAGTACCCCCATTGCAACAGCCCCAAGAACAGCTCTGGCACTGCTTGTCAACATTAATCAACAGTCACTTCCGCTGCTCGGAAAGCCCCCTCTATGTCTCTGCCAGCCACTGCTTGCATGCTACCATCTCCTCACTTCCGTCCTGACTCACTTTGTGTGAAGACCTAGTTATTTCTCAGTCTCTGTGCCATCTAGCCTTAGCAGTCAATAAACTCTTTTACAGTCCAGCCATTGTTCTCTCTGTATGTAATAAGTGAATCTACAACAACACAAACAACATCATTACAAACTGCAATGTTTCAACAGTGAGTCTTCGAATCCAAGCTGGTAAACTGAATTCACTTGCAACAACCAACCACATTTTTTTTTCCTTTTGTTTGAATGGGGTGACATCAAGATTCAGATTTACAAATTCTTGCAAAGCCAAGTCAGTTTTTACAGACTTTTAACTTGTTGAATCCTTTGCCTGAATGCTGTCTGGGCACCGGTGAACATCGTTCTCAGTGTGTGCCTGTACACCATTCGGGTGAAGCCGTCTGTTTACTCAAGCCAGTTTATCAGTATATGAATATATATTACACTGCTATGACTGGGCAGCAATTTGCACAGGATTTCTTCTTTCCTCATACGTACGCTAAACTTCAGAGTAATTTCGACAACCAGTGTAATTTTTTTCTTACGTTATGCAAAGACTAAAATAAAGTTCAAGTTTGTCAAAACATCTGAAGTCTGTAAGAACAACATATTACATGAAATTCAATTACGTTAATGCATAAATACTTAGGAATAATTGCATGAAATAGTTAGCTTGTATATACATACATATATATATATATATATATATATATATATATATATATATATATATATATATATGTATGTATGTATGACCCATATTTGCTTTGCCTGTGTACACTTCTTTCTTTGGTCAAGAATGTAAGCAGCTGAAGAAAAGTAAATAATATTCCTGAGGAAGCCTTGAAAAAGGCGAAAATTTGAAAATAAAATAAGGGAAGGCATTGAGTGGACGACTTCTTGATTTTTATATATATATATATATATATATATATATATATATATATATATATATATACAAGCTCCCCCACTCTAAAGCTATCAACACCACAGAACAAAGAAGACAAAACACCGAATAATAGGTGCGACAAACTAACAAATTTTATTCAGATTCGCACTCACACACGCACCACCAGCAAAACAAGTAAAACAGATCTCAAAAACAATAACACGTCAATCACCAATAAACATAAAAAAAAAAAAAATAATGCCCCAACACCCACCTCCAGATCCGGGAGCCTCAAAGGACCCCAACCCACACAGGGTTAATATCGGACCAAGGATACTACAGGGGGGTATCGCGTGGTAACTGGGGCTGGGTCATCCAGAGGGGAAGGATGCCTACAGAACCCAAAGCGCCCACGCAGTACAAACTACTAAGGGGACACAAACACCCTCAAAAAAAAAAAAAAAACACCAAAAACATTCACTACAATTCCCCCTCCACACAACATATACAAATATATTCAATATATCAAATATATATATATATATATATATATATATATATATATGATCATCAACAGCTCATATACAATACCCATTCACCCTTCACACACTCGAACCATTTTTTTTTTTTTCACAATCAATTTTCACACCTCAACTCTTTCCCGTCCCTCGCGGGCATTTACAGTTTGGGCACTGGTGACCACACCGTCACTGAGGTCTTGATGCCACGGTAGATGAAGCTCCGAACAATGCCCAAATCAATAATGTCACTAAGTTCAACACAAAGTCACTAATTTCAAAACACCGTAACACAAACTGAAGACGACGAAGGGCTCAGCAGCTTCAGCAGATCTAAACAGCAGGAAGGGAAGCTTCGACGCTCGAAGGATGCTCTCGACCCCCCCCGGTCGTCTGTGACGATGACCTAGAGGTCAGCTACACCGACGACAGAAACCAAGGCAATACCCGGTACGATGCCCCAGACCGGAGGATGCAGCACACAAAAAAAAATTAAACCATGTCGATACCTGGAGATAAAATAATTTCATAACTACTCTGACTCGCAATTAATTATCTAACTTTAAGCACACCAAAACCATAACACATTATCTTCGCAGTTCCACTTTCGACCAAGGCATTCAAGCCGTCAAACTAACTACAACCCAACCTAGCCCTCACAAAACCATTAAACAATACCTGAATCAATCTACATATCCAGAAAAAAAATGCACAAAAAACAGTTATTAACTTCCAATTATAAACACCTTAACTTTCTCCTTATTCTACAATATCCAATCATACTAATAAAAGCAGAGCGACGGGACGGCGCCCCCTTTTGGGCCATACGTGATTAAGCATACGCCTAATCAATTTCAACTTGCAATAATCACCAAAAACGCAATGTAATAAAAAACACGACCCTCGCGCATACCGACATTCGACGCGCGCGCGCAGATGACAACGACCTCTCACGACACCTCCCTCTCACTCTTTCCCCCCCTTAACTACAAGCCGGCGCGATTTACGGCTCCGTAAATCCTCTCTATTTTTTTTTCACACTAAACTAAATCACACTTCAACACATTTCAACCCCAAATCATCTACCTTCAACTCCCTTCTTTAACGAACAGCCTGCCCCTCGCTTCTCACCTGGAGTTACGATGACGACGAAGACGACACAAGACAAGACGAACACCCGCCAAAGCAGCACCAGGCCGGGGAAACCCGCGCTCCCTTGAAATGCGTGGAAGCTGTAGGCAGACACCGAAACACCGAATACTTCTCCAAGGAACTCCTCCGAGCTGTCACCAGCACCCGCCGATGGACTTCCAGGCAGCCCACTAAACCAAGTGGCAAAAACTGCCTCACCAGACACTGGATCAGACCTCCGTCTCGAGCCAGGAGTCGCAAACAACTGAACTAGACAGTCAAAAAGACAGACGACACCTAGAGTGACACAGACACCATGAAACTGACAAGGCCACACCCTGACTGCAAACCAATCGTCTATAGGTTGCCCAGGGAACGACACGACACGACTCCAGATAAGGGCATGAATATCGACAATCGTATACAAACTCAAAACACTAACTTGCTCAAAGACCAATCAACAATCAGTCACCCAAATACCAAGACCACACTTCTAAACATAGGGAACACTGTGTATCGGCACAGACTCCAAACCACCAATTCCTCCAATCATCAATCAATAATCACTAACAGCCTATACCCAAGACCAAATATGGACCTAACCATATCCAAACACCAATCTCCAATAACTCATCAGCCAATCATCATCATCAAAAAAAAACATCAAACCACAAACAAACAACAATCACAAAAATAGATACGGCCAAATATAAGCACAAACTGCACCCTCTTTGGTCAATAATCTACCTACAATAACTCGACCAAAACACACAAGAAAAAACTGAAAAATTCGTACGAAACATGAGATGGAAAGCGTTTTTTTTCTTCCTGAACCCGAATGCAAAAAAAAAGAGGACAAAAACACATATGGCTTCAAATCATGGCGATCTCCACCGGCCATAGATGAAATGAAATCTTCGAGGATAAAATGAAAAGAATGATAGCCAACATAGAATTCAAAAAATCAAAAAAACGATTTCCAAACATCATTAAAAAATGAAATAAAACAAATACAAAATGACAAAAAAATATTCGTGAAGGCTGACAAAACCAGTAATTACTACAAAATGAACCAAACGAGTACTCACAACTTCTTGATAAAAACATTCAGAAAAAACTACAAAAAAGCTGATAAAAAAAACCATACACAACAACATCCGAAAAAAAAAAAAAAAGAACTCGTACACCACATGGATCTAGGTGACAGGGTAGAAACAACAGCAATAAAAAGAAAGAAGCCTTCATAACTCTTAAAGACCATAAAACCCAATTTCCACAACAACCCAACATGTAGACTAATAAACCCATCTAAATCTGAACTGGGCAAAATAAGTAAGAAAAATCCTAGAAAAAGCCATAAAAAACATAAAATCAAACACGGAATACAACCTCTGGAAGAACACATATGAAGTTATCCAATGGTCAAAAAAAATCTTAACAAACAGAAGAACACAGTATTCATCACATTCGACATAGTAGACTTCTACCCATCCATAGATGAAGAGCTACTCACTAAAGCTCTGAAATTTGCTAATAAACACACAGACATAACAGGGTCAGAAAATGGAAATCATTCTCCACACCAAGAAAACTTTACTCTACAGCAGAAATGAAACATGGATCAAGAAAACGAACAGAAACTCAACATTTGATGTGACCATGGGATCGTATGACGGTGCCGAAACATGCGAACTGGTCGGACTGTTCATGCTATCCAACATCCAAAAACAACTCGGAAAGCAAGTCGGACTATACAGAGACGACGGCCTCGCGCGCGCTAAACAACAATCCAAGAACCATCGAAAACAAGAAAAAAAGAACTATGCAAAATTTTCCAAAACCATAACTTAAAAATCACCATCGAAGCAAACAAAAAGGGTAGTGAACTACTTAGACATAACACTTGACCTCAACAACTACATATATAAACCATACAAGAAACCTAATGACACTCCCATTTATGTAAACAATAATAGCAACCACCCACCATCTATACTAAAAACCATACCCAATGGCATAAACAAGAGATTATCTAATCTGTCACATAATGAAAGAGTATTCAACAACGCAGCAGCAGAATACCAAGAGGCATTGCAAAAAAAGTGGTTACAGCTACAAACTACAATACAACCCAGATAACAACATGAACAAAAAAAAAAAAAGCAGGAAAAGGAAAATCACATGGTACAACCCTCCATATGATGGACGAGTAAAAACAAACGTAGGGAAAGATTTTTAAAAATTTTGACAGCATCTTCCCAAAAGAACACAAATTGTCCAAAATATTCAACAAGAACACCATCAAACTATCATATTCATGCATGCCTAACCTTAAAAAATATAATTGATTCATCCAACAAAATGAAAAGCAACACAGCAAAGAAGGGTGAAGAAAGGAAATCCTGCAATTGTACTACAAAAAGAACAGTGTCCCTTCCAAGCCACTGTGACATCAGAAAATGAAAAAAAGAAACATACATAGGGATCACTGAAAATCACTTCAAACCAGATATGCAAAACATAAACAGTCATTCAACAAAGTAAAATACAAAAACCCAAACAGAACTGAGCAAATATATTTGGAGACTTAAAGACAAAAAAAAAATAAACTATAACATATCCTGGAAATCATAAAAAGGGCATCACCATACAATAACATTTCAAAAAGATGCAACCTATGTTCAACAGAAAAAATGGTTAATACTATGCAAACCATACTTAGCAACCCTAAATACTAAAGTAGAAATAGTAAACAACTGCAGGCACACAATGGAAATCGTTGTCAGCAAACGCACCTGAACTGTAAACAACCTGAAAAACCGAAACTTCCTTTTACCATACTATTTCAACATAAATATATATATATATATATATATATATATATATATATATATATATATATATATATATATATAAAGTTGAAATGCAGAAGCTCTTCCATTTCGCAGATCAGCCCAAACTGGCTTCACAG
>JADBJO010002573.1:297393-303007 GCA_016801955.1 Conus betulinus | reverse complement strand
GGTTTTGGGGTGTGATGTACGCCTTGGGATAGTTGCTTCTTAAGTTGCGTCCTTGGAAAATTTTGTGGTGCGCCTGTCCTGTTTAATGCGTTTGCTTGGAACAACCCTCCCCAATAGAAGAATACGCTTTTGGCATTTACGAGCGTCAGGCATCAGGGGGGTGAGGTGATTGTGCCCTGCCCCCAGCGCAGCGAAGTGTTTTTTAGATGAGTATTGAATCGATGCTTGCAGTTGAGCTATTTACAGATTGGGTATGTTCGTTACGTAGCTCTTCCACTGATGCCCTTTAGGAACCGGTTGCCCCCCCCCCCCCCCCCCCCCCCCCCCTCCCCCCCCCCCCCCCCCCCCCCCCACCCCCCCACCCCCCCCCCCCCCCCCCCCCCCCCCCCACCCCCCCCCCCCACCCTCCCCCCCAACACCCCCCCACCCCCCCCCCCCCCCCCCCCCCCCACCCCACCCCCACCCCCCCCCCCATCTCTCTATCTCCTCATCTCTCTCCCCTCTCTCATCCATAGGGGATTTATACCTCCCCTACCCACCCCACCCCAGCAAACGTGGTGATTTGATTTGACTTTGACTCCAATATTTTTTGATGTGTATTAATATAGATCTAACAGCTACGCAACCACAAAAAATGTTTGTTGTATGTATTTTGGAATTTATATCATTTCTACACATTTCTGTTCAGGTTTTAGGATGTGATGATATTGCGCGCATCTGTACCACGGTTTATCAAAACCATTTGTAGCGATGTAGAAACAGAAGTCTCTTTAGGTATCGGTTGTTTTCACCTTGTCACACTGGTCTTGCTTGTTAACAGTACGTTTGTTTTTTATGAGGAAGGAATGTTGGATTCTCTGTCAGAAGCTGTGTGTTGTATTCTAAAACAGCAGATTACGCATGGAACTGAAAATATAATAATTGAACAAAAAAAAAAAAAAAAACAAAGAGGGGAATAAAAGGAATGGGAATAAGGGGAGAGGGAGGAATTAGGGAAAAGGGGATGCCAATAAAGCAAATGCAGGGATAGAAAGAGGGAAAATAAAGAAAACAGGGCAAATATACCACTTATACTAAAAATACACTTTACATTACACTACAAAACTAAATGAAAGAAAGACAATCAGCAAAGCAATCAGCAAAGCAAGTACACAGCGCTAAATGAAAGACAAAATGGAAATGACAGAAAAGAAAAAAAAAGACAATCAGAAAAAAAGGAAAAGGACAATCAGAAGCAATACACCAGACGCCGCATGCTACAGTCTCAAACACTTGCGCCGCAGCATCAACTCCGCCCGCATTCGAATTATCAACCCGCAATTCAAGCCGCACGCACCGCACCGACACACCCTCGCCCTGCCCTTATGGCTCCCTTTCCTTTATACCATATCTTCCCACCATATAAAGGGACAAACAAGCAAAACAAACAAACAAATCAGAAATAAAACAAAAACAAAGAAGACAAGCAAGCAAAAGACTCTGTTGCCAATAGATATAAAAAAAAACCAAAAAAACCCATCGCAACCTAGCGCACCTGTAGGTTACTAACAAGCAATGCGAGGCACATATTTGTATATACTGATTGGAAGGGGAAAAGGCAAGTTTTTCAGGTTGATTTGAAAGAAGGCAGAGAGGCAGGAATCAACCTCAGCTGGTGTATATATAGGAGCTAACTCCACAGGAGAACAGCATTGCAGGGAAAAGCAGCGTTGACCCAATATTGAAGTTTCAACGTGAGATGCCTGCAGGTGGGAATAAGAAACAAATTTTGACAGGATTTTAAAATCCGCCGTGAACAGGGGACAAACACCAATTACAAGACAAACATGGATGGACGCGTGTTGACCTCCTGGGTTCCCCTTCAGGCAAGATAAAACAATATTCAGGACAATGAAAACCAACGAGCAACCACGTACTTCTCCACTCACATCCGGCGCAAAGATGGGAATTGAATGAAAACGAGGCCGTTTGGGAAGGAGACGATGCGAATTAGAATAGTAATGATGATAGCAATGATACTGATGGCAAACAATTGAAAGAATGATGATGATTATAACAAAATGGAAATAGAAGTGATTAAAAAGAGGAGAGTAGTAGCAGTAATTGATAGAATGATGACGATTATTACAATATGAAATAGAAGTGATACAAAGAGGAGTAGAGAACCACTTTGGTGATAGTATGACGTAGTGGTCATTGTGGCTATACACACAGAAGGGGAGAAAGATGAAGGGTAGACGAGTGTCGAACAGCATGGTTGTTGTGGGTCACAGTGTTGGTGGCGATGATGATCGTGCTGATAATGGTGATGATGATGATGATAAATATAGCAATAATAATAACGATAATGATGATGATAGTCATAATGATAGTAATAATAATGATAATAATAATATTATTATTAATAATGATGATGTGATAATGATGATGATGATTGATGATGGTGTAATAATAATAATAATAATGATGATGATGATGATGATGATGATGATGATAATAATAATAATATGATGATAATAATGGTATTATTTAGTGGGTAATAGTAATGATAATAAATGCTTCAAAACGAACAGGTAATTAGGAAAAAGACGAATATCAGGGGGAAGAAACGGAGGTCACATAATGCCGGGGGACATTGAATTCACAAGTTTTACTGGTAGGTGTCAAAGTCACGTGACTCCAGGCGGAATGTGGTACATTGAATTCACAGGGTTTTACTGGCAGGTGTCAGAATCACGTCACTCCAGGCAGAATGTCGTACATGAATTCACAGTTTTTTTTACTGGTAGGCCTCCACGTCACGTGACTCCAGGCGGAATATATGTGGTACATTGAATTCACACGTTTTTACTGGGTAGGTCTCCTCAGTCAGGTCCAGGCGGAATGTGGTACATGAATTCACCACGTTTTTACTGGCAGATGTCAAAGTCACGCGACTCCAGGCGGAATGTGGTACATGGAATTCTCACGTTTTTACTGGCAGGTGTCAAAAGTCGCGCGACCTCCAGGCAAAAACCTGATACAGACTACGAGAACAGAAAGATACAATCCAATTACAAGACGAAACACGATGCGTTTTGGGTCTCCTCCTTTTATTCTTCGTTTTTGATGAAGAAAAGGCCAACAGGAAGTTTGAAAACGCGTCGTGGTTTGTTTTGTCGATATGTTTTTGTCTCTTTCGTTCGGTTGAAACAGTGATTTTCTTTTCAAGTTTACTAAAAAAAAAAAAAAAAAAAAAAAAAAATTCGTAATGATCTTCCAACAACGGCTGTCAGACTTTGAGTGAAAAGGTGATGCAGAAGGGTGGCAGAAAATAGGGGTGGGGGTTGGTTGGTGGCGGGAAGGAAATGTCATTTGACTGTCAGACAGTTTGGCTAGCATAAAAAAGAGTCGGACGCCCTGGGCTGCTAGACTGTTTGACGGTTGTTAGGCAAAAGAGGGTTACCGTTCTTCCTCGTGGAAAGGACGTGGGGTTCGCCATGCTCCCTCCCATTATACTTTCAAGTCCAGGGCTGAAAATCCATTGATAGTCAGGACCATGTGCTTCCCCAGCTCACCGCTCTTATGGGCGTTCCTTTCTGGCACCATCTGTGTCGCTGTGATTTGCAAGGCTGTTGCTGCCGCACTGGCGGGCTCTGGCTCCTCTCTGTTCTGGTGGTGTGTGTTGGAGGGGAGGGGGGTGGGGTGGGGTGGGGTGGGGTGGGGAAAGGGGACGGGGGAATGGAAGGGAGGTAGGGGTGGGGTGGCGGGTTGAGGGGAAAAAGAGGTGAATACATTACACACGCACGCAAGCACGCGCTCGCACACCACACACAACACACACACACCCACACACACACACACACACACACACACACACCACACACACACACACACACACAACACAATCGTGGTTGTCATCATCATCATCCCATCATCATCATCATCATCATCATCACATCATCATCGTCGGTCGTCATCATCATCACCATCACCATCATCATCATCATCATCATATTTGGTAGATTCTCATTGATTTTCATATGTCCATAGCTTTTGATTCTCATTGATTGATAATTATGTAACATTGTTTTTTTATCCATTTCCCCCATGCAATAATATATCTTAAACCACTCGCGCACACACTCATACAAGTACCGAGAAACACACGTACGTTTATATCAACTTGTGACATGCAGGCAACTTCTTCCCACTCTCCCCATCCCTTCCCTTTTTTCCCCCATTTTTTTCCCCACCGTCTATATCAGTTTTGAGTGAAACAGACGTTTAAACAGAATAACAGCAACAACACACACAACTCTTGCAGCATGCGTTCTTACCGACACAGTACGGTGGCAGATGCCGTTGACTTATAGCAAGCCAAACCTCCGACACACTAGTCGCCGGCGACAATATACGCAGAAAAAATAACAACGAATATGACGCAACGGGCGACACATTGAGTCTTTACGTGACAAAAAAACAAAACTCACAAACAAACAAACAAACAAACAAAAAAAACACCTGTCTTGTATTCTCCCACCGAAATCCGTACCATTCTGACAGCCTGAACATGCTCAACCTACCATTCTGACAGCCTGAACATGCTCAACCTACCATTCTGACAGCCTGAACATGCTCAACCTACCATTGGTCTGACAGCCTGAACATGCTCAACCCACCATTCTGACAAGCCTGAACAATGCTCAACCACCATTCTGACAGCCTGAATATGCTCAACTTCCATTCTGACAGCCTGAACATGCTCACCACCATTCTGACAGCCTGAACATGCTCAACTACCATTCTAACAGGCGAACATGCTCATCCACCATTCTGACAGCCTGAACATGCTCAAACCAGCTAAGGATCGGCGATGATTTCGGTCCTAGCATTTCCTGATTGGGTATGGTTTTCTCGGTGCATGGGGAAAGGGAATGATGATTTGTCCTGTGAAAAATCTTCGTCTTTTATTTTCTTGATTAAATTATCGTCTCTTAACGTTTAGAGGAAACCCATTGCCCCTTGATTTGTCCTGTGATTAATATGCAACTTTTATTTTCCTGATGAAATCATCGTCTCTTGATTCATGTTGAAATTATCGCCTCTTATTTTTCCTGATGAAATCATCGCCTCTTAATTTCAAGTTGAAATTATTGCCCCTTGTTTTCCGGAAGAAACTTGACTCTTAATTTCATGTTGAAATCATTTCCTGACACGTCATCGTTTCCTAATTCTCAGAAGAGCAATCATCGCATCTTAATTTCTAGAGGAAATCTTGTTGTTGTGGTGTTGTTGTTGTTGTTCTTCTTCTTCTTCTTCTCTTCTTCTTCTTCTTCTTCTTCTCTCCTTCTCTTTCTTCTTTTCTTCTTCTCATTATCATCATCGTCGTCGTCGTCGTCGTCTTTTCCGCGACAATATGCGCAGAAATATAGAACGAAATTAGAACATATTCCATCAGATGCTTCTGTTTTTTACTCTTTCTGAACTGGCAGTTTGGTTCTAATACTGCAGATAATATCTCAATCCACAAACAAGGATGTTCTGATTTGGTCTGACTCGCTTTCAGCTCTGGAGGCGTTAGCTAGCCGTAACCTCCATCAGAGATGTTCCACCTGATGCGATCTTTGAGTTC
>JADBJO010002573.1:285000-291776 GCA_016801955.1 Conus betulinus | reverse complement strand
AACTCTCTCTTCTCTCCTATCTCTCTATCCTTTCTCTCTCTATCCTCTCTCTCTCTCTCTCTGTGTGGTCCTGTGCTCTCTCTCTATCTGGAGTGTGTGTTGTGTGTGTGGTGTGTGTGTGTGTGTGTGCCGGTGTGTGTGTGTGGGTGTGTGTGTGTGTGTAGCGTAAGCCGCTTCCACGAGAAATCTCTTTTAATGCCAGAGTTGATTTGTCTGTTTACCTGTGGTCTGTTTCCAACTTGATATTGAATGCAGTCATTCTGTTTTATACTGGGTATTGGACACGCCCTCATCAGACGGCCCACAACACCTCTAGATCACTCCCAAAGAAAAAGATTTGTGCGTATTCTTTTACCCAGTCCTCTACATTGATAGAAAGAAAAAAAAAAAAACAAACACAACCTTCAATCTGTTATTATTCTCATTACATCTGCTTGATCACATTGTGATTCCCCACCTTCCCAAAGAGAGCTAGCGATGACTTCAGTACTCTCAATGTTGCTCCAACACAACACACACTCCTGAAAAATAACCCTCCACAACTCCCACCCTTCATAACCTCTAAGAAGAAGAATAAGAGAAGAAGAAGAAGAAGAAGAAGAGGATGATGATAATAATGATAATGATAATAGTTATGGCCAATAATAATAATGATAGTAACAACAACAACACAATAATGATGATAATCATAATAATAATAATAATAATAATAATAATAATGATGATGAATGATGACCCTGCAGAATATCATGATGACTTTGTCGATGGAAAAGAACCGACTACATGGAAAAGCCCATTACATCGCAAACAAAATGGACATATGTCTTGTTTGACCTTCATAGCTTACAGACCACATTCACCTTGTGTGTGTTGATGAGGAAGACTTTCAGCGGGACAGAACCTGGATGAGAAACTTTCTTTTTGATCTATAAAACTTCCACCAAATGTTGTAAACGTCCTTGCAGTTCGTGTTGAAAGCCGCCGGACTTAAGGAGCAGGCAGCAGGCAGACTGTGGAAGGCGTCCACTCGTGACATCCAGTACTCGTAACAATGTAAGGGATAGATGAGCGTGTGTAATGCACGGTTATCACAATATCTTCACTGACGGGGAATTGTGTCCCTTTGCATTACTGTCCCTGTACAAAGGAGGTCATAGGGGGTCAACTGTCAGAGTGGTCAGCTCTACTGTCTAATGGCTCAGGAATTTGTCAGTCACGTCAGTGTTTGCTGACATCAGCAGCTGAGAATGGTGCAGAAACAGCCTTCGCTTAGATCTCCAAAGAGATGCAATCTTCCACCAAACTGACCAAAGTCCAGGTCCCGAGTTGGGACGCTCGCCCCTGCCGGACTGAACACCAGAAAGTGACAGCAGCTGAGTTTCAGGCACCCCCTCCCCTTCTCATTACTTTTTTAACCCCCCTTCTCTTGCTTTCCACTTGAACTCCCCCCCCCCACCACTCCTGCCTACCCCCCCGCCCCCCCCTTTTCCCCCTCCCCCGCCCCCCCCAACCCCTACTTACCCCCCCCCCCCCCACCCCCCCACCCCCACCCCCCCCCCCCCCGCGCCCTTTTTTTTTTCTTTTTTTTAAACAGGCCTTCTTGCTTCTTCCACTTTACCTTGTTTCATGATTCCTACTCACTGCTTAACCCCAATTAACTTCCTTTTTCTCTCTGAGCTCTGTTCATTCCTTCTTCTTCTTCTTTTTTTCATTGTCAGTCCCCATATAAGATCTGTCTCTGTCACCCACTAACTCTTAGCCTGATGACAGTTCTATGAGCAGAAAGCTTGCTTGGTTTTCCTTCCTGTTCCCCCGATCACCATACTCAAACCCTGGTGAGTGGCACTCTTCCACCATTTTTCTTCTTGACCACAGAGTAATATGCTGAACAAGCAAACAAACAAACAAACAAAAGCAGTGGTGGGGGGAAACAAGCGCAGGCTGACAATTCCTCTCAGAGGGAGAGCGTACCCATCCTGACTCCGTGGCAAAGCAGTCACAGTCGTCAGCAGTGGGCTTAGTAGCTGGTGTCCTACCTATGTTGTTGGTTCGCATCAGACCCCACTGATCACCACTGAGATGACTGGGCTGTAGCGCTGGGTCCGTCTCTGGTGGGTTGCCTTTTGCTGCTCCCTGTCGGTTGACGGTACGACAAGTCTGGCTGCGCAGAACATTCTTGACGTGGATCTTCTAAGAGATACAGTCTCCCACCAATTGACTAAAACATTAAGACGTTAAAAAAAATAGTGGGGGGAAACAAGTGCAGGCTAACAATTCCTCCCAAAGGGAGAGCTCACCCACGCTGGCTCCATGACTACGCAGCCATTGTCAGTAGGGGGCTTAGCAAAGCGGTTTGTGCCCTGCGTCTGTTGGATCAGAACTGGCGCCACTGAAGACACCCACCATGGCTCGGCAGCAGTGCAGTGTCTCCTCCGGTGAGTTGCCGCACGACGATTTGACCTTGACTGCCCCCTGTAGATTGCCTGTGGGACGATCCAGGTTGTCCTTGCAGTTGGTATTAAAAACAGTCGGAATGAACAGCGTGTTTGTGTCACTCGTGACGTCCAGACGGAACGATGAAAGGGAGATGAGCGTGGGTAATGTTTGGTATCACAATGTCTTCATTGTCAAGGATTCTGTCCCTTTACACATTCGTTAGAGTTTCAAAAACGTCTTGAAGACAGCTCCTATTTAGCGTGGAATGGAAAGAGAAGAGGACGGATGTGATGGGGACGACTGGGTGGGGGGGGGGATGGGAGGGGTTGGGGTGGGGGGGGGGGGGGACGAGTTGTGTGGGCGAGGGTAATGACAGTTGGAGGGAGATTATTGTGAAAGGGGAAGGGGGAGGGGGAGGCAGGGAGAGAGGGGAGTAGGGTGGGAGGTATACTCTATCATTACATACTTAGGGGATTATTAATCATCCTGACCTCTTGTGCTTACAGACAATCTTAGTTTTGAAGACTGAGTGGATTATGAACGAAAAGAAAGTGAACTAGAGACTTTGTCTGTCGGTTGGTCTCTATCTCTCTCTGTCTCTGTCCGTCTGTCTTTCTGTCTCTGTATGTATGTATGTGTAAATGGAGTGTGTGTGTGTGTGTGTGTGTGTGTGTGTGTGTGTGTGTGTGTGTGTGTGTGTGTGTGTGTGTGGGATGCTCGCGCATGTTCTCCCTTGGTTTTTTTTTTTCTTTTAATTTTTACAAACAAAATAAATCAATCTTCGCTGGACTGATTTTCATGAAACTGGATGGAAAAACATCCAGTATAGCCAAAGGACAAATGCCATTGAGTTGGACTGCAGTTCGGGGCCACAGGTCATGATCGCAGACTTTCTGTCCACTTTCTCTGATAGAGTGCAGTTTTCCATCTTTACTTAGTTTTACAAGACCGAGCGGCGAAATCTTGGGTTTGTCTGGAGTTGTACTGTTCTCACCTGTCAGCGCAACAGCAACGAGCGGGGCTGCAGGACGCGTGCATCAGTTCGTTTTAAGTGGGCCTCTTCCTCCAGCTGGCTCTGCCGTTTTGAAATATGGGCTGGTACATCCGTGGGGGCGCGCTTCCAAGGAGGTTCTGTCGCGTGGCGTCCTGTGATTACACAATGGCATCTGTCACGGAGCAGTTATGTCTGTGGGTGACTTCATGGAATGCCCCGTGTGCGTCTGATATCCCCAGTTTGGAAACTCATCGCACTTCTCCAAGAGTGGTGCAGGACTGCTCCTGTCTGGTATGGTTCCGGCAAATCAGGACAGAACTTTCTGTGTCTCACAAGCATCTTCAAGATTATCTTATCACACACACCACACACACACACACACACACACACCACACACACACACACACACACGCACGCACGCACGCACGCACGCACGCGCACCACACACACACACCACACACACACACACACACACACACACACACACACACACACACACACACACACACACACACACACACACACACACCAGAACGCCACGCCACGCCACGCCACGCCACGCCAACGCCACGCCACGCCGCGCCGCGCCACACATGCGCTTGCGCACGCGTACGCACGCACACACACACGCACGCGCTTCCAGTCCATGAAATACAATTTTCAATAATAAGCTTAATGGCAGATCTGGTTTAGCAACCTGATCTGATGGACACGAAACCTAATCGTTGGTTGCCACCAACATGCGGCTCCTGAAACATTCACAGCGCATTTTGGTGAAGCAGTTCCAATTTCTCTGGGATCGTTTAGGGGCTGTATCAAAAAGACATGCCATGGTTGCTGGTGAAAAATTCAAAAAATACGGCGCGAAAAAACGATATAACCACTATGAGACCAGTATCATAGGTGTTTTTTGATGTTATACAAAGGTTAAAAGGACGGCTCTTCTCATACTACTGTGGAATTCTGGGATCTTCCAAAGAGTCTTTTTCTGTGGTGCTTCATCAGTCATACAGGCGTTGTCACCTTTTTTTTTCTGTCCTGTCAGTGTCAACAAACAATATCCCATACGTAAGCAACAGAATGAGAGAGAGAGAGATAGAACGAAGAACAAAAAGATCCATGTCTTTGACGTCAAAATAGTGTAAGGCACCTTTCAATGGGCGCACTTCCAAATACCATACCACCTTCTCTATCTCTACTTCTCCATCTTATCTCCTCTCTCTCTCCTACTATCATCCATCCTCTAGCCGTACTATCGTTTTATAGGTACATAGCTAAGTCCGTGTGTCTTGTTATGTATGGTCTCGCTAGTCTGTCTCTGTCTGGTCTCTGTCTCTAAAACAAACTGTCTTCTCTTGTCTCTCTCTTTCTCTCGTCTCTCTATCTCTCCACCTTCTCTCCTCTATTCTCTCTCTCTCTAATAGCAGTCTGGTATAGGGTAGCCGTTTTTGTCTGTCTTGTGGTCTGTCCTCCTCTCTCTTGAGCGCTGTCTTCCGATCTTCTCTCTGTGTCTCTCTTATGTGTCTCTGTCTATCTCTATTGTCTCTCTCTATCTCTCTCTCTCTCGTCTCCTCTCTCTCTTCCCTCATCTCTCTCTCTCTCTAGCCGCTAGCTGGTAGCCGTCTGTATGTCTGGTCTGGTCTGTCTGGCTCTCTGTTCTCTGTCTCTCTAGTGTCTCTCTGGTCTCTTATAGTCTCTACCTTTCTCTATCTCTCTCTCTCCTCTCTCCATCTCTCTCTATCTCTCTCTCTCTCTCTATGCCGGTCTGGTAGCCGTTCTGGTACCGTCTGTCTGTTCTGTCTCTATCTCTCTATCTGGCTCTGTCTCTCTCTGTGTCTCTGTGTTCTCTCTCTCTCTCTCTCTCTCTCTATCCTCTATCTCTCTCTCTCCTCTCTCTAGATCTCTCTGGCCTGTTACTCAGGTTATGTTCAGGTTATATAAATGATCTCCTCTTTATATTGAGGATTCATGTGAACTCTTTTGTGATGATACCACTGTCATTACAAGCTCTGGAAAGCTGTTTTCACCTCATTACAGAAGAAATGCTGCAAATCTTAAAAGAACTGGTGCAATGTAAACACATGTCACTGAATCCTAGGAAAAACAAAACTAATGCTGACAAGAAGACAAAACATAACCACACCAGCCCCCATCTGTTTTCCTCAATAAATCAGGAAACTGAAGTGTGGTGGATAGCCATCGAAGTTCTAGGCGTACATGTTGATAATAAATCTTTCTTGGTCTTATTACCTTCGCAGTTTATGTAATTCATGTAATATCCATATCAATATCCATAAAAACATATCAGCAGTGCAAGGATAAAGTATTTCTTTCTTCATGCCAGGAAATGTTAAATTGTTCCTACAGCACATGTTCCCTTTGTCAATCAATTTATGGTTCAACACCTATTTGATTCTGCTAGTGCTAATGCCAGGAAACCTCTTACGATGTCTAAAAAAGAGCACTTAAAGCAGTTCTATAAAATCGTTCTAGTCTTAGTGAAGGGGATTATACTAAAGAGGGTCTCTTCCGTTGAAAGAAATGTTCGCTGTCAACAAATGTTTGCTAATGCAATTAAAATAAATAAATAAAATAAATAAAAAATAATTGCACATGCACACGCACAACGTATAAATACACACATCATATAAGTAAGTGTAATGATTATGAATGCTAGGAATTCATTGTTGCTTACTGATAACTAATTGCAGTACTTTTCGCTCTCGTCTTGCCTTGTAACCACATCATGAAAATGTAAAAGAAAGAAAAAAAAACAATGTTGATATCAGTGATGCATTGTAGTTATCTAATGTAAATCTCTCTCTCTCTCTCTCTCTCTCTCTCTCTCTCTCTCTCTCTCTCTCTCTCTCTCTCTCTCTCTCTCTCTCTCTCTCTCTCCCATTCGATAGGAGGATCGCTTATTCAACATCTGTGTATGCTGAGTTTTCTTTCTTCTTTGTAATCAATTTCTTATTCTTTTTTTTTTGTTTCAGTTGTTTTGTTTTTTCCCCTTTAAAGTCATTGCCGCCTTAAATGTTAATGGATATAAACTGTTTAATGTTGTGAAGATTGGTGTGTTTGTTAAAAAGTTTGTAAATCGTTAATCGCTAGTCATACTTAGTCCTTAACGGGACTAGGGCCGGAACCCGAATAAAAAAAAAACCGAAAGCATGTGTTTGCTTATCTGGTACCTGTGAAATAAAGATCATCATCATCATCATCATCATCATCATCATCATCATCATCATCATATCTCTCTCTCTCGGTCTCTCACTCTATCTCTTTTTCTATTTCTCCCTCCCTCCCTCCCTCTCTCTCTCTCTCTCTCTCTCTCTCTCTCTCTCTC
>JADBJO010002573.1:277500-280000 GCA_016801955.1 Conus betulinus | reverse complement strand
TGATGATGATGATGATGTTGTCGCTGCTTTTGTCGTTGGTGATGTTTCAAACAATCCTGGGAAGGGGGGGGGGGGGGGGGGGGGGGGGCTTTAAAGTAATGTTGTTAGAAAAAATGTACAAAACAGTCATGAATATCATTTCCTGTTTACATACACAAGCATCTCTCTCTCTCTCTCTCTCTCTCTCTCTCTCTCTCTCCTCTCTCTCTCTCCTCTCTCTCTCTCTCTCTCTCTTTTTCTTTTTTTTCTTTTTTTTAAATTTTCTCTCTCCCCCCCCTCTCTCTCTCTCTCTCTCTCTGTGTCTCTATCTATCATCTATCTCTATCTCTCTCTCTTCCCCCCCCCCCACACCCCCCCATTTCTTTTCTGTTCGTCACAGTGAAATTCTGGGATACCTGACCTGTTGGGGTGGGCCTTTTGACAATAGTAGTTTGAAGTGGATGACACCTTCTTTCCGTCAAACGGAAAATGTCAGGTCAGTTGTGTTGGTCAACGGGGTAAACATGTCAGGTCAACTGGTTTGGTCAATGAGGTAAACATGTCAGATTAATTGCTTTGGTCAGCAGGTAAAAACAGCACATAATTTCGATGGAAAGAAGTTGCCTTTTGATGCTGTTTACTTGTTCTTGTATCTCTGTCGTGCTCCTTCCTGTATGCAAGATACACGATGACTCACAATTCAAGGTACGTACACAAGAGTGCAGCAGCCGAAATTCCAATAAGATTGCAAAACAACAACACAACAACAACAACACAACAACAACATAAAAACAGTCACAAAATTGAGATCTATTGCCCCAAAGCACGCTACAGACCTGCAGTAAACAACAGAGTCCAACGCTACAGACCTGCAGTAAACAACAGAGTCCAACGCTACAGACCTGCAGTAAACAACAGAGTCCAACGCTACAGACCTGCAGTAAACAACAGAGTCCAACGCTACAGACCTGCAGTAAACAACAGAGTCCAACGCTACAGACCTGCAGTAGAGTCCAACGCTACAGACCTGCAGTAGAGTCCAACGCTACAGACCTGCAGTAAACAACAGAGTCCAACGCTACAGACCTTCAGTAAACAACAGAGTCCAACGCTACAGACCTGCAGTAAACAACAGAGTCCAACGCTACAGACCTGCAGTAAACAACAGAGTCCAACGCTACAGACCTGCAGTAAACAACAGAGTCCAACGCTACAGACCTGCAGTAACAACAGAGTCCAACGCTACAGACCTGCAGTAAACAACAGAGTCCAACGCTACAGACCTGCAGTAAACAACAGAGTCCAACGTTACAGACCTGCGGTAAACAACAGAGTCCAACGCTACAGACCTGCAGTAAACAATCCACACAACCTGGGCCCCCAGGGAATAACGGCACCAAGGAAGTCAACCACCACAGAACGGCTTTCAAATCGTGTCAGGAAAATAAAACAATAATCAAAAAGCGTTTAAATAACTACGTGAATGTTATCAACAGCTACGTATTGGATTTACAACATGGGGGTGGGGGGGGGGGGGGGGGGGGGGGGGGCGTTGAGGGGGGCAAAACAAAACAAAAGCAAAGAAAAAAAAAAAAAATATTGGCACACATGATTCCAGCTGTGACGGAATAGCTTCAAAACATCTGACCAGTTTTGCAATGCAGTAACAGCATCAAAGAAGCAGCCAAATGCCCACAAAACAAATCGAAACAAAATCACTACCAAATCACCGACATAAACATGATCAGCTGCCACAAAACTGCCTCACAATATCTGAATAGAAACGGCACCGCGCGGGCAGCATATAGGAAGCCAACGACCGCAGACACGGCTTTAAAACACATCGCAACAGTACCATGTCACGCTTCAACGAAGTCAGTTACCACACAGTCGGCGTTAAAACATCTGTATTGAACTGAAGCACGATTAAAAAAAAGAAAAGATAACCGCATAAATGAATCCAACTAACACATATATTGCTTCAGAGCGTCTGGACAAAACAGCAATGAGTTTTCACAGAAACAAACCAAACAAAACAAACAAGCAAAAAGGTCCACCACGAAATACATTGATTGGGGGCATCTACACAGCATGCGCTGGAATATGCAAATGAAATCATCTGCCACAGAAATGGGGCTAGAACATCTGAATCCAATCTGCAGTGAAGTAACCACATAGTTATATAGTCAGCTGGTATAGAAAAATACTCAAACCATTCAGAAAGAGGACTCCAACACAACGCAGAAAATATCCGCTGAAACATAATTATTCTCATTGCGTTCGACTTTGGTGACTTTGGGAGGTGGGCGGAGGGGGGGGGGGGGGGGGGGGGGGGGGGGGGGGGGGGGATAATATTGACGGTTTCTGTGATTCCCAGTGTCTGTGTCAATATAGTGGGTACTGTTAACAGCATTGACTGTGTCTGTGATTCCCAGTGTCTACGTCAGTATAGTGGGTACTGTTAACATCATTGGCGGTGTCTATGATTCTCAGTGTCTATGTCAGTGAAGTGGGCACTCTT
>JADBJO010002573.1:262500-265000 GCA_016801955.1 Conus betulinus | reverse complement strand
GAGAGAGAGAGATTGAGAGAGAGGGCTAGAGAGAAGCGAGTAGCATCCTTTGTTATACATATTGCCCCAAATAATAGTGGGGGGAAATGGAACACTGC
This sequence comes from Conus betulinus, assembly GCA_016801955.1. Taxonomy (NCBI): domain Eukaryota; kingdom Metazoa; phylum Mollusca; class Gastropoda; order Neogastropoda; family Conidae; genus Conus; species Conus betulinus. The sequence continues at coordinate 264,902 of JADBJO010002573.1, read as the reverse complement.
CATATCACACCCGGAGGACGAGAGAGTCTGAGGGGGGGAGAATAGTCCATGCTGGTACTTTTTGTTATATTTTGTTGTTGTTGTTGTTGTTGCGTGATCGCCGCCAGAGCAAAACTTCGCACAGACACTTCAGACATTTGTGCAATCCCACCAGCGGCCAAGGCGATGAGCTTGAGTAAAAAACGCTTTGAGAAGCGGCGGGTTAGGGGTGGAGGTGGTGACAGGTGAAAGGGCCGTGCGAGTGGGAAGGTGGAGTGTGAGAATAGGGCAGCTCACGGGGGAGGTAAGGGAAGGAGTGAGGTTGGGGGCTTTTAAGGTGACTGAAGGGCACTGGCGACAAACAGCCGGTGATCCAAACATCTCTGAAGTGACAACTGAAGTGCTGTGGTGACTGTCACGTGTGTACTTTGACTGATTATCACAGACAGCTAGGATAACAAGAAAAATCTAACTGGCTACATTTTCTTCTTCTTCTTTTCTTCTTTTTTCTTCTTCTTCTTCTTCTTCTTCTTCTCTTCAATTCATCTTTTTTTTTCATTTTTTAATACCTTAATGTTTTTCCCACATTTACAGGGCGACAGTTTTCATTAGCACTTTTATGTTGACAGTCCGACTAAATTAGTTTTTGTTGGAGTGTTTTCTGTCTGTCTGTCTGTCTCTTCCCCATTTGTCAAACCCATCTTCGTTCTTCCTGTTACAGTGCTGCACATTTATTACACGGGTATCAGAACAGGTAATGACGTCCGTTTGAGTAACATACTACCACTGGTAACCATTGGGTACAAAATGAGCAGAAAAATCAGATTCGATCGTCTTTCCCGCATAGGGTAGACACACACACACAAAAAAGAGGAAAATGGAGGTAAATGTGCAAATCATCAGCAAACAAAGCAATAGATGAATAAATAATTAAATAAATAAATGAGCGAATAATTAAATAAACGAAACCTGAATGAATTTAAAAGAAAAACTTACTTGCAAGAATGATTCGTGTCTGGCTACTCTTCTTTCAGGTACTATAGTTGGATGACTTATTTTCACATACTATAGATGGATGACTTATTTTCAGATACCATAGTCGGATGACTTATTTTCAGATACTGCAGAAGGATGACTTATTTTCAGATACTACAGAAGGATGACTTATTTTTCAGATACTATAGAAGAATGATTAATTTTCAGATACTATAGTCGGGTGACTCATTTTCTACACACTGCCCAGAAAACCGCCATTAGCTGCTGTTTGTGGACACCTGTGATGACATCTCAAAACCTTATCAATCTGGACACCTGTGATGACACCTGAAAACCTGATCAAACTGGACACCTGTGATGACACCTGAAAACCTGATCGATCTGGACACCTGTGATGACACCTGAAAACCTGATCGATCTGGACACCTGTTATGACACCTGAAAACCTGATCGATATGGACACCTGTGTGATGACACCTGAAAACCTGATCGATCTGGACACCTGTGATGACACCTGAAAACCTGATCGATCTGGACACCTGTGATGACACCTGAAAACCTGATCAGACCGGATACCTGCGATGACACCTGAAAACCTGATCAAACTACACTGAAGCAGAAAGTTTTAGGTTTTTTTTGTTGTTGTTGTTTTGTTTTTTTTTTTTTGGTTTTTTTTTTTTAACAGACTGCAATGTTGTACCGTTGTTTTGGGGTTGTAGCAATGAAGACACAATTTCAAATGCTGTGAAAGAATTAAAGCGAAATTATCATCAGATCCACTGAGTGCAAGGTGAGGTATTGCAATGTTGTGCTATATCAATAACAGGTCAAAGCTCATGTTGTGACATGTTCCTTTGGCTAGCAAAAGGAGTCAAACGCTATTTTGTCACATGGTCCTATCCCTCGCCAAAAATGGTCAAAAGTAATAATGCCACGTCTTTATTTGTCTTGCCAATAGAGGTGGAAAGTCATTTTGTCACGCGATTTTTTTTTTTTTTTTTTTTTTTTTTTTTTTTTTTTTTTTTTTTTTTCGCTCTGCCAAAAGTTGTAAAAAATAGTGCTGTCACACTCTCCTTTGCCTTTACAGAAAAAAATTCGTAAAGCAGTTTAGTTGTGCCTTCCATACATTGCCAATACTGGTAAGAAATAAAGTTGTCACACGTTTCATTGCCTACCCGAAAGAGGTCGAACACCACGTTGTCCCGTAGTTCCTGGATCGTGCAGTACCCTGGGTTTGTAGGGCTCAGGTACTCAGGTGGCCTAGTTTGAGAGTTGTTTGGTAATCATTAACCAAACTAATGAAGGTAAGTCAAATTGCTACTTTTCCCTGTTCAGACTGCCTCATATCCTGGTCGTTGGGTGAGGAAGGGTAGGGCGTGGCTGACCATATTTCTGGTGGAGCAAATGTATCACCACCACCAACAAAA